>SSNS01000465.1:20232-49578 GCA_006937985.1 Aphyosemion australe
CTCCGAGGAGGCTGGGCCTGGTTCGGGGCCTGCCACCCGGGAGCGGGAGGTCGGCTCCAGCGGCGTCGCTGGAAGCTTGCCGCTGATGGAGAAGCAGCAGCAAGCGGTGGAGGCTGACGGCGAGGGGGTTCCGGGCCGTGTTGCCTCCATCGGCGGGACCGCTGGGCACAGCGGTAATTCCACGGCCGAGAGCTAGTTACATAGTGACGGTTAGCAGGAGGCTCCAGTGGCGTTGCTGGAAGCTTGCCGCTGATCGAGAAGCAGCAGCAGGCGGTGGAGGCTGACGGCGAGGGAGTTCCGGGCCGTTTTGCCTCCGTCGGCGGGACCGCTGGGCACAGCGGTAATTCCACGGCCGAGAGCTGGTTACATAGCGATCGTTAGCAGGAGGCTCCAGTGGCGTCGCTGGAAGCTTGCCGCTGATCGAGAAGCAGCAGAAGTTTTCTGAGCGCTCTCGATGGCCGAGTGAAACTGGGCGCCGAACAGGGCATCTGGGCTCATTGGGCCGTACAGCATGTTCTTCTGAAGCTGCTCCAGCGCGGAAAAGAGGGAGCACAACCATATGTTGCGCTAAACCACGCTCTGCCATACAGCGATGTGGAAAGCCCAGATGAGGTGGGCGGCAGACGAGTTGAGGATGGTGTCCGCCGTCTGACAGATCAAGTCCGTCTTCCTACCGGGAGCTCGGAGAGTTCGACGAGCCGGGACACGTAGGAAGCTAGGAGAGCAATGTAGCTGGAGGCTGCACCAAACTGGGCAGCACACTGATGAGCACGATCCGTAAAACGTGCGTCGAGTCAGCCACCTAGGGCACAGGCACGACTCGGTGTCCAACCACCTAGCTTTAGCTCCTAGCAGGGACACTAGGTCCGGTTCAAGTGGTGGAACCGCTGAAAACGTTGTCCGTGAACCCCTGCACTTTGGTGATTGGAACAAAGGCAGAAATCGGGGCCTTCAGGCGGGAAGGCTAAGAGTAGGAAGCGGTCCAAAACTCCATAGCTGTTGGAAACAGCGGGAACACAGGCTCGGAGCACCGAGCCTGGAAGGCGCCGAACCGTCCCGTGAACAAGTTAGCACGAGGAGGCGCAGGGACCAGGAGGGCATCCGCCAGACTAGCAGTCTCTTCGTCTGTGAGTTCGGCTAGGACCGAGTCACCAGGCTCGGACCTAGCGACGAACAACCCCACGGGAGGAGGTTCAGACGGAAACCGTCGACAGGGGGGTTAGCTTAAGCGGCCCCCTGGAAATAGTTCACACGACGGCGCTTCTCATCGGAAGAGAGAAGAGGGCAGAAAAAAACACACGATACCTGTGTGGTGAAGGCCACTCCAGCGCGAACCGGTCCCAAGCAGCAGAAAAACGTCGAGTTGCAGGTCGTCCGGGAGAATGTGTGCCTTTGAGCAGGCGGCACATGGTCAAACCGGAGTAGATATATTGGAATATCGAACCCTTGTGATAGCTGAAGGTGAAGTGAAAAAAAGGAGAGGATAGTAGGGCCTCGGTCCCTAATATAGGGACGGTGGGACCCGCCTGGTAGGCGGGCGTACATGAAAACTCTTCAGTGATAGGATGAGGTACGGTGACGTCATCCAATAGGCGTGGCTTAAAGGGCGGAAGCCATACGAAATAGAACCAGAGAAGATCTTCTGCGGTCTTCGTGACAATCGGAGCTCCAGCATCAGGTGAGAAAGCGGTGAGTTCAGCTTTTCTCTAGACTTCCTGCCCTCTGGATCTGCTGCTGTTCCTTTGGCCTCTCTGAGAAACGCGCTCGTTTTGCTGCTTTCATCAGACTGAAGAGGTTCCCTCTATCAGACTCGCTCATTTGAGTTGGTCATGATGCAGGATCGCTGCTCGCTAGCTCTCTGATCCATCCTGCTCACACTCTCCGACGGAAAAGCCCCGAATCTGAATGTGACTCAGGAGGAAAAAGCGGTTAGCTCTACTCCGTGAACTCTGGTGACCAAAGGTCCTCTTTTCCAGACTGGATGTGTCCTCAGCTGATCAGAACCAAAGCGTTGGGTCTTTAATCTCCTGCGTTCTTCTGAAGCAGCATCTTAATCAGCTCTCCTGCTTTGTTTCTATTGCAGCTGTTAGCTAAACACGGCTAAAGGAAACCTGCTACACTTCAGGATCTGGGACTGATTCATCGTGTGTTCTTCACCATCTGGACCTGGACAGCATGGATACAGGTACTGATACGTTACTACTACTGTGTGAGTTTGTGTGTGTGTGTGTGTGAGTGAGAGAGAGACGTGATCTGGTTTCCTCTATTATCTCTCAGCTTATTAAACAAATCACCAAACTATCAGTACTCCCACATTTATAACCCAGTATCTCACTACAGATGGTCTCTGCAGACTTCATTGATGCACAAACACAAGAAAACACCAACATCAGCTCCTGAAACCAGAAATCAACTCCATCTCTTCTTTCTGTCACAGTTTATTGAGTTAACACATTCCTTCAGTCATTACCACTTGGAAACCACTTCCTGCTTTGCTCCCTGCTTGCTTACATTAATTTTCATTGAGATCTTTGTTTTTCTGCTCAGTGACTACTGGACTATTTTAAACCCCTGAAACCTTTTCTAATAGACATAAGGTGCGTTTTCTTTATCGGAACTTCTGGGTAAATTTACAGGAAGTTCCCGATGTGCGCTTGTCTCCACTTGACCGGGCCGGCCGAACGCACCTAGAGGTCTACTGCGGTGTTTTTACTACGACACTGATCTACAGTTCCAATTTAGTTCAGGTTTATTTATAAATCGCTAGGGGCATTGGTAGCAGAGGCGTTAAGTGTCCTCCCCATAATCGAAAGGTTGCAGGTTCAATTCCCGCTCCCTATTTTGGTGGCATTTTAAACTTGAAAGCGAAGGCAGTGTAACAGCCACTTGTAATGTGTGCATACTGGACAGTCAACATGCTGGAAACGACAGAGCTGCATAAGCATGCTTCAAAACGAGCTACTTTCTCATTTAGCTTTTCCCTTCAGGCGTCACCACAGAGAATCATTGGTCTGCATTAAGTCCTAGTTCACAGCAGCATCTCTAACAAAAGCTCAACCCGCCAACCCTGAAAGATATGTTAATAAACACAGAGAAATTACAGACCGACAGCAAAATGTCAGGTGTCTCCTTCTTGCTCACCTGAGCTGACTGCACCAGTAGCTACAGGTGTTGTGCAGGGAAACGTTAGCCTGCCAGACATGGCACCACATGCCTGCCCCATTATGAGAACATGCATCACTCAATAGAGCCACATAATGAGGACGTAAACAATTTGAAAAGTGAGTAACTCTGCTACTTTTGAAAATATTCATATTAACGTTTTTTTTTTCTAAATGTACTTCCTAAACAAGCAAGTACATTTTATTTATATAGCACTTATCACAGAAAGAGAGTCTCACAGTGCGTCACAAAGATCAACAAACCAAATTGGCTCTCATGTTCTTCTACTCATTTTCACAACTTCCACTGCATAATATTAGCTAGAGCTACTTACATTTGTTACAAACATTTACCTCATGGGTAAAGGTCTTCATGCTATCCATCTTAACATCCGTAGTTTACTCCCTAAAATTGATCAGCTTAGAGCAGGGGTCGGGAATATGCGGCTCTGAAGCCGCATGCGGCTCTTTTAGCGACCCCTAGTGGCTCCCTGGAGCTTCTTCACAAATGTATGAAAATGGATGGGGGATATATTTTTTGTTTTAATATGGTTTCTGTAGAAGGACAAACATTCTTAACGTTTTCCAATGCTGTAAAAATGCACATAATAAATATTAAATTTTAACATTTCTGTCAACAAAAATTTGAGTCATAGCCTGCGACACACGTTTCAGCGCGGCGCCCATAGATATATGGCGGCGTGCCAGGATGGATGTAAACAAACCAGCGGGTGTGTCAGGGCCGTGGATCCCAAAGGGAAAAAGAGAAAGATAGCTGATGAGAACAGAGGATTCAAGGAAGAATGGACCCAATTATTTGCTTTCATTGTCGACGCGGAAGGATTACCTGGAAAAACTTCAACTTTTCAACGCTGTTGCTCGGACAAGGACCAATCAGCGGAGGTTTCACTGACTGACCAATGAGGGGACAGGATGCTTCTCAGTACATCTCCGGGTAAACATGGAGGAAAAGTTAATATTTGCCGTGTCTGACGTCCCAGAGCTTTACAAGACTTCACTTAACTCCAACAAAACCTTGTGAGACTTCACATCTACTGCTGTTTCAACTCTGAACTGCTTTAATAACCCAAAATTCCCTCCAATCTGACGACCAATCAAAACAAGGGAAGACTCGCTATTCACCCTGGAACAGAGGCGTTGCTGGCTTTTGCTGCATGTCGCCTCCCGTGTGTCAGGTTATAAAAGTAGATTTAAGAAGTGGATTACATCTCCAAACTCCACTACTGCTGCAGGTTTTGTTGCAGCCTGAGAGATAAAAGCAGGGAAAACTGTTCACGGATGGTGATTACATGAAGGATTCATTCATCAAAATATCAGAGCACCTATTTTAAGACTTCAAAAACAAAACCAAGATAATCCAGAAAATTAAAGACATTCGTCTCTCCACAAAGACAAGGACCATTAAAACGACAGGCGACGTCACCAATCAGCAAATCAAAGACATAAATTCAGCTCCAGCGTCCTCAACTACCTGTGATGAGTCGTGTGATGTGATCGATATCAAACAGCGCTGTTATGCAGGTATGTGAGCTGTGATGGGCTCAAGAAGAAATGATCAAATTAATACCACTGATTAATATTGTAATGGAAGGTAACCTTAAAGCACCAAATATCGTACAGCAGTCACGTGGTGTGTTGTTCTCTCCAGGATGCTGCAGGGAAATAAACATTTAATCATGAATGCTCATTAAGTATTTGTAGCCTACTTAGTCATTTTGATAATAGGCTAATATAGCTAATATACACTTACAACCTGTGTTGCCTTCATTTTTTGGTCCAATATGGCTCTTTGAACATTTTGGGTTGCCGACCCCTGGCTTAGAGCCTGGCTGACCTATAACAATCCCAATATAATTACTCTATCGGAAACTTGGCTTACTAATGGTATTTCTGATTCTAGCATTTTTTTAGAAAATTACGTAGTCTATAGGTCTGATAGAGGGTCCAGGGGAGGTGGAGTTGCTAGTTATATTTCATCTAATTTAAGTTCACAGTTAATTATTCCTGAGGTGAAACCAGAACTTTTTGAAGGTATTTTTGTTAAGGTTACTCTGCATGCAAATAAACAATTGATTATTGGTAACATATACCAACCACCTACATCCCCTAAGTCTGAGTCCGTTAAGAATATTTTAGCTACAGTATCATCACTTGGGGTCTCGAAAGAAATTATTTTAATGGGGGATTTTAACCTGAATTGGAATGATTCCTCCACACTTAATGAACGAAATATGGTTAACGGAGCTAATTTGACTCAGATGATTACTGAACCTACTAGAGTTGACTCTAATTCTAAATCACTTATTGACTGGATTCTTGTTTCTCATCCAAATAGAATTAAGACCTCTGGAGTACTTGCTGATTGCTTCAGCGATCATTCCCTTATCTTTTGTATTTGGAAAATTGCAACCCCTCATCTTCCTCCTAAAATTATTAAGGTACGGGAAACTAAATTATTTAACAATAACTTATTTATTAATGACATTCAAAGGATAAATTGGAATAGGCTCTATTTGATACCTGATGTTGAAGATGCATGGGACTTTTTTTTATAATGAAGTTGGTTTAGTTATTGATAGACATGCCCCATGGAAATCCATTAAGGTTAAGGGTCATCATTTGCCTTGGGTCAATGGTGATCTTATTAATCTTTTAAAAAAAAGGGATAGAGCCTGGACTAAATATAAACAAACACAACTACTTGATGACTGGGAGGCATATAAACATTTACGAAATTTATGCACAACTCAAACTAGAAATGCCAAAGCTAATTATTATAGAGATAGTTTAACAAATGATTTAAATAATCCAAAGCAATTTTGGAGAAGGGTTAATACTTTAGTTGGTAAGAATAATAAAACTACAAATAATATGATAGTAAACAATGAAATAACTAATGATTCATCTGTGATCTCCAATGCCTTTAGCTTGCTTTTCTCTCAAACTCCGCCTGTTGACTCTGCTGGTCTTAATGCTGTTTCACCTCTATACAGCCAGCCTTGTAACTTTTCATTTAACTTTAGAAGGGTTACCTCTATTGACGTTCAACAGGCCATTGATAGGCTTTCTTCTAGCAGTGGTCCAGGACCTGATGGCATGGAGAGTAGGTTTATCAAATTAGCATCCCACGCTCTTGCATCGCCTTTGGCTGTGCTTTTTAATATGTCTTTTGATACCTGTGAAGTGCCTTTTGCTTGGAAATGTACTAAAGTCATTCCTTTGCATAAAGGTGGTGACGTACAAATTCTGAATAATTATAGGCCAATATCAATAATCAATAATGTGGTTAAAGTTTTTGAAAAAATTATTTTTAATCAAATATATGACTATCTCTCAGATAATAATTTACCTACTCAGTTCCAGTCTGGCTTCAGAAAATATTTCTCGACATCCACTGCTCTCCTGAAATTTACTAATGATGTTTTTTCTAGTTTTGACGACAATTTGTGCACTGGTGCCATTTTTTTAGACCTTTCAAAAGCGTTTGATTTAGTTGACCACTATCTTTTATTGGATAAACTGCAAGCTATAGGCCTTTCAAGATCATCTCTACTTTGGTTTAACTCTTATCTTCATCATTGTAACCAGTGTGTGTCATATAGGGGCTGTCAATCAGTATTTACTAGTATAACTAAGGGTATTCCTCAAGGTTCTTCTCTGGGACCTTTATTATTCTCTATTTTTGTTAATGATATGCCACTTTGCTGCACAGACTGCAATATTCATCTTTACGCTGATGATACAGTTATCTACTGTAGCAAGCCAACCATCTCCGGGATAAACCTCTCTCTACAACACGACTTTAATTCTGTCCAACAGTGGTTATTAGCTAATAAACTTATTCTTAATAAAACAAAGTCCTACTCGTTATTGTTTCATAGAAAGATTTTAGATATAAGTGAAAACCACCTTAATCTTTGTTTTCTTGAATCCTCTCCCTTGGAATCTACTGAGACCTGTAAATACCTTGGCGTTTGGCTGGACTCTGATTTATCCTTTAGAACTCATGTTCAAGCAACTACACATAAACTTAATTCTCGGTTAAAAATACTTTATCAATCTGTTAATTGTTTCACTTTTTTGGTTAGAAAAAGAATAGTTACACAGCTGCTTCTGCCCACTTTAGACTATGCTGATATTGTTTATCACACCACCGCTTCTTGTTTGCATTCTCTTAATGTGGCATACAACAGTCTTTGTCGTTTTGTTTTACGTTGTCCTTTTAGGACACATCGTTGTGATATGTATGGACAGTTGTCCTGGTTTGCACCTTCAGCTAGGAGACAGTTTCACTGGATACAGTTTATTTTTAAAAGTTTTTATTTTAACTATCCAGATTATTTAAAGTCACATTTAATACGTTATAACTCGCTTCACAGTCTGAGACATGATGCTCAGATCTTTTTTAGTGTTCCTAGAATGAAAAGAGAGGTAGGGAAACATGCTTTTTGTTTTAAGGCTCCGAATGATTGGAATAATCTCCCTTTACCTCTCCGCTCTATATCTTCATTTACAATATTCCGAAGAGCTCTGATTGAACATTTTCGGAATATTTGCCAGTGTTACTAATTGCTTAATTGTTAACCTTAAACATTACTAATGTTTAAGGTCTTTATAGCATGTTTGTGGTGGGGTTTGTGTTGGGTGGGTGGGTTTGAGTATTGTGGGCCATTGTGTTTGTGCGTGTGTGGGTGTGTGTGTGTGTGTGTGTGTGTGTGTGTATGTGTGTGTGTGTGATGTAACGCTGTCTGTAATTGTATTTTTTGATCTGCTGTCTTGTATACTGTTTTGTCAATGTAGCACAGGACCCCCTTGAAAACGAGATGTATCATCTCAAGGGGTTATCCTTTCTACATACATATGTTAAAATAAATAAATAAATCATAAAGTCATAGAATCGACTCGACTCAAACTTTATTTATATGTCACTTTACAGCCATAAACATGCCACCAAAGTGCTTACCAAACACAAGTTAAAAACACAAGATGTAAAATCTACTATAAATCAATAAAACAACACAAACAAATAAAATCCATAAAAATAGCAGCACAAATGTAGCCTGGCAAGCCATCCTATATATGTGAATATATAGTCTGGCCACGACTCATTGACGGCCCTCAGTCATGAGGCGGGATCTACGGTTGTCTTTCAAAATGTTAGCACGCAATTGGATAGCGCTAGGACCAATCAGAGTAACGAACAACGTGACGTAATCACAGCGACGGAAAAGTGGGAGGCAGCAATGGCGTCTAACATTTGCTAACATCAATGATTTCTGTCGTTTTTGTATGAAAAACACGCGAATATCAGGTGTACTGGGACATTCCACTACTTTGTTTGATAAAAATAAGAAGCCGGTAAGTATATCAGACAGACTTACGCATGTTGGAGTCTAAATAATCCAATGTTGATGACAAAGCCGTTTCAAAAGAACGTGGCTCCGGCGTTGCCGCCATCTTGCTTGGGTTCGCGGCCGCAGCGCTGACGTCATCGGCTACTCCCGCTCTGTGATTGGCCCAAAATATAGAGCGCTGTGATTGGCCCAACCAAAACTATAGCGAGCTGTGATTGGACAGCCACAGGCTGCGAGGATTCCAACGAAGCGTGCCTAGACCAGACTCTGCAAAGCAAGAATTGGTCTAGTTCACTAGGCTAGCACAAATGGTCACCTCACAGAGTTAAAGGCTAGATTCGCTTAGATGTAAAAACTGCTACAGAAGACGACTGCCCAATATGTGATGAGAGCTCATTCCAGAGTTTTGGAGCTACCACCAAAAAACCCCCCCCCCCCCCCCCCCCCCCCCCCCCCCCCCCCGCATCTTCAGCCGCGACGTGGGGACCACGAGCTAGCATTTGTAGCTCCCTCACAACGCGAGACTGCTTTGTCAGTACATTACAATGCACTTTTGAAACACAAGAGATATATTTTCTCAGCATATATTTAACAAAGTAACATTAAATTTAAACACCAAATCACATGCAAAACATTGCCATCTATTGGGCACACAAGAGTATGACAAAACACTACCACATGGCAGAACTCTCATGAACAAAATGATTAATTAACAAAACTCACATACCTGCAGAAGACATAAAAACTCTCAAAACTTGTCTTCTGGCAGCATTTGTAGCTCCTACAATGCACATTAAATGTCACAAGAAGAACAGAACAAAATGGCTCTGAGCATGTCAGACTATTACACAAACCAACCGCTAGTTAAAATGGCTGCCACAGAAAGAAATTACTTGTGTCTAAAACGCAATTTAACACTAACTAAACACCGACCACTGAATATAAACTGTTTTAAAAGAAATACAAACTTATATGAAAGAAAGTTTACAACTTATATGATGATATTTATAGAGAAACCCATAAAAATACCGGAGCATTTCTGCACTGAACTTACCCTCACAACGCGAGACTGCTTTGTGAGAAATGGGAAGTTACGGTAGTTGAAAGACACAGAGCAGGATGCAACTTCCGTTTTTCAAAATAAAATACAACAAAAATGATAAAATTCACACTTTAAACAATATTAATACAAAATAAATATATATTTTCTAACTACATTTTAAACTCCGTTACAGGTGTAGCACGATCAAACTTTCGGCTGCCGTCCAAGAATTTCCCGGCAGCATTTTGGACAAGCTGCAGACGAGCTAAGGCCATCAGATTCACCCCGAACAGTGCAGAGTTACAGTAGTCCAGGCATGAAGTTATGAATGCATGCACAACAGTTTCAAGATCACGTCTAGACAAAAATGGTTTATAGAATCATAAAATGATCTTAAAAACAAAACAACAAAAATTCAGAAAATAAATAAAAATCTGAAAACACAAAGTCATAACAAGTGATGTTTTTTGTCAGATAAACTAAGCAAACGACATAAATACAAAAAGAAAGAAACGCCCAAATAATAATACAAAATTTAATGATGTGTTTTTCCTTTTTTCCTCCTTATTTTAAAGGGACACTTTGCAACTTTTTCATATTTTTAAATCATGTTCTTGAGCCAGTATGTGCTAAAATGACGCTTTACAGGGTCAATGAAAGGTCACCCAGCCCCTGTCGCCCCCTGTGGCCAGAATATTCCACTTGCAACTTCACGGTCCGGTCTGCTGGGACTTCGAAAAATTCAGCTTGACCTACCTGGATCTGCAGTATGGCTCCAGCATGTTTCCTGCATGTTTTAGATCATGAATGCAGCTGATTTGTTTGATTTAGTGATGAATTAGTCCTGTGGAAACTAATGAAGGCTGGGAGGAAATTTCAAAAGTTAGATTAAGGTGTTAAAAAGACAAACGCATAGCGAGGAGAGAGAAGTTTTACTTTCGGTTTCGCCAACAAACACTAGGGGGTGCTAAAAACAAGCCAAAACTAACTAGTGTCCCTTTAATGTTTGCTGAAGTATCGGATCGGGACTTGGTACCGACAGATACTCAAAATCAAATGACTCGCACTCAGATCAGGAGCAGAAAATGTGATCGGAACATCCACACTAGTGAATTTAAGTCCTCCATCTGATTTGGGCTTGTTGTGGTGTCATTTTTAAAGCATTTTCTTCATAGATTATGAGTAATTGAAATGCTAACAAAAACACTAAATCATACAAGTCAAACTTGAAAAAATTAAAATACTGTGCTAAGGTCCATTTATTTCAGTAATTAGACTGAGAGACCATTTTAAGGCCCAGGAACTATTTGCAGGTGTTTTCTATTTGCAGCAATTCAACTTCATGTCTATGTAGATTACATTTATACGTGTGACCTCACAGCTCATTTTCTCCCTGCATAGTTAAAGAAGTGCAACGGTGTGTTTTTCATGGCTTTAATCCTGGCAGTGGAGAAGAACAAAGTTAAAGTTCCAAGTCATCATCACACAATGGTGAAATTACATCTCCGCATGTGACCCATCCCCGTGGTGGGGAGCTGCAGCTGTGGCCGCGCTTGGCAACTATTTGGTGGTTTAACCCCCCTTTCCAACGCCTTAATGCTGAGTGTCAAGCGAGGAGGCATTGGGTCCCATTTTTTCAAAGTCTTTGGTATGACCCGACTAGGATTCAAACCCTGATCTCCCAGTCCCAGGGCGGACACTCTTACCACTAGGCCACTGGAGCTGGTAACATAATATATATATTTCCCTCCTCCATTTTCTCCTTACATTCAATATGTCTCTTACTGTTTACACCATCAAACCTCTTCGTTCAATTACTTTTAGGAATCTTAAAAATATCAACATGGACAATTTCCAATCATGTATTGATACTCTTGTGGAATCATTACATACCACTTCTCCACCAGATTTAGTTCACTTCTATAACAAAGGACTCTTTGACATTTTGAATTCAGTAGCTCCACTCAAAACACGATCAGTTTCATTCACGCACACTGCTCCATGGTTTACACCAGCTATGCGTATTTTAAAATCTAAAGGTCGGCAATTAGAACGGCTGTACAAGAGGACAGGTCTTACTGTTCATAAAGAAATGTATTCCAGCCATATGAATCACTATAGGGACAGCATACGGCTTGCTAAAGCTGCCTATTTTACTACCTTAATTTCATCCAACAAAGGTAACTCTGGAACACTTTTTTCTTTGCTCAGATCACTAACAAGTCCCCCAGACTCTCTATCTTCGCACTGCCTTTCCAATGAATTCTGTAACACCTTAATGACATTTTTTAATGATAAAATCCAGGCAATACATCATAATTTAGGTTCTGCTACTGCTGTCTCCATCACTGATGATTTTCCACGTCCTACTCATTCATTCTCCATGTTTGAGCTTCCCTCCATCTCAGAAATCATGGATCTCGCCAATAGCTCCAAGCCTTCGACCTGTCAACAGGATCCAATTCCCACTGCTCTGGTTAAAGCCTGCCTTCCTTCGCTGGCATCTCTCCTTGTTTCAATTATTCACTCATCACTTTCCACTGGAATCGTTCACCAGTCAATGAAAACTGCAGTGATTCACCCCCTACTGAAAAAACCTGGGGTTGACCCTAGTGACTTTAACAATTTCCGACCAATTTCTAATCTTCCTTTTATTTCAAAAGTCCTGGAAAAAACTGTGGCTTCTCAATTACACCAGCATTTATCTACTAATAGTTTATACGAACCATTTCAGTCGGGCTTCCGACGTTTCCACAGCACTGAGACAGCACTAATTAAAATCACTAATGATCTATTAGTTGCTGCAGACTCTGGCCTAATCACCATTCTTGTTCTCCTTGACCTCAGTGCTGCATTTGACACTGTCTGTCACTCCACCCTACTGAAAAGGCTATCTGCACTAGGCATCTCTGACACTCCGTTAAACTGGTTTAAGTCATATCTTACAGACAGAACTCAATACATTCAGCTGGACACGTATACCTCCACTCCCACTTCAGTAGCATCAGGGGTTCCTCAAGGTTCGGTCCTTGGCCCCCTGCTGTTTATCATTTATCTGCTTCCTTTAGGTGTCATTTTCCGTAAATGGAAGATAAACTTTCATTGCTACGCAGACGACACTCAGTTATATATTTCAACTTCACCATCTGCATCACTTCCACCATCCTCACTCACTGATTGTCTTGCCGAAATTAAGTCCTGGTTCTCCTCTAATTTCTTGAAGTTGAATTCCAATAAAACTGAGGTACTTCTCATGGGCACAAAAACTGCAATAGCGAAGGCATCAAATTTCTCAGTACTAATAGACAACACTTCCGTTACCTGCACAGATCACATAAAAAGCCTTGGTGTAATCCTGGACAGCACGTTGTCTTTTCAGTCTCTCATTAGTTCCGTTACTCGAGCAGCCTACTTCCACCTACGAAACATTAACCGCCTGCGTCCATTTCTGTCAAATCACTCTACTGCCATTTTAGTCAACAGTTTGGTCACCTCCCGCCTGGACTATTGCAATTCACTTCTGTTTGGTCTGCCCCAAAAGCTACTTCACAAACTTCAACTGGTGCAAAATTCAGCTGCTCGTATAGTCACCAAAACACCCTACTCTGATCACATCACCCCCGTTATTCAGCAGCTTCATTGGCTGCCAATAAAATTCAGGGTCAATTACAAAATCTTAGTTCTAACATATAAGGCCATTCATATTCTTGCCCCCTCATACCTCTCACAGCTTGTACAAGTCAATAAACCCTCTCGCATGCTCAGATCCTCTGTTTCCATCAACTTAATTAATCCACCAGCACGACTTGTCACAATGGGTCACCGAGCATTTAGCAGATCAGCCCCCTCATTATGGAACTCATTACCTGCTCACCTTAGGAACATGACCACCCTTCACCAATTCCAAGCTAATCTCAAAACTCATCTCTTCAAAATTGCTTATTCACTGTAACTGATATTGGTGTTTTATCTGATGTTTTATTTGGGTTTTAAATTTATTTATTTATTTTTTTTTATTTTTTTTTTTTAGCTATTTTTATTCTTGTTGCTGTTTTGTCTTAAATGTTTTATTTTAACCTGATTGTACAGTGACCTTGAGTTTTTTGAAAGGCGCTTCAAATTAAATGTATTATTATTATTATTATTATATAGGATGAGTCAGGGCACCTTAACGAGAACTTGTGCTAAACGTGGCTGCCAAATTCCTAGTGGGTAAAAGGAAGTTTGATCATGTTACTCCTATCTTGACTGAACTACGCTGGCTGCCTGTTGATTTTAGAATTTGTTTTAAGATCCTTTTATTGGTTTTTAAATCACTTCATGGGTTAGCTCCATCTTATTTGCAGACTCTGTTACAGCCATATACCCTGGTGCGGGCACTTCGTTCATTTTCAATATAATTGCCATCCGGAGCTCGGCAGTAACTCCCCATGTGATGATGACACCACAACCATGACACCAAATTTAATAATGGGCAAATAAATAAATAAATCAAAAGGTACAGCTTATTATCAATAGCCGAATAATTGGTCCAGTCTCCCAACTCTAGTGTGTGTGTGTGTGTGTGTGTTTCTTGTCTATGTTGCCTCTGCAATGTTCTCTGTGTGTGACGTTTAAAATACCTGCACACCTGTATGAAACATTAACAAATTTAATAATGGGCAAATAAACAAATCGCCCTTGTACAAATGACCGTCAAAAGGCTCAGCCTATTATTGATGGTAGACTAATTTGTCCAATCGCTCAACTCTAGTGAATGTCTTGTTTTCTGAGTCAGCTCTGATCTCACCAACCTAAAGCAGTACTACTACGGATATATGTGTGAATATATTATAAAGTTACAACAGTCAGTAAATCACATCATGTGCTTCTGTGTTTCCTACAGATGTTCAACAGAAGGTTCTGGTTAAAGAAGAAGCTCCTGAAGAACAGAGCGCTGGTGTGTACCAGCAGGACCCAGAACACCTCCACATAAAGAAGGAACAGGAGGAACTATGGACCAGTCTGAAGGGAGAGCATCTCCATTTGAAGGAGGAAACTGATGCTGCCAGGTTTCCATCTACTGCAGTTTATATAAAGAATGAAGATAATGAAGAGAAACCTCTGTTCTCACAGCTTCATCAGCAGCAAATAGAAGACAGAGATGTTCCAACCAGCAGCTCAGCTGACCAGATGAAAGCAGAAACTGATGGAGGAGCAGAAATTAGCAGGAGCCCAGATCTGAACCCTCATGAACAGACATCTGATTCTTCAGAGACTGAAGTTAGTGGAGAAGATGAAGAGGATGATAGTTTGAATCCAGACTCTGAGCTGTCAGACACTGGGTCTGAAACTGGAGACAAAGACGATGACTGGAATGAGTCAGGTGTTAAGTCTGTCAACAAATCCTTTAGTTGCCCTGAGTGTGGTAAACAATTTCTCCACAAGTGGTCACTCCAGAAACACGTGAGAGTGACAAGTCATTCAGCAATAAGGTCTTCAGGCTGTTTGGTCAGTAAGAAATGTGTTAGAGTGAAGAAACATGTAGACTCATGCAGGAAAGTCCAAAAAGAGCTAAAATCATTTAGTTGTGATGACTGTGGAAAAAGATTTGGTTCCAAATCAAGGTTAAACAAACACATGAGCGTCCATACAAAAGAGAAATATTTAGCCTGTGAACTCTGTGGACAAAAATGTAGTCGAAAGTCAGCTTTAAACATTCACATGAGAGTCCACACAGGACAGAAACCTTTTGCCTGTGAGCTCTGTGGACAAAGATTTAGTCGAGAGTCAAATGTAAAATCTCACATGATCGTCCACACAGGACAGAAACCTTTTGCCTGTGAGCTCTGTGGACAAAGATTTAGTCAAAAGTCAGGTGTAAAATCTCACATGAGCGTCCACACAGGACAGAAACCTTTTGCCTGTGAGCTCTGTGGACAAAGATTTCCTTATAAGCAAGGTTTAAACAAACACATGAGCATCCACACAGGACAGAAACCGTTTGTCTGTGAATTCTGTGAAAAAAGATTTAGTCAAAAGAGAGTTTTAAACAATCACATCAGAGTCCACACAGGACAGAAACCTTTTGCCTGTGAACTTTGTGGACAAAGATTTACTCAAAAGTCAAGTTTAAACTATCACATGAGAATCCACACAGGACAGAAACCTTTTGCCTGTGAACTCTGTGAACTAAGATTTCCTCGTAAGCTAAGTTTAACCAAACACATGAGTGTCCACACAGGACATAAACCTTTTCACTGTGAAATTTGTGGACAACGATTTGCTCAAAAGTCAATTTTAAACAGACACATGAGAGTCCACACAGGGGAAAAACCTTTTGCCTGTGAACTCTGTGGACAAAGATTTGCTCATAAGCAAACTTTAAACAGACACATGATAGTCCACACAGCGTTGAAACCGTTTGCCTGTGAACTCTGTGGAAAAAGATTTAGTCAAAAGAAAAGTGTAAACTATCACATGAGAGTCCACACAGGACAGAAACCGTTTGCCTGTGAACTTTGTGGACAAAGATTTACTCAAAAGTCAAATTTAAACAGTCACATGAGAGTCCACACAGGACAGAAACCGTTTGCCTGTGAACTTTGTGGACAAAGATTTACTCAAAAGTCAAATTTAAACAGTCACATGAGCGTCCACACAGGACAGAAACCGTTTGCCTGTGAACTTTGTGGACAAAGATTTACTCAAAAGTCAAATTTAAACAGTCACATGAGAGTCCACACAAAAACAAACACAATGAACAATAGAAATACAATAAAACATTTAAATACTAAAGCTAGAAAACAGCATTACATTAAACTATAAACGATCAATAAAAGTGGTAGGTGACAGGTAAACTATAAGTGGAAGGAGACTAGTGGTGGGGCGGCATTATGCAAAAGAATGCCAAAACTATTGCTAGGAGACTAAAGGTGAGTTACAACTTGTTTGGGGAGGGCTTAAGTGGCCAGAGCGGAAATAGTATAAACCAAACAGCAGAACTTGTGTCGTAAAACATTGAGTAGAGAACTAAATGTGGGCAGCCAGGAATTTTTAAGTAAGTGAAAACAATGATCACGTTAAAGGTGGAAGGTGACCAAACTAAAGCCTAATTTATGCTTCTTTGTCAGCTGCGTGAGGCAGAGACGCACACACAGACTAAGACATTTTGCCTTCAGACTTCTCCGTCACCTGGGGAGTGTTGCAAAGCAATTCCCCCGCCAGGACAACAGCGGGCGTATCACTTTTCTGAGGTATCCTGTCATGTAGCCGTTCCAAGATAGTGCACAACTATTGTGTTTTTATTGTGTTTTCTGTATTTCAGAGACATTTTAACACAGACAAATTTGTCCCTCATTCTCCACCTCTTCATGCGCTCACCACCTCTCAACCCACGTTTGTCGAGTTTTTCCGTGAAGTATTCTTGAAGCTGCTGATGAAGGTTCTCAGTCATCCAGGTCATGGTAATCCAAAGGGGTTCGAATGAAGGCAACTTCCAAAAAAGTCCAGTTGCTTTCATTCAAATCCCTTTGGATTATTCTTCATGCTGCTCCGTGTCTGTCGCTAGATATCTTCGGCTCTCATTTTATTTTTTGAAAATTTATGGAAATGGTGAAATGGTAAATGGCCTGTATTTGTATAGTGCCTTCTTTAGGGCTCTACAACCCCCGAAGGCGCTTCACAACAGTCATCCACCCATTCACACGCTGGTGGGGATGAGCTACATTGTAGCTACAGCTGCCCTGGGACGCACTGACAGAGGCGGGGCCTGCGGGGCCACCAGCAGACAAGGCGGGTTAAGTGTCTTGCCCAAGGACACAACAGTGACATACTGATCGGTTCGTGGACCTGCAACCTTTTGATTGCAAGGCGGCCACTTAACTCCTCTGCCACCATCGCCCTGCAAACTATAGGTGGTAGGAAACTAGTGGTGTCAAGGGATTATGGCAACGACAGCCAAAACTAGAGCTAGGAGACTAAGGTGACTGGCAGCCATTTGGGGAGGGCGTAGGTGGCCAGAGAGGGCCACACAGAAATAGTATAAACCAAACAGCAGAACTTGTGTAAAAGTTTGAGTAGACAGATTGTTTGTTTTAGGCGTCCTGAGTTATTAATCCTCCCTCGTCCTTAGTTCGAAAGAATTGATCTTGTAAATAAATTATTGTAAATAGTATTTTGGTGTGGTTGTTTGGGATCAGTGGAAAATGGAACAATCAGTAACACTTTATAATAATGTTTTGTTAAACATTTATAAGTGTGTATGTCAGTAAGTCATTAATAGATTTGAAAAGTACTAGCTAATGATGTACAAATAATTTATAAAGGCTTATAACATATACAAATACATTTATAAGTGTTTAGTAAATCATTAACAGATAATTTACAAGGTATTAGGTAATATATACACTTCATATTAGAGGCTGTTAAATAATGATTAAACATTTACAAATGCTCCTTTTCACATTTGGTAATGAATAAATTAGGCTCTATGCAAAACTTTCTAAAATCACAATTGTCATTGGTTATTTGTAAGATTATGATGCACCAATGAGTTATAAATGATTAATCAAATGATCATGAATATGTTTAATTGATTTTGAACATGTAATCATTTAAATATTGATGAAATGTAAAAAAAATCCACACAGTTATAAATCCTTTTCAGGTTGTTTATTTTCTTTAAGTGTTGTTTGGAATAAAAGAGGGCAGGGCTGAAACAAACATAAATTCAAATACTTAAAATTCAAAACAACAAAAATGTGGTCAGATTTGGATAATGAAGATCATGAAGAAAAAGTCTTGACTTGCTTTTCAGGGCTGTTAAAGAAACTGGTTAAAAATAAAAATATTATAAAATATAGAAAAATAAAGTAATTGTGGAAGTTATCACAAGTTATGTGTGGTTTCTACTGAACACACAGGTCTGTGTTTAATTCTGTTCCAGACTCCAGTCAGCAGGTGGCGGTAGTGCACCTTTACGCTGGTCACCAACCAACTGAAGAAGAAACCGGAAGCTGCTAGCAGAGCTAGCTTGTTGTCTTCACTTCCATAGTTTGTGTTCACTTCAGTCTCTGGGAGAGTTGATCAGCTAAAGCGACTAACTGCTGCTGCTGCAGAAATCTTCTCACCAGGCTGTGGAAACTTTCTTCTCCTCCTCAACAACTTGGTGGAGTTGTTTCCAGAAGCAGAGAAGATCTTCTGCGGTCTTCGTGACAATCGGAGCTCCAGCATCAGGTGAGAAAGCGGTGAGTTCAGCTTTTCTCTAGACTTCCTGCCCTCTGGATCTGCTGCTGTTCCTTTGGCCTCTCTGAGAAACGCGCTCGTTTTGCTGCTTTCATCAGACTGAAGAGGTTCCCTCTATCAGACTCGCTCATTTGAGTTGGTCATGATGCAGGATCGCTGCTCGCTAGCTCTCTGATCCATCCTGCTCACACTCTCCGACGGAAAAGCCCCGAATCTGAATGTGACTCTGGAGGAAAAAGCGGTTAGCTCTACTCCGTGAACTCTGGTGACCAAAGGTCCTCTTTTCCAGACTGGATGTGTCCTCAGCTGATCAGAACCAAAGCGTTGGGTCTTTAATCTCCTGCGTTCTTCTGAAGCAGCATCTTAATCAGCTCTCCTGCTTTGTTTCTATTGCAGCTGTTAGCTAAACACGGCTAAAGGAAACCTGCTACACTTCAGGATCTGGGACTGGTTCATCGTGTGTTCTTCACCATCTGGACCTGGACAGCATGGATACAGGTACTGATACATTACTACTACTGTGTGAGTTTGTGTGTGTGTGTGTGTGTGTGTGTGTGTGAGTGAGAGAGAGACAGAGAGAGAGAGACGTGGTCTGGTTTCCTCTCTTATCTCTTAGCTTATTAAACAAAACAAATCACCAAACTATCAGTACTCCCACATTTATAACCCAGTATCTCACTACAGATGGTCTCTGCAGGCTTCATTGATGCACAAACACAAGAAAACACCAACATCAGCTCCTGAAACCAGAAATCAACTCCATCTCTTCTTTCTGTCACAGTTTAATGAGTTAACACATTCCTTCAGTCATTACCACTTGGAAACCACTTCCTGCTTTGCTTCAAGTGAGTAACTCTGCTACTTTTGAAAGTATTCATAATATTAAAGTTTTTTTCTAAATGTACTTCCTAAACAAGCAAGTACATTTTATTTATATAGCACTTATCACAGAAAGAGAGTCACACAGTGCTTCACAAAGATCAACAAAACAAATCATAAAGTCATAGAATCGACTCGACTCAAACTTTATTTATATTTCACTTTACAGCCATAAACATGCCACCAAAGTGCTTACCAGACACAAGTTAAAAACACAAGATGTGAAATCTACTATAAATCAATAAAACAACACAAATAAAAACCGTAAAAATAGCAGCACAAATGGTCACCTCACAGAGTTAAAGGCTAGATTCGCTTAGATGTAAAAACTGCTACAGAAGAGGACTGCCCAATATGTGATGAGAGCTCATTCCAGAGTTTTGGAGCTACCACCAAAAAAGCCCCCCCCCCCCGCATCTTCAGCCGCAGCCTAGGACGGGTCTTCTGAACGGAGCGCCCAAGAGGGAACATACAACTGCAGCATGTCTGCCAAGTACGCTGGAGCCAAACTAGTCAGAGCTTTTAAACGAATCCTAAAAGAGACAGGTAGCCAATGTAGAGCTGCCAGTATTGGTGTAGCACGATCAAACTTTCGTCTGCCGTCCAACAATCTCCCCGCAGCATTTTGGACAAGCTGCAGACGAGCTAAGGCCCTCGGATTCACGCCGAACAGTGCAGAGTTACAGTAGTCCAGGCGTGAAGTTATGAACGCAGGCACAACAGTTTCAAGATCACATCTAGACAAAAATGGTTTATAGAATCATAAAATGATCTTAAAAACAAAACAACAAAAATTCAGAAAATAAATAAAAATCTGAACACAGTCATAACAAGTGATGTTTTTTTTGGCAGATAAACTAAGGAAATGACAAATACAAAAAGAAATACCCAAATAATACAAAATTTAATGATGTTTTTCCTTTTTCTCCTTTTAAATCATGTTCTTGAGCCAGTTTGTGCTAAAATGACCCTTTACAGGGTCAAGGAAAGGTCACCCAGCCCCTGTCGCCCCCTGTGGCCAGAATATTCCACTTGCAACTTCACGGTCCGGTCTGTTGGGACATAGAAAAATTCAGCTTGACCTGCCTGGATTTGCAGTATGGCTCCAGCACGTTTCCTGCATGTTTTAGATCATGAATGCAGCTGATTTGTTTGATTTAGTGATGAAGAACTCCCGTAGAAACGAATGAAGGCTGGGAGGACATTTCAGCAGTTAGATTAAGGTGTTAAAAAGACGAACGCGCAGCGAGGAGAGAGAAGTTTTACTTTCTGTTCCACCAACGAACACTAGGGGGTGCTAAAAACAAGCCAAAACTGACTAGTGTCCCTTTAATGTTTTCCTAAAGTATCGGATCGGGACTTGGTACCGAAAGATACTCAAACTCAAATGACTCGCACTCAGATCAGGAGCAGAAAATGTGATCGGAACATCCACACTAGTGAATTTAAGTCCTCCATCTGATTTGGGCTTGTTGTGGTGTCATTTTTAAAGCATTTTCTTCATAGATTATGAGTAATTGAAATGCTAACAAAAACACCAAATCATACAAGTCAAACTTGAAAAAATTTAAATACTGTGCTAAGGTCCATTTATTTCAGTAATTAGACTGAGACCATTTTAAGGCCCAGGAACTATTTGCAGGTGTTTTCTATTTGCAGCAATTCAACTTCATATCTATGTAGATTACATTTATACGTGTGACCTCACAGCTCATTTTCTCCCTGCATAGTTAAAGAAGTGCAACGGTGGCTTTAATCCTGGCAGTGGAGAAGAACAAAGTTAAAGTTCCAAGTCATCATCACACACCGGTGAAGTTACATCTCTGCATGTGACCCATCCCCGTGGTGGGGAGCTGCAGCTGTGGCCGCGCTCGGCAACTATTTGGTGGTTTAACCCCCCAATCCAACCCCTTAAAGGAAAAGTTCGCTTTTTTAGACATTAAGTTTTATGTGTTCCTTCACCCACCCAGTGCTCTGTGAACTTTGACCCATTTCACACACACACCCCTGCTCAGAGATTCCCGGCGGAGAAGTGATTCAGAAACGTAGTTCTGGCTAGTTTCGGGGGCAGTGTATCTGCGCCGTTTAGCCTCACAAAAGTAGTAGCCTCTGAAAGCATGGCTAATTTACATCTCAGAAACGAAAAGTGAAAATTTACAACGGGACTACTTTTTGCCATTCGTATCCCTGCGCCGGAGATAGAGCGGTGCCTCGTGTGTCAGCTGTTTCACTGCCGAATGCCAAAAACATGTCAGACTCCAACTCATCTAATGATGAATTTCATTTTAACACTATACCAGATGAATGAGATGAAGAAGAAACATATTTTACTACTACCACGTCTAAAGGATATCTTTATGAGCCAGAGTACACGGATGAAGAACTGCATTTGCTACACAAAACACACACATCAACACAGATTGTTGACAAAGCTACTGCAGTCTATGATCAACCATCGGTGTAAAGATGATTGCATAAATAATGCGCTAAAATGCAAAGATGATTGCATGAATACGGCGGACATAGCGGAATAAATTATTTTTAAAAAACAAAACTTACCCAGATTTCTGGTACGGCCGAACTCTTCAAAAACAGTCTTTCACTTTCCCCGAACTTTTTCCTGATGTAATCATCCTCTTTGAAGTGTGCACTGCACAAACGAAAGGTTTTGACTCGTTCCAGCCGAGTATCCTTGGAGTAGCCGATTGCTAAAAGCCACTGATGCCTTAGAGAAACGTCCTTAGCAGGAAAAGAGTGGAAACGAAAAGGTGATCCAGTAACAACCTTATTGTTACAACCCAGGAAAGTGCAAGTACGCACCATGGCTCTATATATCTAAGAAAAAACTACTTTTAAGTGCAAGGGCGTAGATTTGGCATGGACGGTGGTGACTTGTCCCCACCAATATCCAGCTACGACCAAACAGTCCCCACCAATAATTTGATCGCCTCCGCCAAAAAACAAGCCATTCAATGTCTCGTTACTCTAGAGGTGCAGAAAGGGTTAAATGACGTTCTCTCCTCGAGTCCTACCACCGTACCGCATATGGACGGTGTGATTGGCTGTCAGGGAGACTCACATGAGACAATCTACGCCGGTGCCGGTCGTTAGCAACACACGGTTAGCAGCGCCGAAGCTAGAAGGAAAACGTTGCAGTCATATGCAAGACTCCTGTGTTTGTAATGCGACGTGAGTGACACAGAGGGTCCTGAGAGGATGACGCTAAAGCTGCACATGAATAGAGGACGACATCCATGAACTCAGAGGCTCTTTTATTAACGCCACCGTCATTTCACATTACAGCAGTCAAGTTCCCCAACAACACACCACACATACTTCCGGTCACCACAATAAAAGCGCTGTATACCACATCCTGTCTGACTGTATTCATTAAAATAAGAGTCTCATAAAAGTTTACATGAGGATGGAGACAAAAATAAGGTTGAGGACATAAGGAGCTATTTTATTTCCCCAAAGAAACATGTAAGTCACTTAAAGTTAAGTTAGCTAATGAAATTAGTCCATCATCATAACGTTATTGGCAGTGCTAGCTTTAGCGCGCAGCAGGTAAATCATCTGTAGCTCATTAGAGATTTACCTGCTGATTTACCTTTCTCTCAGAGAGAAAGACAACTAGCCATGTTAATCATGCTTCTCTTTCTCTCTGAGTCTAACTTCCATTCAGACTGAGAGAAATCTGCAGCCTTGTACAGATGTTATCAGCCTAAAGAGACAGTTAGTCCTTTAAAGCCTGACACATGAAATAATAATCAGAAAACAGTTTTTTTAAATTTTGAAACATTTTTGACTAATATTAATACAATAATTTACTTTTACAACAATCAAACTAAATACAATTTGTACTTTTAGCTTCCACCAGAGGGCAGAAAACATGTCTATGATTCAATAAAGCAGCTTATTGAGGAAAAAAAACAAATGTTATTAAAATTATTAAAAAGAAAGAGCTCTTATAAACTTAGATATGTGTGTAGATATGAAACAATTGTTGTTAAAGGGTTAAATTGACATGTTTAATATCAAAATGTTGGTGACACACAATAGCTTTTAAATAACATTAAACATTGCAAATAAGTAAGTAGAATAGTACATGTGGGTAATCAGTACGTTATTGTTTTTATCATGGATAGAGAAAACAACACAAATGCGGGGGAGGGGGGGGGGGTTACATTTATAAGTCCCCACCAATGTCAAGACCAAACCTACGCCATTGTCTAAGTGACTTTAGCAGTTGTTGTTTCACTCATACAGCTAGGATTTTAAGGTGACGTTGTAAATTTTCACTTTTGGTTTCTGAGATGTAAATTAGCCATGCTTTCAGAGGCTACTCCTTTTGTAAGGCTAAACGGCACAGATACACTGCCCCCGAAACTAGCCAGAACTACGTTTCTGAATCACTTTTCCCCTGAAAATCTCTGAGCAGGGGTGTGTGTGTGAAATGGGTCAAAGTTTACAGAGCACTGGGTGGGTGAAGGAACACATAAAACTTAGTGTCTAAAAAGCGGACTTTTCCTTTAATGCTGAGTATCAAGCAAGGAGGCATTGGGTCCCATTTTTCCAAAGTCTTTGGTATGACCCGACTGGGAGTCGAACCCTGATCTCCCAGTCCCGGGGCAGACACTCTACCACTAGGCCACCGGAGCTGGTAATATCATATATGGGATGAGTCAGGGCACCTTAACGAGAACTTGTGCAAAACATGGCTGCCAAATTCCTGGTGGGTAAAAGGAAGTTGGATCATGTTACTCCGATCTTGACTGAACTACGCTTGCTGCCTGTTGATTTTAGAATTAGTTCCTGTTGTGGAAAAAAAATGGTGTTTCTGTCTCTTTCTGTTCTCTGATGTATTTTGGGCAAAGAATATGATGTTCCAGCAGCTCGTCTGACGTCACTCCTCTCAGGCCCGTGTGATGATGGTTCTGGCCTTCTTCTCTTCTCCGAGCTGTTTCAGCATTTGACTTCTCCCTGTTTTTCCACACTCCCGGTTCGTTAAAATCTTCTGACCGAACAAAGAACGAGCCATAAAATACCGCCTCGTTGCAATCAACGTAAACTCTTTATTTCACTCAATCATCTTTTATTGTAACCCGATGTACAGTCGGGGAGATTCTGTCCATCTCCCCTCGTATAATGGCGAATCTGAAGTTTCACAGCATGCACACAGATTATATTATTTCTCCTGCTGAGCTATCGGAGCTCAGGGTCATAAATCTGTTTTTCCCTGGAGACTGAGATTCTCCTGGTGCCAGGCTCGGAACTGGTCCTTGTCTGTATCTTCTCCTGCTGTTGTTTTCTGTCCCTAGGTCAAAGTGTTCTCACCTCCCTTTGCACACAGTTTTATGACTGAAAACCAGACCTTCGCAGGAGATCAAAACCTTCTTGCTTTAGCTGGAACTCACAGCTTGATGTAAACATGCATAAATCATGGTTAAATGCAGATCAATAAAGAGTACAAGAATCATGTGTGTATCAATAAACCTGGAAAGAAAAGTGATTAATATATCAGATTAACTGGATGCTAAATTCTAAAATTAAAGGTATAATCGGCAAAAATATATTTTCCTTCCTCATTCCTTTTATAGGCTAGTTGCAAGCGGTGACGTTTTTTTTACTTCCGCTATTTCGCGAGGGGGCAGTAGCACTTCCGGTATTATTTTACAAGAATACGGTCTATGGATGTGATGGCTTTATTTTATACTAGATGCCTCCAGGATTTGCCAAAAATAACAATTAGCGACGTACATCGCATTGTACAATCGTCAAGTACAGCCCCGAGAAGCAAAAGGGAAAAAGGATTCAAGTTGTACATATCAAATTACATCGATAACTATGAAGGTAAGTTTTAGCTTTTAGCTAGCAACAGAATCGCATGCTTACCTTTCAGTTTTCCTAAGCTTTTGAGACGTGCAGAATTGTTAAGTCATTTTTTAAAAGACTGAGCAACATTGTTTTCACTTCCCTGCAGTATCCAGCAAAGATCTTTCATCAGGGAGAGTGAGCGTCAGGGCCATCTGTTACAGGTCTATGAAAAAGAGTGAAAAGCCTCATGATCTCAGAGTAGGGGAAACACGAAACTGTCTTTCAGTTCCAACGTTAAGTTACGTTCATGTTCTGGGTTTTTGATGAAGCTGTACTGGATAAATATGAAATAGCCTAGTAAGTTCGTTCTGTGTGTTGCTAACCGGCTAATTTTATGTCGTAGCAGCTAAACTGCTAGCCGTTCATTGGTGGCGCTGCAACTCCTGGTAGTTACTTTTTCAAGCTTTTAAAAATATTTTGATCATATTTAGTGTAATGTAAATCGGTCACTGGCAAATAAATGAAACAGTGTACATATACCACAGTATAGAAAGCAAACCCAACTGAAAAGTATATGGAAAATAACATGAATTAAATGAAACCCAAGATCTGTCTTCATTAAAATCCCAGAAACTTGCTGCAAACGCAGTTGCTCTTTTTTGTTATTATCTTCCATGTTCATTTATTCTGTGTTTGTGTTCATAATTGAGAATGAGTAAATTGAGACGGAATTAAGACTGTAAATACAATAAAATAATTTAGTTTTGTATTTAAAAAGTTTGCCTACTTCACACGCAATTACATTAAATATATACGTGATAAGCCTGGTCTCAGCTTCCTCATTTTGTTTTAAGTGTTGTATTAAAGCATTATCCTTGATGGTGAATGACATTTTTTTCTTGATGTGTAGATTGTCTTTGAGGATCGCGCTCCAGTTGACATTGCAGAAGCAGAATGTTCCTGTGTGGCAGGAACTGCACTCTGCAACCATGAGGTTGCACTCTTATTCCAGACTGCACACTACTCTACCCTCAACCTGGCTTCAGTGCCTCCTGTGCTGAGCTGCACAGAAACTGAGCAGAGCTGGCACAAGCCCAGATGCATGGCAAGTATCTGTTTATAAATTTATTAGGTTATTTCTGCATTAGTTTGTACATAATACAATAACAACAGTTTTTATTTTTGTCTTTTAAAAGGGTTTAAAACCAGGACGAGTGAGTGACATGGTTTTTGTATCCACAAAGTCTAAGCAGTTTACCGTTGCGCATGGTGTGAGGTAAGATCTTTTCATACATACTTACACTCTTTTGACAATTAAATTTTTTAAAATTAAATTTTATGTAAAACTCCTGATTGCGATCTTTATTTTTATAGGACAAAAAGCTATAAGGCTGTGAGAGGTGAGCTTCCAGACCCAGATGTCCTTAAAGTCAGTGAGGTCTACAAAGACTTCACACCAGATATTGCTCCCCTCATTACTACTTTAGCAATTAGTGCAGACACCCCACTTGTGGACTCGGCATTTGGGAAGGTTCAAGAGGGTTGTCCTATCTCCTACCAGCATCCATTACCAACAAGCCGCGTGATACTTCGTCACCCAGATTCCGCTCCACCACCAGCTCTACCTTTAGATGACTACAGGCTTGAGCCTCGCACCTGCCAGTTTGTCTGTACCCACCAACAACACCTCCATCTACAATCTCTTCTTGTCACATTAGATGTGTCTAGACAAATAGAAGTTGCTACCAGAGACCAAAGCAACACTGTGGAGTGGCACCGTGTCAGGAGTCCAAGGATAACTTCTTCTCGATTCAGAGAAATATGCCATGTCAGAGGCAGAGCTCAGCCGAAAAGCTGGCACAACGAATAAAGAAAGGTGGAGTGCAAACCTCTTCAATGAAGAGGGGGCTGGCACTGGAGCCAGTAGCCATCCAGGAGTACTGTCGCTGTAAAAACACTAATTACTGGCCATGTGGATTTGTCATTCACCCTGATGCTCCATGGTTGGGGTCATCTCCTGACGGCCTTGTCTTTGACCCAACTGAAAACCCTCCATTTGGGCTTCTCGAGATTAAATGCCCAAATGCAAAGAGCTATGTTGACTGTAGCTACTTGAAGATGCAGGATGGGTCTCTGAAGCTGAAGCAGAGTCACAGCTATTATTGGCAAGTGCAGGGTCAACTTCTCCTAACAGGAATGAGGTGGTGTGATTTTGTTGTTTTTGCAGAGGAAGACATTCTAATCCAACGGATTTACAGAGATTGTGAGGTGGCTAGAGCCATTAGAGAGAAAGGAGATTATTTTTTCTTCCATTTCTACATGATTTGCTGATTGTTTACTGCATGTAGGCTTTCACGTTCATAAGGCTTGTCAATATGTTCGTTGTTTGATGGCACTTTGACATACTTGCATAAGATGTGAAATAGTTGCTAATGACAATTTATTTCTAG
Source organism: Aphyosemion australe (assembly GCA_006937985.1). Lineage (NCBI taxonomy): Eukaryota > Metazoa > Chordata > Actinopteri > Cyprinodontiformes > Nothobranchiidae > Aphyosemion > Aphyosemion australe. The sequence goes on from SSNS01000465.1 coordinate 48,182, forward strand.
ATTTTATTGAAACCAAAAAGTTTTCTTTATCTGAATATACATGAATTACATTTAATTAAAACAAAATGCATTTTTGTACCAGTGATTTGAACAAAATTTTAAAAAACAAAAAATCTCAAGTCAGTCTTTAGGCTGGAAAATCTATTCTGAAACTTTGCTATTTCTTTCAGATTTTTTTCTGTATATGGTCACTTCTGAGACAAGTATATAAAATAAAGAATACTTTTCTAAAGCTGTGAAATCAAACTTTATTATCCTCTCATGGCATCAGTACAACATTATTTCACATTACAGTACAATTTAATGACATGGGTAATAATCAGCTCATTTAATGCCTCAACCACAAATGACAATAAAATTTTAGATTATTAAAATAGCTATGTTACACATGCAAATTCATCCTACAAACATACGTACACATTTCATTAAAATATAGAATTTGTCTTTTTCAATAGAAATATCTTTAGAACTATTTTCAAACAAAAGTAACTTTCCAAATCAGATCAATGCTGCGTAGCCCACGCCTTCACCAGCGGTTCATTTTGGTAGTTTGCCAGATAGCAAGCTACACTAAAAAGTTCATTTATGCTTCCACAGACGGAGAGTGGTATGTCTTTATCAAACAGTTTGTTCTCTTTTACCCTCCTGATGCACCTCTCCACATGTACCCTCAGGCGAGCTATCGACTGAGTCTCTGTGACATCCTTTTTACTCATTTGAGTGTTTTTTGAAAGAAAGGCAGGCCGGTAGACTTTACATGGAGCTAGACTGTCAACAAGAAACCCTTTGTCCACCATGATTGCCATGCCTGGTTTGAGTAGCTGTGTGATGCCAGAAAGCTTAAAAATCTCACGGTCACTCATGGACCCTGCATACAGCGCGGACACAAAGGTGATAGCACCATGAGGTGCCATACCAATCATAGCCTTGAATGTAGCATGTGATTTGTAATTTGAAAACACTTCACTTTGCAAGAGAAGAGAAGATGGTGTCTGACAGAAAATTTCTGTACAGTCCAGCACCACTTGTGTGTCTGAGAAATCGGAAAACTCAGGTGGAAGGTGAGCTCTGACAACATCAGGAGGAACCCAAAGGCGTTTGCTTCCAAGCAGGGTGTACAAAAAATGTGTCCATGTGCCAATAATCCTGCTGGCTGTAGTGCGGTGAATCCCAAACCTTTCAGCCAAATCCCTGAGAGGCAGGCCGACGGACAGGTACATGAGGAAGAGCAGCAGCTCATCAATAGGTGGAAGTTTCTGTGAAAATTGATAGTTATTCATAAATACAGTTATAATTTCATAGTACAAGACTGCACTTACATTTCCTGAACTACCTTGAATGCAAATTTGAGATCTTCTGTTTTTCCTCGATATATAAACAGTTATTTACATAAGGTT
>SSNS01000465.1:50298-127798 GCA_006937985.1 Aphyosemion australe
TGCATAGCGTTGCAATTCTCACGACTTTGTGACATCACGGGATCAGCTGTGTGGAAGGCTTTCGCTCCCGTCTTGTGTCAGCATCACTCCCGGTTGGAAGGGAGCTTGTGGGTAACACGCCACTAATGCGTTACACGCGCCTTTCGTGGCCGATGGAAAGGAGGGGTCAGACTGGGCACCATAAAAGGCCACTCTGAAATGTGCAGCTTGATCACACAACACAATGCCACAGATGTTGCAAACCTTTGAGGAAGCGTGCAGTTGGCATGCTGAGTGTGCAGGAATGTCTACCAGAGCTGATTCCTGTGAAGTGAATGTTCACAGCACGTTCACCTCCATGATCATCTGAGATCAGCTGCAGCAACAATCTAGCCTAGTGAACTAGACCAATTCTTGCTTTGCAGAGTTTGGTCTAGGCACGCTTCATTGGAACCCTCGCAGCCCAAACCACTGCTGTGTCTATCCAATCACAACTCGCTATAGTTTTGGTTGGGCCAATCACAGCGCTCTATATCATGGGCCAATCACAGAGCGGGAGTAGCCGATGACGTCAGCGCTGCGGCCGCGAACGCCGCGAACCCAAGCAACATGGCGGCAACTCGGAAAACACGTTCGTTTGAAACGGCTTTGTCATCAACATTGGATTATTTAGACTCCAACGTGCGTAAGTCTGTCNTTATTCATTTAAAATAAAATTATCCAAGTTAAACAAAAAGTTATGTTGCCAAAAATGTATCAAAGTATATTCTGTTAAAATAAAACAAAAGTAGTAATAGTTTAATCATAAAGGCATTATTCAATTTATTTAAATTAAAAAGCATGATGCACTAAAACTACTCTTAGAAGTAATTTTTTTTCCAAATTGTTACTTGAGTAAATTTAAAGGCGTAAATGTACATGATTACTACCCAGCTCTGATAGTAATATGACATTATAACATATTTTTTCCACATAAGACATTTGAACTTATTTAACTTTTTAGCTAAAAACAACATTCCTCTTATTTTCTTTCATTCTTTCTCATCATAAACAATAATGATCCAGGTTGATTTCTTTAAAATATCTGAAAAATGATAACTGCTATAAAGGAAAGTCTGAATGTGTAATTCATAATTGAAAAACTTTCCACACGCATGATTTTCATTTAGTTTTTGTGCTACATACCGTTGCAGGTAGAGAAAATCTCGAGCAGCTGTCACTGGCAGCAGACTTATCACTGGTGATCCTCACCATCTTAGTGGTCGCTGCAGGTTCCACCAATCTCCAGAATGCCTCAAAATGCTTGTATGAAGCAAATCTAAAATAATAATGCACATGTTACACTTAAACATTTATTTATGGGCTAAGCTTTTAAAAATTGTCTTCATGAACACTGTTGACAGCATTTAGACGCAGTTTTCTATTAAATTTACCTGGTGTAAAAGCGAATGTCCTCATCTGATCCTGCTAAACGTTGTACAGAAAAACGGGTTCGAAGCTGCAGCTCCTCCAGTTGTTGTTCAAGTGCCCTGATCTTCTGATGCAATGCTTCATTCTCTTTAGCCAACTCGTCTGCTCTCACTGCTGTTGTTGGGGTAACGCAGTAATCGTGATCACAAACCTCCGTTTCCATATCGGATTCACGAGAGGAATCAGCAGTAGTAGACTCAGGAGCAGGGCTCTCTGGCCGCGGTCGCCGCTCCCATACATTAGGTCTCGGTGTTGGTAGTTTGTAATCATTCCAGTGAAAGAGAACCGGTAAAGTCCCCCTTTTTAACTTTCTCAGTCCCGCAGGAGTCACCAGAAAGTCACAAAGCTGAAAATGCCGACTACAGACGCGAGTATTTTTCGTGGGGCTAAAGTTGTCCCTGCGGATCTTAGCTAGCCACTGCGTTCGTAAACTAGCATCTACAGGGAAGGAATGAAAACTTAACTCGGAATTGTACCGCGACGAACACGTACAAAAAGGCACACAACAATGCAAAGATGTCTTTTTCACTCTCTGAAAAGCATGATGCATTTTCTTCGACCGTAATCCACTCATTTCATCAACGTAAAGCTACCGGACTGCACTTATGCACTAAACCGGATATTCTCTGACGCACACTCTAAACCCGGAAGTTGACCTGTGTCCGACCGTGCACAGAGCCAATTGGTTTTTAAATAATTTAATGGGTTCGCTCCATCTTATTTGCAGACTCTGTTACAGCCATATACCCTGGTGCGGGCCCCTTCGTTCATTTTCAATATAATTGCCATTCGGAGCTCGGCAGTAACTCCCCATGTGATGATGACATCACCACCATGACACCAAATTTAATAATGGGCAAATAAATAAATAAGTCAACCTTGTTAAAATGACCATCAAAAGGCACAGCTTATTATTGATGGTCGAATAATTTGTCCAGTCTCCCAACTCTAGTGTGTGTGTGTGTGTGTGTGTGTGTGTGTGTTACAACAGTCAGTAAATCACATCATGTGTTTCAGTGTTTCCTACAGCTGTTCAACAGAAGGTTCTGGTTAAAGAAGAAGCTCCTGAAGAACAGAGTGCTGATGTGGACCAGCAGGCCCCAGAACACCTCCACATAAAGGAGGAACAGGAGGAACTCTGGACCAGTCTGGAGGGAGAGCATCTCCATTTGAAGGAAGAGACTGATGCTACCAGGTTTCCATGTACTGCAGTTTCTATAAAGAGTGAAGATAATGAAGAGAAACCTCTGTTCTCACATCTTCATCAGCAGCAAACAGAAGACAGAGATGTTCCAACCAGCAGCTCAGCTGACCAGATGAAAGCAGAAACTGGTGGAGGAGCAGAAACTAGCAGGAGCCCAGATCTGAACCCTCATGAACAGACATCTGATTCTTCAGAGACTGAAGTTAGTGGAGATGATGAAGAGGATGATGATGATGTGAATCCAGACTCTGAGCTGTCAGACTCTGGGTCTGAAACTGGAAACAAAGACGATGACTGGAATGAGTCAGGTGTTAAGTCTGTCAACAAATCCTTCAGCTGCTCTGAGTGTGGTAAACAATTTCTCCACAAGTCGTCTCTCCAGAAACATGTGAGAGTGACAAGTCATTCAGCAATAAGGTCTTCAGGCTGTTTGGTTAATAAGAAATGTGTTAGAGTGAAGAAACATGTAGACTCATGCAGGAAAGTCCAAAAAGAGCTAAAATCATTTAGTTGTGATGACTGTGGAAAAAGATTTGGTTCCAAATCAAGGTTAAACAAACACATGAGCGTCCATACAAAAGAGAAATATTTTGCCTGTGAACTCTGTGGACAAAAATGTAGTCGAAAGTCAGCTTTAAAAATTCACATGAGAGTCCACACAGGACAGAAACCTTTTGCCTGTGAGCTCTGTGAACAAAGATTTAGTCGAAAGACAAATTTAAAAACTCACATGAGAGTCCACACAGGAGAGAATCTGTTTGCCTGTGAGCTCTGTGGAAAAAGATTTAGTCGAAAGTCAAGTGTAAAATCTCACATGAGAGTCCACACAGGACAGAAACCTTTTACCTGTGAGCTCTGTGGACAAAGATTTCCTTATAAGCAAGGTTTAAACAAACACATGAGCATCCACAAAGGACAGAAACCTTTTGCCTGTGAGCTTTGTGAACAAAGATTTAGTCGAAAGACAAATTTAAAAACTCACATGATCGTCCACACAGGAGAGAAACGTTTTGCCTGTGAGCTCTGTGAACAAAGATTTAGTCGAAAGTCAAGTGTAAAATCTCACATGAGAGTCCACACAGGACAGAAACCTTTTGCCTGTGAGCTCTGTGAGCACAGATTTCCTTATAAACAAGGTTTAAACAAACACATGGGCATCCACACAAGACCGAAACATTTTGCCTGTGAATTCTGTGAAAAAATATTTAGTCAAAAGAGAAGTTTAAACAATCACATGAGAGTCCACACAGGACAGAAACCTTTTGCCTGTGAATTCTGGGAAAAAAGATTTAGTCGAAAGACAAATTTAAAAACTCACATGAGCCTACACACAGGAGAGAAACTGTTTGCCTGTGAGCTCTGTGGACAAAGATTTAGTCAAATGTCAAGTGTAAAATCTCACATGAGAGTCCACACAGGACAGAAACCTTTTGCCTGTGAGCTTTGTGGACAAAGATTTCCTGATAAGCAAGGTTTAAACAAACACATGAGCGTCCACACAGGACAGAAACCGTTTGCCTGTGAACTTTGTGAACAAAGATTTAGTCGAAAGACAAATTTAAAAACTCACATGAGCGTCCACACAGGGCAGAAACCTTTTGCCTGTGAACTTTGTGGACAAAAATTTACTCAAAAGTCAAGTTTAAGCTATCACATGAGACTTCACACAGGACAGAAACCTTTTGCCTGTGAACTTTGTGAACAAAGATTTAGTCGAAAGACAAATTTAAAAACTCACATGAGCGTCCACACAGGGCAGAAACCTTTTGCCTGTGAACTTTGTGGACAAAGATTTACTCAAAAGTCAAGTTTAAGCTATCACATGAGACTTCACACAGGACAGAAACCTTTTGCCTGTGAACTCTGTGAAGTAAGATTTCCTCGTAAGCTAAGTTTAACCAAACACATGAGTGTCCACACAGGACACAAACCTTTTCACTGTGAATTTTGTGGACAAGGATTTGCTCAAAAGTCAAGTGTAAAATCTCACATCAGAGTCCACACAGGGGAGAAACCTTTTGCCTGTGAACTCTGTGGACAAAGATTTGCTCATAAGCAAACTTTAAGCAGACACATGATAGTCCACACAGCGCTGAAACCGTTTGCCTGTGAACTCTGTGAACAAAGATTTAGTCGAAAGACAAATTTAAAAACTCACATGAGCGTTCACACAGGAGATAAACTGTTTACCTGTGAGCTCTGTGGACAAAGATTTAGTCGAAAGTCACATTTAAAATCTCACATGAGAGTCCACACAGGACAGAAACCTTTTGCCTGTGAGCGCTGTGGACAAAGATTTCCTGATAAGCAAGGTTTAAACAAACACATGAGCGTCCACACAGGATAGAAACCTTTTGCCTGTGAATTCTGTGAAAAAAGATTTAGTCAAAAGAGAAGTTTAAACAATCACATCAGAGTCCACACAGGACAGAAACCTTTTGCCTGTGAACTTTGTGGACAAAGATTTACTCAAAAGTCAAGTTCAACCAAACACATAAGTGTCCACACAGGACACAAACCTTTTCACTGTGAATTTTGTGGACAAGGATTTGCTCAAAAGTCAATTTTAAACAATCACATCAGAGTCCACACAGGGGAAAAACCTTTTGCCTGTGAACTCTGTGGACAAAGATTTGCTCATAAGCAAACTTTAAACAGACACATGATAGTCCACACAGTGCTGAAACCGTTTGCCTGTGAACTCTGTGGAAAAAGATTTAGTCAAAAGAAAAGTGTAAACTATCACATGAGAGTCCACACAGGACAGAAACCGTTTGTGTGAACTCTCAACAAAGATTTAATCGCAAGACAAATTTAAACTGGCACACGAGAGCCCACACAGGACAGAATAACTATCACTGATCAAAAAAAGTAATGACTGATAACTCTAGAAATAATCTTAATTTGTGTTTTTTAGATTCATCTCCGCTTGAACCAGTTGACACATTTAAATTCTTAGGTGTTTGGTTGGATTTTGATCTATCCTTCAAAACGCACGTACAATCTATTACCAAAAAACTTCATTTCCGTCTAAAACATATCAATCAATAAGGTATTCTACAGTTGACGTCACCACGCAAAGGCTTCTAGGAAGGGTCATACTGATAAGCCGCATTTACAATAGAAAATACACAGTTTCAGAGCGCTTTGACGTCCACACGAAGGCATAAAAATGAGGAAGTTGTTTTGACGGAGAAAAACATACCAGAGAGCTTTTCGTGATGGCGACCCTGCTAATTATCGATCGCCAGAACTGAAGCGCTAGCTCAAATGAAAGTGAAAGTAAAAACTAACTCCTGTTAGCAGCGCTCTCCGTTAACAATGCTGCCTCCGCTCTCCGTTAACAACGCTGCCTCCGCTCTCCGTTAACAACGCTGCCTCCGCTCTCCGTTAACACCGCTGCCTCCGCTCTCCGTTAACACCGCTGCCTCCGCTCTCCGTTAACAACGCTGCCTCCGCTTTCCGTTAACAATGCTGCCTCCGCTCTCCGTTAACAACGCTGCCTCCGCTCTCCGTTAACACCGCTGCCTCCGCTCTCCGTTAACACCGCTGCCTCCACGCTCCATTAACACCGCTGACTCCGCTCTCCGTTAACAACGCTGCCTCCGCTCTCTGTTAACACCGCTGCCTCCGCTCTCCGTTAACACCGCTGCCTCCGCTCTCTGTTAACACAGCTGCCTCCGCTCTCCGTTAACACCGCTGCCTCCGCTCTCCGTTAACAACGCTGCGTCCTGCATAATTCTCCTCTGCTGCTGCTCCTCCTGGATAAGTTCCCGTCTGCGAGCGTTGCTAGGACCGGTTGCTGGTCATTCTTGAATGTAGGACTTTTCCCTCCGGGAAGATGTAAGTAACAAATACATGCTTTTCTTGATCTCCTCCACACAGTTAAAATCTGCTCGTCCAACTTAAAAACTACCACCGCTTTGCTTCTTCTGTCTTTAACTTAGTCTGTGTAGCTTTCCAGCTGTTTTATGTGGTTTGTGGTCGCGGACTTTGGAAAAGGGATAAAAAGTCTTGTCCAACATGCGATCTGGGCGTCTAGAGTCCGATTAGCACCTCCCCCAGCAGCAGCGGTTAGTTCCTTGCTGTTTGAAAATCTTTAGGAGACGAAAAAATAACTTTAGTCAGATCGGAGCAACTCAGACCCATAGGAATCCATTATAACTGCTAGCTTACTTGTATGACCCTGCGCCCCAGAGTGCTTTGCGACAATCTATTTTTAGCTACTGTAGAAAGCTCTATTGCCTGTTTGGTTTTGGTTTTCTGTTTAACTGTACTTTCAAATGTTATAATTTAGTTGGTTGTTTTTATTGTGCAGCGCTTTGGTCAGCTGCATGGCTGTGTTGAAACTGCTTACAAATAAAATGGTATGGTATGCTAATTGTGTACTGAACATTTTATTAGTGTTTATGGTGATTATTGTATGCCGAGTATGTACATGGGACATTCTGCTGGAGGTTGAGGGGAGTGGGGTAAACATTGTGAGCAAAATATGTGTGGGGTGGTTTGTTTTTTATTTTTTTTGGTGATTATTTATTAATTATTATGATAATTTAAAAATGTTTTCTCTTTCGTTAATTGCATATGCTTATGGCTGCCTTCTGCAGCTTTTTTTGTTCTGTTTATGAGGACCCTCATGAAAACGGCATGGTACATGTCATGAGGCTACTCCTCATTAAATAAATGTCTAAATAGATAAACAAACATTAATTTGCCCCCTGTTCTCTCACTGATACTGCTGTGTTCATCTGGTTAAGGAGCCACAATCGCTCTCATATCCTGGATTTAATTTTATCTTTTGGAATTTCTGATTTGTCAGTGGACCCAGTCAGTTATTTTTAATTCCTGTGGATATACACCTCCCCCTATAAGGCATCAAGCCCGTGGTTATGTCAGGTGTATTTGCCCCTCCACCACCTGGTTTTCATCGGTCCTGGTTGATGGCTTCTCAACCATTTCACCCAGGTCTCCCTCCATGGGAGTAGATGAAATGTTGACCTCCTTCAATCCTGTGTGTTTGGCTGATCGTAGCTCTGCTGCACCGTTAAAACCAGGAATAAAACATCAGTCTCTGATCCTGGTTCAATGACAATACTCAAGCCCTTAGACGCCAGTGGAGGTTTTACGAACGTAAAGCCTAATTTAAGCCTGATTTATTCCTCTCCGTCAGACTGATAAAGGCCGTTTAAAGCACAGGAAGAGTTGGGTCTGTTGGTTCTAACAAGCTCAGACCTGCTGTCACACATTCTGATGTTTGAGGTTCTCCTTGAAGTCACATCGTTACAAAGGAGAGAGGAATTCATGATTTCTGCTGAATCTGCTCCTGACCTCACAGCTGGATCTCAACTGGATCCAAAAGTGTGTGGGTGGAGGAGCTCTTCTGTGACTGGTGTCTGAAGTTAAAGGTTGTGTCAGGAAATGTGTTCGAGCTGTTGCTTCCTGCTACATACTTGTGCTTTGATTGTTGCCATGGCAACATAACCAAATTCCTCCTGACAACCACAACAAGCTGATGTTTCAGGTCCGGACATGTTTGTTGTTGCTGGTTGAAGGTTTTAAACAGGTATATATATATATATATATATATATATATATATATATATATATATATATATATATATATATATATATATATATATATATATATATATATATATATATACACACTTCTGAAATCATGCATAGCGTTGCAATTCTCACGACTTTGTGACATCACGGGATCAGCTGTGTGGAAGGCTTTCGCTCCCGTCTTGTGTCAGCATCACTCCCGGTTGGAAGGGAGCTTGTGGGTAACACGCCACTAATGCGTTACACGCGCCTTTCGTGGCCGATGGAAAGGAGGGGTCAGACTGGGCACCATAAAAGGCCACTCTGAAATGTGCAGCTTGATCACACAACACAATGCCACAGATGTTGCAAACCTTTGAGGAAGCGTGCAGTTGGCATGCTGAGTGTGCAGGAATGTCTACCAGAGCTGATTCCTGTGAAGTGAATGTTCACAGCACGTTCACCTCCATGATCATCTGAGATCAGCTGCAGCAACAATCTAGCCTAGTGAACTAGACCAATTCTTGCTTTGCAGAGTTTGGTCTAGGCACGCTTCATTGGAACCCTCGCAGCCCAAACCACTGCTGTGTCTATCCAATCACAACTCGCTATAGTTTTGGTTGGGCCAATCACAGCGCTCTATATCATGGGCCAATCACAGAGCGGGAGTAGCCGATGACGTCAGCGCTGCGGCCGCGAACGCCGCGAACCCAAGCAACATGGCGGCAACTCGGAAAACACGTTCGTTTGAAACGGCTTTGTCATCAACATTGGATTATTTAGACTCCAACGTGCGTAAGTCTGTCGGCTATACTTAGCGGCTTCTTATTTTTATCAAACAAATTAGTGCAATGTCCCAGTACACCTGATATTCACATGTTTTTCATACAAAAACGACAGAAATCATTGAAGCTAGACGCTATTAAAGCCTCCCGCTTTTCCGTCGCCGTGATTACGTCATGTTGTTCGTCACTCTGATTGGTCCTAGCGCTATCCAATTGCGTGCTGACATTTTGAAAGACAACCGTAGATCCCGCCTCACGACTGAGAGCCGTCAGTGGTTCGTGGCCAGACTATATATTCACATATATAGGATGGCTTGCCAGGCTAGCAACAATCGGTTTGCATAACCAAATAATTTCTGCAGAAACTGTCTTGAGGAAGCTCATCTGCATGCTCGTTGTCCTCACCAAGGACTGGACCCGACTGCAGTTCGTCATTGTGACAGACTTGAGTGGGCAAATGCTCACATTGGATATCTTCTGGTATGTTGGAGAGACGCTCTGTTCATGGATGAATCCCAGTTTTCACTGTTCAGGGCAGATGGCAGACAGAATGTGTGGGGGAGCGGTTTGCTGATGTCATCATGGATCACGCGGCCAAAGGTGTGTGGAATTTGTGGACTTTTTGATATTTTTAGCATTTTTGCTGGATTTATTTTAGTTGCTGATGGATGTTTTTTTAACCTCAAATCTTTACATCACAGTGATTTCATGTGATGTTGCCACAAATTCTATGAAATTATTAGAATTAGTGTCCTAAAAATGACCAAATCAAATAAAAGTAGGTGAGCAGCAGCAGCATTATGGACTACCTGAAGAGATGACTTATTTAATCCAGAGTAGAGAGCAATAATAAAGTCAAGTCTCCATCTGATAAAAGCATAGATCGTTATCTCAATGTCATTAAATGAGAGAAAGGGCTTGACTTTACTCAGTAATCTTGAATGGAATAATCTAGATTTCACACCTGAGTTTATTTGTTTAAGTCAAGATAAAACTACAAATGCAGATCTCACATTCTTCACAGAAGACTTTAGGTGTGCCACCAAAGACCTGAGGAGGCCCAGATATCAGTGTAACTCAACAGCTCACATATAAGGTGTAGAAAAGTCTGCACTAGCCAAGCCTGCACGTCTAGAGTAGAACATGTAAACTTCAGCAATATTTTAGTTAGGGGTGTCAAATTATGAGATTAATCGAGATTAATTAATCGCAGCCACATTTAGTGCACTATTTTTTTAATCAAGTTAATCTCCTTTTTAATCTATAACATCACTGGGACTTTTCTAGCCTACTTGTTGGGATTCTTTTTATTTATTTTATGTAATTATATTTAACTATCATGCCACATGTCAGATTTTGTGAAAAAGCGTAATATTTTGTGATAAACTGTCAGTTTAGATATGCTAACTTACAGCACAGTAATTTACAGGTCTTTTAATTTTAGATAAATGTTTTAGTAAGTTCTGTGATCACTATTTGCATTGCTCAAAGAAGCGTTTCTTGATGTGTTAACTTAGATTAATCTATATGGACCTGATGTTTTATTTTTAAATTCTAATTATTTGAGACTGACAAAAGAGCACAGTAATATTGTCTTGGTGATGAAAAAGGAAAGTTTAGAAGTCTGTTAAAAAATAAATGACTTTATAAAGACAGGTTTTTTTGTTATATATTAATCTTTTAGTCTGCCACACTAATGTAATGAATTTAAATCAAAATGAGGACTTTTCTCTGCCATTAGTAGGTGAGATTAATTAGATTAATCAATCGCTGGTCTAAGTCTAAATGTCTAAGCACTCTGTCTAGAGAAGGCATTCTACCCTTTTCCGACTCAAGACCATGGTCTCGGATTTAGAGGAGCTGATTCACATCCAAGCTGCTTCACACCTGGCTGCAAACTGCTCCAGTAAAAGCCGGAGATCACGGTCTGACGAACTTTTCCTACCGCCAAAATGTAAGGAACAACTCCCGTTGATCTGTGAAAATCTGCTCTTCCACATAAAAACTGCCTCTGCTTTGCTTTGCCTGCCTTTAGCATGTTTGATTATGACCATTTTTATAACTGGGCTGCCCAGTATTTTTTACATTCTATGGCTGTAAAATTGTAATAAAAAGATTAAAGCGTTTGTAACTGCTCCTTTTTTCTGAACAACCTCATCTTTGACCATTAACATTAACTGGTTCCCCACTTATGTGTGGAAATAGTTACACCAGTCAGTAATTCACATTGTGTGTTTCTATGTTTCCTACAGAATAGGTGGTTCTGGTTAAAGAAGAAGAACAGAGTGCTGGTGTGGACCAGCAGGACCCAGAACACCTCCACATCAAGGAGGAACAGGAGGAACTCTGGACCAGTCTGGAGGGAGAGCAGCTTCATTTGAAGGAGGAGGCTGATGCTGCCAGTTTTCCATTCACTGCTGTTTCTATAAAGAGTGAAGATGATGAAGAGAAACCTCTGTTCTCACAGCTTCATCAGCAGCAAATAGAAGACAGAGATGTTCCAACCAGCAGCGCAGCTGACCAGATGACAGCAGAAATTGGTAGAGGAGCAGAAACTAGCAGGAACTCAGGTCTGCACCCTCATGAACAGACATCTGATTCTTCAGAGACTGAAGTTAGTGGAGATGATGAAGAGGATGATGATGTGAATCCAGACTCTGAGTCTGAAACTGGACACAAAGACGATGATTGGAATAAGAGAAGGCCTTCTGTGTCAGAAAGACTGTCAACAAATCCTTTGGGTGCCCCGAGTGTGGTAAACAATTTCTCCACAGATCGTCTCTCCAGAAACATTTGAGAGTGAACAGTGATTCAGCAATAAGGTCTTCAGGCTGTTTGGTTAGTAAGAAATGTGTTAGAGTGAAGAAACATGTAGACTCATGCAGGAAAGTCCAAAAAGAACTAAAATCATTTAGTTGTGATGACTGTGGAAAAAGATTTGGCTCAAAACCAAATTTAAACAGTCACATGAGCGTTCACACGGGACAGAAGCCTTTTGCTTGTGAGCTCTGTGACAAAAATTTAGCCAAAAGAAAGATTTGAAAAGACACATGAGCGTCCACACACGAGATAAACCATTTGCCTGTGAAATCTGTGGACAAAGATTTACTCAAAAGACACATTTAAACAGACACATGAGAGTCCACACAGGACAGAAACCATTAGCCTGTGAACTTTGTGGACAAAGATTTACTCAAAAGTCAAATTTAAACAGTCACATGAGAGTCCACAAAAACAAACACAATGAACAACAGAAATACAATAAAACATTTAAATACTAAAGCTAGATAACAGCATTACAATAAACTATAAATGATCAATAAAAGTGGTGGGTGACAGGTAAACTATAAGTGGAAGGAGACTAGTGGTGGGGCGGCATTATGCAAAAGAATGCCAAAACTGATGCTGGGAGACTAAAGGTGAGTTACAACTTGTTTGGGGAGGGCTTAAGTGGCCAGAGGGGAAATGGTATAAACCAAACAGCAGCACTTGTGTCATAAAACATTGAGTAGAGAACTAAATGTGGGCAGCCAGGAATTTTTAAGTAAGTGAAAACAATGATCACGTTAAAGGTGGAAGGTGACCAAACTAAAGCCTAATTTATGCTTCTCTGTCAGCTACGTGAGGGAGAGACGCACACACAGACTAAGACATTTTGCCTTCAGACTTCTCCGTCACATGGGGAGTGTTGCAAAGCAATTCCCCCGCCAGGACAACAGAGGGCGTATCACTTTTCTGGGGTATTCTGTCATGTAGCCGTTCCAAGATAGTGCACAACTATTGTGTTTTTATTGTGTTTTCTGTATTTCAGAGACATTTTAACACAGACAAATTTGTCCCTCATTCTCCACCTCTTCATGCGCTCACCACCTCTCAACCCACGTTTCTCGAGTTTTTCCGTGAAGTATTCTTGAAGCTGCTGATGAAGGTTCTCAGTCATCCAGGTCATGGTAATCCAAAGGGGTTCGAATGAAGGCAACTTCCAAAGAAGTCCAATTGCCTTCATTCAAATCCCTTTGGATTATTATTCAAGCTGCTCCGTGTCTGTCGCTAGATATCTTCGACTCTCATTTTATTTTTTGAAAATTAATGGAAATGGTGAAATGATAAATGGCCTGTATTTGTATAGTGCCTTCTTTAGGGCTCTACAACCCCCGAAGGCGCTTCACAACAGTCATCCACCCATTCACACGCTGGTGGGAATGAGCTACATTGTAGCTACAGCTGCCCTGGGACGCACTGACAGAGGCGGGGCCACCAGCAGACAAGGCGGGTTAAGTGTCTTGCCCAAGGACACAACAGTGACATACTGATCGGGTTGTGGACCTGCAACCTTTTGATTGCAAGGCGGCCACTTAACTCCTGTGCCACCATCGCCCTGCAAACTATAGGTGGTAGGAAACTAGTGGTGTCAAGGGAATATGGAAAAGACGGCTAAAACTAGAGCTAGGAGACTAAGGTGACTGGCAGCCATTTGGGGAGGGCGTAGGTGGCCAGAGAGGGCCACACAGAAATAGTATAAACCAAACAGCAGAACTTGTGTAAAAGTTTGAGTAGACAGATTGTTTGTTTTAGGCGTCCTGAGTTATTAATCCTCCCTCGTCCTTAGTTCGAAAGAATTGATCTTGTAAATAAATTATTGTAAATAGTATTTTGGTGTGGTTGTTTGGGATCAGTGGAAAATGGAACAATCAGTAACACTTTATAATAATGTTTTGTTAAACATTTATAAGTGTGTATGTCAGTAAGTCATTAATAGATTTGAAAAGTACTAGCTAATGATGTACAAATAATTTATAAAGGCTTATAATGTTTACAAATACATTTATAAGTGTTTAGTAAATCATTAACAGATAATTTACAAGGTATTAGGTAATATATACACTAAATATTAGAGGCGGTTAAATAATGATTAAACATTTACAAATGCTCCTTTTCACCTTTGGTAATGAATAAATTAGGCTCTATGCAAAACTTTCTAAAGTCACAATTGTCATTGGTTATTTGTAAGATTATGATGCACCAATGAGTTATAAATGATTACAAATGATCATGAATATGTTTAATTGATTTTCAACATGTAATCATTTAAATATTGATGAAATGTAAAAAAAATCCACACAATTATAAACCCTTTTCAGGTTGTTTATTTTCTTTAAGTGTTGTTTGGAATAAAAGAGGGCAGGGCTGAAACAAACAAAAATTCAAATACTTAAAATTCAAAACAGAACAAAAATGTGGTCAGATTTGGATAATGAAGATGATGAAGAAAAAAGTCTTGACTTGCTTTTCAGGGATGTTAAAGAAACTGGTTAAAAATAAAAATATTATAAAATATAGAAAAATAAAGTAATTGTGGAAGTTATCACAAGTTATGTGTGGTTTCTACTGAACACACAGGTCTGTGTTTAATTCTGTTCCAGACTCCAGTCAGCAGGTGGCGGTAGTGCACCTTTACGCTGGTCACCAACCAACTGAAGAAGAAACCGGAAGCTGCTAGCAGAGCTAGCTTGTTGTCTTCACTTCCATAGTTTGTGTTCGCTTCAGTCTCTGGGAGAGTTGATCAGCTAAAGCGACTAACTGCTGCTGCTGCAGAAATCTTCTCACCAGGCTGTGGAAACTTTCTTCTCCTCCTCAACAACTTGGTGGAGTTGTTTCCAGAAGCAGAGAAGATCTTCTGCGGTCTTCGTGACAATCGGAGCTCCAGCATCAGGTGAGAAAGCGGTGAGTTCAGCTTTTCTCTAGACTTCCTGCCCTCTGGATCTGCTGCTGTTCCTTTGGCCTCTCTGAGAAACGCGCTCGTTTTGCTGCTTTCATCAGACTGAAGAGGTTCCCTCTATCAGACTCGCTCATTTGAGTTGGTCATGATGCAGGATCGCTGCTCGCTAGCTCTCTGATCCATCCTGCTCACACTCTCCGACGGAAAAGCCCCGAATCTGAATGTGACTCTGGAGGAAAAAGCGGTTAGCTCTACTCCGTGAACTCTGGTGACCAAAGGTCCTCTTTTCCAGACTGGATGTGTCCTCAGCTGATCAGAACCAAAGCGTTGGGTCTTTAATCTCCTGCGTTCTTCTGAAGCAGCATCTTAATCAGCTCCCCTGCTTTGTTTCTATTGCAGCTGTTAGCTAAACACGGCTAAAGGAAACCTGCTACCACTTCAGGATCTGGGACTGATTCATCGTGTGTTCTTCACCATCTGGACCTGGACAGCATGGAGACAGGTACTGATACATTACTACTACTGTGTGAGTTTGTGAGAGACACTTGGTCTGGTTTCCTCTATTATCTCTCAGCTTATTAAACAAATCACCAAACTATCAGTACTCCCACATTTATAACCCAGTATCTCACCACAGATGGTCTCTGCAGACTTCATTGATGCACAAACACAAGAAAACACCAACATCAGCTCCTGAAACCAGAAATCAACTCCATCTCTTCTTTCTGTCACAGTTTAATGAGTTAACACATTCCTTCAGTCATTACCACTTGGAAACCACTTCCTGCTTTGCTCCCTGCTTGCTTACATTAATTTTCATTGAGATCGTTGTTTTTCTGCTCAGTGACTACTGGACTATTTTAAACCCCTGAAACCTTTTCTAATAGACATAAGGTGCGTTTTCTTTATCGGAACTTCTGGGTAAATTTACAGGAAGTTCCCGATGTGCGCTTGTCTCCACTTGACCGGGCCGGCCGAACGCACCTAGAGGTCTACTGCGGTGTTTTTACTACGACACTGATCTACAGTTCCAATTTAGTTCAGGTTTATTTATAAATCGCTAGGGGCATTGTTAGCAGAGGCGTTAAGTGTCCTCCCCATAATCGAAAGGTTGCAGGTTCAATTCCCGCTCCCTATTTTGGTGGCATTTTAAACTTGACAGCGAAGGCAGTGTAACAGCCACTTGTAATGTGTGCATACTGGACAGTCAACATGCTGGAAACGACAGAGCTACATAAGCAGCCTTACAAACGAGCTACTTTCTCATTTAGCTTTTCCCTTCAGGCGTCACCACAGAGAATCATTGGTCTGCATTAAGTCCTAGTTCACAGCAGCATCTCTAACAAAAGCTCAACCCGCCAACCCTGAAAGATATGTTAATAAACACAGAGAAATTACAGACCGACAGCAAAATGTCAGGTGTCTCCTTCTTGCTCACCTGAGCTGACTGCACCAGTAGCTACAGGTGTTGTGCAGGGAAACGTTAGCCTGCCAGACATGGCACCACATGCCTGCCCCATTATGAAAACATGCATCACTCAATAGAGCCACATAATGAGGATGTAAACAATTTGAAAAGTGAGTAACTCTGCTACTTTTGAAAATATTCATATTAACGTTTTTTTTTCTAAATGTACTTCCTAAACAAGCAAGTACATTTTATTTATATAGCACTTATCACAGAAAGAGAGTCACACAGTGCTTCACAAAGATCAACAAAACAAATCATAAAGTCATAGAATCGACTCGACTCAAACTTTATTTATATTTCACTTTACAGCCATAAACATGCCACCAAAGTGCTTACCAGACACAAGTTAAAAACACAAGATGTGAAATCTACTATAAATCAATAAAACAACATAAATAAAAACCATAGAAATAGCAGCACAAATGGTCACCTCACAAAGTTAAAGGCTAGATTCGCTTAGATGTAAAAACTGCTACAGAAGAGGACTGCCCAATATGTGATGAGAGCTCATTCCAGAGTTTTGGAGCTACCACCGAAAAAGCCCCCCCCCCGGCATCTTCAGCTGCGACGTGGGGACCACGAGCTAGGACGGGTCTTCTGAACGGAGCGCCCAAGAGGGAACATACAACTGCAGCATGTCTGCCAAGTACGCTGGAGCCAAACCAGTCAGAGCTTTAAAACGAATCCTAAAAGAGACAGGTAGCCAATGTAGAGCTGCCAGTATTGGTGTAGCACGATCAAACTTTCGTCTGCCGTCCAAGAATCTCTCGGCAGCATTTTGGACAAGCTGCAGACGAGCTAAGGCCCTCGGATTCACGCCGAACAGTGCAGAGTTACAGTAGTCCAGGCGTGAAGTTATGAACGCATGCACAACAGTTTCAAGATCACATCTAGACAAAAATGGTTTATAGAATCATAAAATGATCTTAAAATGAAAACAACAAAACTTCAGAAAATAAATAAAAATCTGAAAACACAAAGTCATAACAAGTGATGTTTTTTGGCAGATAAACTAAGGAAATGACATAAATAAAAAAACAAATACCCAAATAATACACAATTTAATGATGTGTTTTTCCTTTTTTCTCCTTATTTTAAAGGGACACTTTGCAACTTTTTCATATTTTTAAATCATGTTCTTGAGCCAGTATGTGCTAAAATGACCCTTTACAGGGTCAAGGAAAGGTCACCCAGCCCCTGTCGCCCCCTGTGGCCAGAATATTCCACTTGCAACTTCACGGTCCGGTCTGCTGGGACATCAAAAAATTCAGCTTGACCTGCCTGGATTTGCAGTATGGCTCCAGCATGTTTCCTGCATGTTTTAGATCATGAATGCAGCTGATTTGTTTAATTTAGTGATGAAGAACTCCCGTAGAAACGAATGAAGGCTGGGAGGACATTTCAGCAGTTAGATTAAGGTGTTAAAAAGACGAACGCGCAGCGAGGAGAGAGAAGTTTTACTTTCTGTTCCACCAACGAACACTAGGGGGTGCTAAAAACAAGCCAAACTAACTAGTGTCCCTTTAATGTTTGCTGAAGTATCGGATCGGGACTTGGTACCGAAAGATACTCAAACTCAAATGACTCGCACTCAGATCAGGAGCAGAAAATGTGATCGGAACATCCACACTAGTGAATTTAAGTCCTCCATCTGATTTGGGCTTGTTGTGGTGTCATTTTTAAAGCATTTTCTTCATAGATTATGAGTAATTGAAATGCTAACAAAAACACTAAATCATACAAGTCAAACTTGAAAAAATTAAAATATTGTGCTAAGGTCCATTTATTTCAGTAATTAGACTGAGAGACCATTTTAAGGCCCAGGAACTATTTGCAGGTGTTTTCTATTTGCAGCAATTCAACTTCATATCTATGTAGATTACATTTATACGTGTGACCTCACAGCTCATTTTCTCCCTGCATAGTTAAAGAAGTGCAACGGTGGCTTTAATCCTGGCAGTGGAGAAGAACAAAGTTAAAGTTCCAAGTCATCATCACACACCGGTGAAGTTACATCTCTGCATGTGACCCATCCTCGTGGTGGGGAGCTGCAGCTGTGGCCGCGCTCGGCAACTATTTGGTGGTTTAACCCCCCAATCCAACTCCTTAATGCTGAGTGTCAAGCGAGGAGGCATTGGGTCCCATTTTTCCAAAGCCTTTGGTATGACCCGACTGGGAGTCGAACCCTGATCTCCCAGTCCCGCGGCGGACACTCATACCACTAGGCCACCGGAGCTGGTAACATCATATATGGGATGAGTCAGGGCACCTTAACGAGAACTTGTGCAAAACATGGCTGCCAAATTCCTAGTGGGTAAAAGGAAGTTGGATCATGTTACTCCGATCTTGACTGAACTACGCTGGCTGCCTGTTGATTTTAGAATTAGTTTTAAGATCCTTTTATTGGTTTTTAAATAATTTAATGGGTTAGCTCCATCTTATTTGCAGACTCTGTTACAGCTATATACCCTGGTGCGGGCCCCTTCGTTCATTTTCAATATAATTGCCATCCGGAGCTCGGCAGTAACTCCCCATGTGATGATGACATCACCACCATGACACCAAATTTAATAATGGGCAAATAAATAAGTCACCCTTGTAAAAATGACCATCAAAAGGCACAGCTTATTATCGATGGTCGAATAATTTGTCCAGTCTCCCAACTCTTGTGTGTGTGTGTGTGTGTGTGTGTGTGTGTGTGTGTGTGTGTTGTCAACATGTTACAACAGTCAGTAAATCACATCATGTGCTTCTGTGTTTCCTACAGATGTTCAACAGAAGGTTCTGGTTAAAGAAGAAGCTCCTGAAGAACAGAGTGCTGGTGTGGACCAGCAGGCCCCAGAACACCTCCACATAAAGGAGGAACAGGAGGAACTCTGGACCAGTCTGGACGGAGAGCATCTCCATTTGAAGGAAGAGACTGATGCTGCCAGGTTTCCATGTACTGCAGTTTCTATAAAGAATGAAGATAATGAAGAGAAACCTCTGTTCTCACATCTTCATCAGCAGCAAATAGAAGACAGAGATGTTCCAACCAGCAGCTCAGCTGACCAGATGAAAGCAGAAACTGGTGGAGGAGCAGAAACTAGCAGGAGCACAGATCTGAACCCTCATGAACAGACATCTGATTCTTCAGAGACTGAAGTTAGTGGAGAAGATGAAGAGGATGATGATGTGAATCCAGACTCTGAGCTGTCAGACTCTGGGTCTGAAACTGGAGACAAAGACGATGACTGTAATGAGTCAGGTGTTAAGTCTGTCAACAAGTCCTTCAGCTGCTCTGAGTGTGGTAAACAATTTCTCCACAAGTCGTCTCTCCAGAAACATGTGAGAGTGACAAGTCATTCAGCAATAAGGTCTTCAGGCTGTTTGGTCAGTAAGAAATGTGTTAGAGTGAAGAAACATGTAGACTCATGCAGGAAAGTCCAAAAAGAGCTAAAATCATTTAGTTGTGATGACTGTGGAAAAGGATTTGGTTCCAAATCAAGGTTAAACAAACACATGAGCGTCCACACAAAAGAGAAATATTTAGCCTGTGAACTCTGTGGACAAAAATGTAGTCGAAAGTCAGCTTTAAACATTCACATGAGAGTCCACACAGGACAGAATCCTTTTGCCTGTGAATTCTGGGAAAAAAGATTTAGTCGAAAGAGAAGTTTAAACAAACACGTGAGTGTCCACACAGGACAGAAACCTTTTGCCTGTGAGCTCTGTGGACAAAGATTTAGTCGAAAGACAAATTTAAAAACTCACATGATCGTCCACACAGGACAGAAACCTTTTGCCTGTGAGCTCTGTGGACAAAGATTTAGTCGAAAGTCAAGTGTAAAATCTCACATGAGAGTCCACACAGGGGAAAAACCTTTTGCCTGTGAGCTCTGTGGACAAAGATTTCCTTATAAGCAAGGTTTAAACAAACACATGAGCATCCACACAAGACCGAAACATTTTGCCTGTGAATTCTGTGAAAAAATATTTAGTCAAAAGAGAAGTTTAAACAATCACATGAGAGTCCACACAGGACAGAAACCTTTTGCCTGTGAACTTTGTGGACAAAGATTTACTCAAAAGTCAAGTTTAAACTATCACATGAGACTTCACACAGGACAGAAACCTTTTGCCTGTGAACTCTGTAAAGTAAGATTTCCTCGTAAGCTAAGTTTAACCAAACACATGAGTGTCCACACAGGACATAAACCTTTTCACTGTGAATTTTGTGGACAAGGATTTGCTCAAAAGTCAATTTTAAACAATCACATCAGAGTCCACACAGCGCGGAAACCGTTTGCCTGTGAACTCTGTGGAAAAAGATTTCGTCAAAAGAAAAGTGTAAACTATCACATGAGAGTCCACAGAGCGCTGAAACCGTTTGCCTGTGAACTCTGTGGAAAAAGATTTAGTCAAAAGAAAAGTGTAAACTATCACATGAGAGTCCACACAGGACAGAAACCTTTTCACTGTGAATTTTGTGGACAAGGATTTGCTCAAAAGTCATTTTTAAACAATCACATCAGAGTCCACACAGGGGAGAAACCTTTTGCCTGTGAACTCTGTGGACAAAGATTTGCTCATAAGCAAACTTTAAGCAGACACATGATAGTCCACACAGCGCTGAAACCGTTTGCCTGTGAACTCTGTGGGAAAAGATTTAGTCGAAAGAATAGTGTAAACTATCACATGAGAGTCCACACAGGACAGAAACCGTTTGTGTGAACTCTCAACAAAGATTTAATCGCAAGACAAATTTAAACTGGCACACGAGAGCCCACACAGGACAGAATAACTATCACTGATCAAAAAAAGTAATGACTGATAACTCTAGAAATAATCTTAATTTGTGTTTTTTAGATTCATCTCCGCTTGAACCAGTTGACACATTTAAATTCTTAGGTGTTTGGTTGGATTTTGATCTATCCTTCAAAATGCACGTACAATCTATTACCAAAAAACTTCATTTCCGTCTAAAACATATCAATCAATAAGGTATTCTACAGTTGACGTCACCACGCAAAGGCTTCTGGGAAGAGTCATACTGATAAGCTGCATTTACAATAGAAAATATACAGTTTCAGAGCGCTTTGACGTCAATATGAAGGCATAAAATTGAGGAAGTTGTTTTGACGGAGAAAAACATACCAGAGAGCTTTTTGTGATGGCGACCCTGCTAATTATTGATTGCCAGAACTGAAGCGCTAGCTCAAATGAAAGTGAAAGTAAAAACTATCTCCTGTTCGCAGCGCTGTTGTTTTAAACGCCGTTATTCCCTTCACAGCTCCTTCTTGAGTAAAATAAAAATAAGTTCAGTACTCACAGTGCTCAAGTAACATTTTCTCAAGGTAGTTTTTTAACTGTCAGGTTATCATTTGTGTCCCTACTTTTTATATTCCACTCACCTCTGGTCAAAAGCCTTTTTCATGGACGTTTGGGTGGACATGCTGTTTGGCCGAGACGTTCAGCTGGACCCCTCCGTTAGCACCGCTGCCTCCGCTCTCCGTTAACACCGCTGCTTCTAACTCTCCGTTAACAAAGCTGCCTCCGCTCTCCGTTAACAACGCTGCCTCCGCTCTCCGTTAATACCGCTGCGTCCTGCATAATTCTCCTCTGCTGCTGCTCCTCCTGGATAAGTTCCCGTCTGCGAGCGTTGCTAGGACCGGCGGCTGGTCATTCTTGGATGTAGGACTTTTCCCTCCGGGAAAATGTAAGTAACAAATACATGCTTTTCTTGACCTCCTCCACACAGTTAAAATCTGCTCGTCCAACTTAAAAACTACCACCGCTTTGCTTCTTCTGTCTTTAGCTTAGTCTGTGTAGCTTTCCAGCTGTTTTATGTGGTTTGTGGTCGCGGACTTTACCGGCTTTGGAAAAGGGATAAAAAGTTCTCTCTAACATCCGATCTGGGCGTCTAGAGTCCGATTAGCACCTCCCCCAGCAGCAGCGGTTAGTTCCTTGCTGTTTGAAAATCTTTAGGAGAGGAAAAAATAACTTTAGTCAGATCGGAGAAACTCAGACCCATAGGAATCCATTATAACTGCTAGCTTACTTGTATGACCCTGCGCCCCAGAGTGCTTTGCAACAATCTATTTTTAGCTACTGTAGAAAGCTCTATTGCCTGTTTGGTTTTGGTTTTCTGTTTAACTGTACTTTCAAATGTTATAATTTAGTTGGTTGTTTTTATTGTGCAGCGCTTTGGTCAGCTGCATGGCTGTGTTTAAACTGCTTACAAATAAAATGGTATGGTATGCTAATTGTGTACTGAACATTTTATTAGTGTTTATGGTGATTATTGAATACTGAGTATGTACATGGGACATTCTGCTGGAGGTTGAGGGGGGTGGGGTAAACATTGTGAGCAACATATGTGTGGGGTGGTTTGTTTTTTATTTTTTTGGTGATTATTAATTATTATGATAATTTAAAAATGTTTTCTCTTTCATTAATTGCATATGCTTATGGCTGCCTTCTGCAGCTTTTTTGTTCTGTTTATGAGGACCCTCATGAAAACGGCATGGTACATCTCATGAGGCTACACCTCATTAAATAAATGTCTAAATAAATAAACATTAATTTGCCCCCTGTTCTCTCACCGATACTGCTGTGTGCATCTGGTTAAGGAGCCACGATCGCTCTCATATCCTGGATTTAATTTTATCTTTTGGAATTTCTGATTTGTCAGTGGACCCAGTCAGTTATTTTTAATTCCTGTGGATTGACACCTCCCCCTATAAGGCATCAAGCCCGTGGTTATGTCAGGTGTATTTGCCCCTCCACCACCTGGTTTTCGTCGGTCCTGGTTGATGGCTTCTCAACCATTTCACCCAGGTCTCCCTCCATGGGAGTAGATGAAATGTTGACCTCCTTCAATACTGTGTGTTTGGCTGATCGTAGCTCTGCTGCACCGTTAAAACCAGGAATAAAACATCAGTCTCTGATCCTGGTTCAATGACAATACTCAAGCCCTTAGACGCCAGTGGAGGTTTTACGAACGTAAAGCCTAATTTAAGCCTGATTTATTCTTCTCCGTCAGACTGATAAAGGCCGTTTAAAGCACAGGAAGAGTTGGGTCTGTTGGTTCTAACAAGCTCAGACCTGCTGTCACACATTCTGATGTTTGAGGTTCTCCTTGAAGTCACTCACATCGTTACAAAGGAGAGAGGAATTCATGATCTCTGCTGCATCTGCTCCTGACCTCACAGCTGGATCTCAACTGGATCCAAAAGTGTGTGGGTGGAGGAGCTCTTCTGTGACTGGTGTCTGAAGTTAAAGGTTGTGTCAGGAAATGTGTTCGAGCTGTTGCTTCCTGCTACATACTTGTGCTTTTATTGTTGCCATGGCAACATAACCAAATTCCTCCTGACAACCACAACAAGCTGATGTTTCAGGTCCGGACATGTTTGTTGTTGCTGGTTGAAGGTTTTAAACAGGTATATATATATATATATATATATATATATATATATATATATATATATATATATATATACACACTTCTAAAATCATGCATAGTGTTGCAATTCTCACGACTTTGTGACATCACGGGATCAGCTGTGTGGAAGGCTTTCGCTCCCGTCTTGTGTCAGAATCACTCCCGGTTGGAAGGGAGCTTGTGGGTAACACGCCACTAATGCGTTACACGCGCCTTTCGTGGCCGATGGAAAGGAGGGGCACCATAAAAGGCCACTCTGAAATGTGCAGCTTGATCACACAACACAACGCCACAGATGTTGCAAACCTTTGAGGAAGCGTGCAGTTGGCATGCTGAGTGTGCAGGAATGTCTACCAGAGCTGATTCCTGTGAAGTGAATGTTCACAGCACGTTCACCTCCATGATCATCTGAGATCAGCTGCAGCAACAATCGGTTTGCATAACCAAATAATTTCTGCACAAACTGTCAGAAACCGTCTTGAGGAAGCTCATCTGCATGCTCGTCCTCACCAAGGACTGGACCCGACTGCAGTTCGTCATTGTGACAGACTTGAGTGGGCAAATGCTCACATTGGATATCTTCTGGTATGTTGGAGAGACGCTCTGTTCATGGATGAATCCCAGTTTTCACTGTTCAGGGCAGATGGCAGACAGAATGTGTGGGGGAGCGGTTTGCTGATGTCATCGTGGATCACGCGGCCAAAGGTGTGTGGAATTTGTGGACTTTTTGATATTTTTAGCATTTTTTGCTGGATTTATTTTAGTTGCTGATGGATGCTTTTTTAACCTCAAATCTTTACATCACAGTGATTTCATGTGATGTTGCCACAAATTCTATGAAATTATTAGAATTAGTGTCCTAAAAATGACCAAATCAAATAAAAGTAGGTGAGCAGCAGCAGCATTATGGACTACCTGAAGAGATGACTTATTTAATCCAGAGTAGAGAGCAATAATAAAGTCAAGTCTCCATCTGATAAAAGCATAGATCGTTATCTCAATGTCATTAAATGAGAGAAAGGGCTTGACTTTACTCAGTAATCTTGAATGGAATAATCTAGATTTCACACCTGAGTTTATTTGTTTATCTAAGTCAAGATAAAACTACAAATGCAGATCTCACAATCTTCACAGAAGACTTGGTGTGCCACCAAAGACCTGAGGAGGCCCAGATATCAGTGTAACTCAACAGCTCACATATAAGGTGTAGAAAAGTCTGCACTAGCCAAGCCTGCACGTCTAGAGTAGAACATGTAAACTTCAGCAATATTTTAGTTAGGGGTGCCAAATTATGAGATTAATCGAGATTAATTAATCGCAGCCACATTTAGTGCACTAAATTTTTTAATCGAGTTAATCTCATTTTTAATCTATAACATCACTGGGACTTTTCTAGCCTACTTGTTGGGATTCTTTTTATTTATTTAATGTAATTACATTTATATTTAACTATCATGCTATACCACATGTTTTTATTTCTAATTATTCGAGACTGACAAAAGAGCACATTAATATTGTCTTGGTGATGGAAAAGGAAAGTTTAGAAGTCTGTTAAACAATAAATTACTTTATAAGCCAGTTTTTTCTTATATATTAATCTTTTAGTCTGCCACAATAATGTAATGAATTTAAATAAAAATACATCAAAATGAGGACTTTTCTCAGCCATTAGTAGGTGAGATTAAAAAATAGATTAATTAATCGCAGGTCATAATTAATTAATCTAAAAAAAATTTAATCTCATGACAGCACTAATTTTAGTCAAGCTTGGTCTCATGAAATTAAAAATAACGAAGCTGTTTTATATCTTCACTAGCAGCGATGAGGCTCCTGGATCTAAACTTTAAATCTTCCAGTGAAACAGAACTAAAAACAGGGATCAACACAAGTTCTGGAGCTCCGATAAAAACTCAAATCAACATTTTTGTTTCTCAGCTTCATGGATATTTAGAGTCAGCTGTGAAGATTCTGCAGACTGAAGCAGATCCTAGATGCTTGACAGGCCTAAACCGTGTTTACCACCATGTTTCATCCAATCTTCATCATTTTTTATGATTATTTTATCCAATGAATTTACATTTGAAGTCAGGATTATTGTACCGATCACAGGCGAAACTGTAATATTAACACTATAGTAAATCACTATAAACACACACCTGCACTTTCCTCTGTTGTTTGTATAACTAACAGATTAACCTCAAATGAATGAAGGGCTTGTAGAGTCATGTGGAGCAGGTTTTACCTGGCAAAGTGCCAACAGGTGTGGTGCAGGTGTAGCTTCAGCTTCCTGCACCTGTAGACATAACTGGAAAACTAAAATGATGAGAGAGAAGAAAAACTAAATTTGTATTTAATTATATGTCACTGCCTGAAAATCTATTCTGAAACAAATTTAAAACATTTTAATCCAACAAAGCTCTAGTTTGGTTTTCGGTTGATATTTTGCATGTTTTTCCAGTTTGTAGGGTAATTTGTTTTTCAAAATTAAACTTTGCAACATCAGTGGCTGTCAGTCACTGATTGGCTAGGGGGTGGAGTCACTGGTTGCTCCAAAGCTTCCTGCCTGCTGCTTGCAGCCATTTTCTGGTTCAAAGGCCCAATCCCATTTTCTCGCACTTGCACCCTTCAATTGCGCGTTCCCGGCCAGGGGTGCGAGTGCGTAGGGTGTCCCGATTCTCAAGTGCGGAAGTTGACCACGCCCCTTTTGCACCCTTAATCCGCCCTTGTGGGTAATACCCTTCACCCAAGTCTGCATCGCTGCAGACTTGGGTGAAGGGTATTACCCACAATTCATTGCTGCGTGGGAATTTTGAGAAGGAGGTGGAGCAATGGGTCAAGTGCCTTTTCTGAAAATGTATTTTCAACTGAAAGAAGTTCATTTTAAATGATTAACGATATTTATTTATGCTCTGAATGTTTTAGATGAAGATATAAATGTGGACAGCAATTAATTTAAATTAAATCAAATAATTGTTTGTGTGTTTGAAAGCTGTTAATAAAGATTTTTATAAAAGCACAAACAGCGACCGGCATCCCAGCATGCGTCACGATCGATGACGTAATGCTCAGTGTCCCAATTCGGCAATTATTTGCACACTTGTGTACTACGCACTCGAAGCCTTACTGCGCACTTCCTCTAAGTGCACTTCACAGAAGGGTGTAGGGCGCAGTGGGAGTATTGGGATTGGGCCAAAGTGTGTCAGAATCCAGGGGCAGGGTGCTTGTGAGGACGCATTTTGAGTTCGATTACATCACACAGCGTAGCGACGAGTACTGTCCGAATTGGAAGGATACTCATTCTCACGTCTTCATATGCATCCTCATTCCACCCGAATTTTGAGATTGGGTGTTTCTCAATCTCAAGGAACCTCGCCTTGCCTGCCAAGGCCAGACGCCTTGCTTACAGGTAGGCTGCAAGTTTACAATAAAAAATAAGTCTGATGTCAAATAAAAGGATTATTATGGGATACAAGTCTGTCAGGTTTGCTTTTATCTGCATGCCTTTAATGAGAACTTGGATTCTCCAGCAGCTGGTTTTGTTTTTCATGTTTATTTAACTGATCCTGACTTCCTCAATTACTCATAAACTCACCTTTAATCTCCTCCTCAGGTAGAAACAGAAAGTGAATGAAAGTAGTCTGACTGGGTTTGACTTGACAGACGCTGGTTACACCTAAACCTCCTGATCTCTTCCATCCAGGCTGTGATTATGATAAAGTTTATTCTGGAGTTTCTGCTGCTGAACGCTGGAGTTCTGCTGATTGTCTGTGATCAGGTTCAAGGTGAGTTCAGATGTGCTTTTTACTTCCTCCTCCTGTCTGCTCCTTTATTTGGCTTCAGCAGGACATCCATGCTAACGTGAAAATGAGTGTAATCTGTGTGTCTTTAACTTTACTTGGATCAATTAAGTCAACTTTAACTTCTGCTGGATGTAAGCAAACAAAATAAATAATATTCATAAAGACAAATAAACTAAAAACTAAGGCAACCAGTTGCACAACTTTTTTGAGTAAACTCAACAAAAGGTTTCTGGTGTGTGAACTAAAATTAAGAGGTTAACTAAAATTGTAATCTTAAATTGAACAAATTTAAAATAGCTTTTCAGTATTCCTGTCACTGAGTAGAAACAACCCATGTTAAGTTGAAAATACCTAAGAAAACGTTGAGGCAACATATGTTGAGTAAATGCGACTTGAAATTTTATTGTTGTCAAACTTAAGACTTTATATAGATTTAATTGTTTGTACTCATGTTACCAATGTGGCAGCTGTCATGCAAAGAGGTAGTGGGTGGAGCAGGAAGCTAACAGCGACATCAAAAGACACCAGCTAACTTGGGCCTCATACACCGTGTTCCTGCAGGTAGCCAGCCAGTGAGAGTTTTTCAACAATTTTTGAAATACCAAAAATGGGCGGTCTCCAAATCGGCGCGAAAAATTGGCGCGAATATATCAGTGATGATATGAGCGCATCTCCGATCATGTGGGTGGGTCAAAGGAGAGCACAGAAGCCCGCAGTGTTTTCCTCATTAAACAAAGGCGTTCTGAACAGCCTTGTGCTTTGGAGACTCTTTGCCCTCTGATATTTCATCCTGCTTTGCTGTGTGTGGCAGCACTGTGTGTGTGTGTGTGTGTGTGTGTGTGCGTGTGTGTGTGCGTGCGCGTGTGTGTGTGTTCTCCTCACAGCAGAGAAACAGAGAAAAACGGCTTCAGTCAGAGACTCGTTAACTCCTCTGCATCCAGAATGATAATGAAGTGCGCATGCAGGAATCCCCCGCTGGCTGATTCTACCTGCTAATCAGAGGCTCTCCCTAACAGTTGCTGTGAATTTGAGCTGGCCAATCAGTCGGCAGTGGGTGTGTTGTACCGGTTTCGGACCAAGGTAGAATGCCTTGGGAAGAGGGCTGAAAAGACATCCGGTTCGGCGCCAGAAATCCCCGGGCCACCCGGATGTGAACACAATGCAGACCCGGCAGTGCGGAGCTGGTGCTAGTGTGTAAGCGCTATATAATGCAGTTGTAGGCGTGTTTTGTGGGCGTGGGCAGTGTTTTGCTGAAACAAACCATTTCATTTCCAGGTATGAATTCAGGCTGATTAAAATAAATCTTATTTGAGATAAATGACATCTCAATAGTGCCAACGGTAGTATTTTATCATATACTGTACCTACCTTTGCTCACAAAGGTTTAAAATAACATGATATGGCTCCTTTAAACAAGGCACGGGGCCCTTAGTTGCCTTTCTGGATGGACCTAAAGTTGTCTCAACTGAAAAATGTTGTTTAACTGGACAATAGATTTGTGAACTTCACATTTTAAGTTAGTTCAACTTTTTTGGAAACAAGTTGCTCACTTGACTTAGAAATATTTGTTAAAATGACAAATCTGAAGTTGAGGTTTTTAGAGTGTACGTTCAACAACAGCAGCACTAAAAAAGTTCATTTGCATTTAAAGGTTTGTCTGACTAACAAGATAAACTGGTCCATCCAGGATTTCCCACCCACCCACTTCTAGGAGCTCTGCTGCCAAATAAAATAGGAATTTTTTTTATTCAATGAGCTTGAATGTTTAGTTTTTTTAAAGCAGTAATTTATTTCCTTCTATGAATTTCCCTCCCATGTAACAGAAAGATCCAACTTAGAACTAGAATCTTTTTTTTTCTTCTTTAGCTCTGGCTCATCCTTTGAGTTAGGGGTCCTTTAAAACCTGGTTACATTTGAGGTCAGAGGTAATTTCTCTAAAAATGATGAAGAAATACAAACGTGATTAAAAACAGATAAGCTTACAGGAACGTCTGGCTGCTTCTTAGAAACATCAAAACAAACATCCAGTTACTCTGATCTTTTACAAAATCAACATGTAAAATATTCTGGTCAAACAGATGAACTGAAACAAAAACAAACATAAATAACATAATTTAACACATTTTAAATAAATATCAACATTAAGAACTGCTGTTTAATCCTGAAGATTAAAAATAATAAATGTTGTGTTTTGTCTGTTTTTCTTGAGGACATTAAAAATTGTTTGGCAGCAAAAAAATGGGCGTAATAATAATAAATCTGCTTATAATACGAGTCATGTGACTTGAGAGGAACTAGAATGATTTAACACACATTTCAAATTAAATAAAATATTTAATCATATAAATCTGCTTTATATTAAAATGTATCTTCTGATAAAAGTTTTTCATTAAAACTTTCTATTAGTCTTGCAACATCTTCATTTTTCATAATTAAACTGTTCATAAAAGACTGGAAATGCTCATTAAGGTCAATGTTTCAACTTTAACAATACTAATTATTTTTATTTTGCTTTATTAAAATCACTGAACATTTTTACAAAAGCTTCAAAATGTAAAATATTCTGTATTTTTTCCCAGAGTTTCAGACACACAAACTGCTGCTGTCTGTCAAAACTGCTTCACTCTTGTTGTTTTTACTATGAATTTATAAAATGATCCCATTTGGGTTTAAAATCTTTGTGTTACGAAAAAACCCACCCTCTTCATGTTGTGGTGAGAAATTTTGAATTTGCTCTTAATTTTCCCAGATTTCACAGTCCAATGCCCCGAACATAACATGACAGTGAAAGTGGGGGAGAACGTGACTCTGTTCTGTCACGTGGAGCCCAGGATGGACCTCAGTAATGCAACAGTAGAGTGGAAACTTGGAGATGATCTGGTGCATTTATATGAAAATGGTGAAGATATATCTAATAATCAAGACCCGAAATTCGAAAACAGAACATCTCTCTTCCACGAGGATTTGATTCATGGAAACATTTCTCTCCAGCTGTTTAATGTAACAGAGGAGGATAAAGGAAATCACATCAACAAAGTTATCATTAAGATAAAGAGAAATGGAAGCACACGGAAGAGCGCCTCTGGGACCACCTTCCTGTCTGTTGGTGAGTTTTATTCATCCAGATTAAAGTCAAACACAACAAAATGTTTCTAACATGTTTAAACTAAAACCATTATAATTCACCCCCTCCCCCCTCCCACACACACAGTTTCTGGAGACCAGAGTGAACGCTCAGGTAGGAAACTGTCTTTAGTTTGATCCTGACTCATTATTAAATGTTTACTTTGTGAAGTGCCTTGAGACGACTCTTGTCGTGATTTGGCGCTATATAAATAAACTGAATTGAATTGAATTGAATTACATCACCTGACTGTTTTCATCACCTGAAATTTTCACTTTTGCACTTGAAAAAATGTCTATAATGGCTTCCTAATGATTTTTCACTGGCTGAAAAGCCGATATTTAACATTGACAAGTTTGTTTACTCTTGCCTTCTTCAACCAGCTCACATGCACCCCACGAGCACTCCAAAACGAGAACTTGAGCTCTGGCCTATATGTCGTCACAAAGGCCAAATATAACCAAATATCAGGCCAGCAGAGAACAAACCAGCACAACAAAGCCCATTTCATAACATGAAACGCATAAATTATGTCTCACCATTGCTGATCCGTGTGACGGGGAAAAACACGTCCACTGGGTTTGTGTATTCGATCTTCACAACAGCATGATGAGCCGATGCCAGGCTGTTTAGCTTGCTTTGTCCCATCTAGACTGTTTACAGATCTCCAATGCCGCGTCCCATCATTTTCCGGTTTACGGCGCTTCGCTGAAAAAAAACCCTCAACAACAAGCGAGGAAGCCATTACGCACGAGGCGAGGCTCGGGCTCATACTGTTGGATCCCGTAGGTCACTGCCAGGTCGGGTTATAACTTTTGTTATTTTGGAGCAAGATGCTGAAGCTGCTTCCTGCTTCCTTCCACCAATCAACGCGCCCCTCAGTCCTGCACGCGTGCAACACAGCCGAAATATCGCATGTGATCTCGCGAGAAAATATGTCCTTTACAAAAAAGGATCAGAAAAGCACATTTTTAATTTATTTTTCCAATACAATTTATTTTTTTTGGCCTAAAAGACTATAATAGGACATAGATAACCACACTATTATAGGTGATGACTCCTTTAAAGACTTTATCCACAGACAACAAATCACTGATGGTAAATGTAGAAATGAATGAAATATAATAAGAAAGTAATTTACGGAATGAAATATAATAAGAAAGAATTAAATGGAGTAATTCTGGATGGAGGATGGAGATAGATATGTTGGGTGTGTCTGTGAGGATGGAGGTTTTGATGCTGTGTTGTGAGAAGAAAATAATAAAAAATCAGGTCAGAATGAAGCATCAGGACATATTAAGCCAGTATTTGTAAATATTAACATAATCCTATATTTATTATAAAACCAAACACTGATGATCTGCTGTTTTATGGCTCAAACTAGCAAGAAACTTCAGCCTGGAGCAGATTAAAAGGCTGAAATTAAAGCCGGAAAGCTGGGGTTAACTGCAATGCAGCTCGGCGTGAACAGTGAGAGGAGGATTGTTAGCAGCACTCCTTTGACGCCATCTTTGACTACAGCTAAAAAAACTACAGCGTTGCGCAATAAGTCGTCATTTCCAGATTGGATTGGTTATTTTTGATCTGGCTAGTCCCGCCCCTCATGGTGCTCGCTGCCTCCGAGTTTCCAGACTCTTCTGCTGTGTAGAATAGACAGAGGGAGAGTCTGGCAGGCCAGGCTAGTTTCAGCAAGTAAAAGTCAACCAGAGCAGGGGGAGCAGAAAACAGCAGATTTGAGTCTTACTTCCTGATATGTGGACATCTCTCCTCTGATTGGCTAACAGCAACACGACTCTACCACTGACTCTGTTTGCTCTGCAACGTTGGTGTTTTATCTCCACAAATAACACAAGCCTGGATGAGTTCTGCTTTGTGGTGGAGTTGCTAATGCTAACAGTTAGCTTCTGCTAGCCGAGATGTTCTCTGCTGTTTCCTGGACGCTAAACCAACAACAGCCTTCCCCGTCGTGAGTCAAGATGGGTGAGTCCGTGAATATTAGCTTGACATTATGATGTGCAATTATCAGGCTTTTCTTATGTGAGTGTTTCCATGTCTATTCTCTCTCTGTGGCTAATGCAGGAAATAGGGGTAGGAGACTATGTTCAGGTTTAGCCTACATGTTAAACTCAGAGTGACTGATATTTCAAAAATAACAAAAAAAAAGTTTCTCAGTGAACTTGGTCTATAAACAATTATACCTTCATGATGGATCTTGATCAGATAAGATCTGACTTAGAGTTTTAGTCCTTTTCTCCCACTTGAAATGTTTTAAAGGGGACCTAGAATGTAAACCAACATTTCCTTGTTGTTGTTGAATAAGACAGCTTGGGTGGTCAACAGTAGCCAAAAAGTCAAAGCCGTGTTTGACCTACTTTTTATGTAAATTAGAAAGTTGAAAAAGGCGAGAGAAAACCTCCTGTTCTGAGAAATCCTTCTTTAACACGTCATAAGGGGGAGCCACGCCTCCTCAAACCTGCATGTGTCTGAGGCCTTCTGGGGAAACCAACCAATCAGCATGTCCTGGTCGAGTGGGAGGGGTCAACAGCTCTTTTCACTGAAGGCCTGAGTACGGGGGTTTAGAATGGCCTGTATCAGGGCTCCTGGGACAGATGAAAGCCAAAAAAAATTACTTATGCTTTTTGGAGAATCTTTGTTGATTAATTGCAGTCTAGGACACCTTTAAAACAGAGAAAAAGGATGATTTAATTTCGTTTGTCTCGTACAGGTGAAGGACGGCAGCAAAACAATGGAAATCCACTGGACAGTTCTGGAAATCCTAAAAACAATTCTGTGACTTCAGGTAAAAACTGATCATGCTTTTATTTTATCAATAAGCTCCAAATGACAGAAATTCAGGATTTTACTTGGTTAACAGTTTGATGAAACAGAAGCAACAAAAATATCAACACAGATCTCAGTTTGTCTCATTATTCCTGTAAATGTCTTTTCCACTTGTCTGTTGGATAAACAGTGTTTAAAGATATTGGCCAGACTCAGCATGAAAATAGTAAAATATCAGTTTAACTACACTTTAGCATCTTTAAAAAAATAAACTGGGTTCAGTTTTTCATTTTGTTAAGCAGTTTCCTCATAAATCATTATAGAAAATCAAAATTCTCTCCTCTAAACACTGAAAAGCGCTGGTTCTGCACAAAGTCACTCAAATACGTGTAATGCTGCGTTCACACCGGGCTTGACGTATGCGTCAAACAATGCATACTTCATGCCGTTTTTGACGCCTATATATTTTTGACGTCAAGCCCGGTGTGAACGCAGCTTAATGCTGCGTTCACACCGGCCATAAAGTATGCGTCGCCAGCGTCAAGTTTCAATGTTAAGTCTATGGTAAGGCGCGTCAGAGCTGCGTCAAAGTCCTTGCGTTGCTTTGTGAGCGTTGGGCGCGTCATAGCAACATTAAAGTCATTTACTGTTTGTGAGGAGAATCTTAGCGAGCTGTAAGCACAACGCTAGCTTCAGTCAGACCTGCGTGACCATTACAACACAGCTGATGCACAGACTGCAGGGGCTGGTCAGGGCTGCTCACTCAGAGGTTTGATCTAAAATAATAATCTACATATTCCAACTATAAATCCATCTAGAACCTCTACCGGTCCTTTTGGACTCCTTAAGTCCCGTTAGCATGACGGTAGCCGCACGGCTAACAGTGTTAGCTCCGGTAAAGGAAAAAAATAAGTCATTTGGGAAAGCTAGACAAACACAGAGGTTGGAAGACAGATCCTTCTGAGACCGGCAGAACCTTCGTGCCATCCTGGATTACAGACAAAACAACAACGAGCCGAGTTAACGAGTGGCTGCAGCGTCAAGAAAAGTAATTCTGGTAAGCTATCGATTCATTTTTCCAGAGTTATATCAATATATACATGCAGCGGTAAAACTGGCAGCACATTGTTTTATTTTTCTGTATTATAATGGGACAGAATGATGAAGCTAAGACCTTGTCAGCTGAGAGCTTCCAGTGGGAGCGCTACAAACACAGGAATTAAATATTCAATAAACAAACTGTACCGATTTTGGTTCTGAAGACGTTCATCATCCTCCACAATAGTTTTGCCACTGGTGTCCATATCAGCTCACGAGTCTTCTGAGTTAAACAGTATCAAACACGTGTGCACCTTCGGTTATCCAGCTTACTGAGTTAGGAGTCAAAGTCCGGTTGAGCTCTCCCAGCTCTCCGATATCCGTTCTCGTCATATTCCAGAGAATAACAATCTGACCCACTAGCAGAGGTTTCAGAAGCTACATCTGACTGATAAAACATTGTTGTGTGCTATAAAGCTAACGCAGAAATACCGAGCTGCTCACTGTTTTACACTTTAGCTTTCTGAGCGGTTCCTTGTGAAATGTCATCGCTGGCTTAACCTCAGACCGGAAGCCTTCCTCTGTTTTTTCCCGCGCCGTTTAAAATCACTGGATTTTCTTAAAAATCCAGCCATTGAAAGTCCCAAAAAGAAATTGACTTGAGGTTTTAATACATTTTTACACATCTGATTCAAAGGAAATTTGCCTTTAAACAGCATCGTTGTAAACTAGAGTCAGACTGGACCAGGATTCATAAACACCAGCTGGTGGAGTTAAAAGAGCCGACAGACTTTATGAATTTAAATGTAAACAGTGATGTTCTGATTCACTTTAACATCATGACTGGTGATTATAGATCAGGGGTTCCCAAAAATGTTCAGTCCGTGACCCATAAATTACCTGTTTCAAAGACTGGCGACCCCCCCAACCCCCCCCCCCCCCCGAGATAACTGAAATAATATAACACACACAAGGAACTCAATCTTTATTAAGTGTACTCAAATTGACTACAAGGTTAGAAAAAACAGGTGAACAGGTGAACGTGATATGAGTTTACATATGAAGGTAACTCTGAAAACATTCTTGCTGTTGTGTGCAAACTTAAATATGTCACAATCTTGTGCCGTTTTTGGTGAAGAACAAAGCATTTAGTTATCTTTTTGGTTAATTTTCAGCTTCAAAAATCACAGCAGCTCAGTGCCACAACAATCCCCGCACTTTCTCCCTCTCATTCTACTCTCTCCCGTCCCCCTCCCTGCACACTCACGCATACACCCGTTGCCAAGGCAACACACAGACATGGATCTCTGCCTCCCTGATTGAAAGACTGAATAAACATTTTCAGAACTCTGTGTGACTAAACGGGGAACAAAAGTTTGTAACAGATGCAACTCTTGATGACATTTGAAAATGCACACTACACATTGGGGGTGTTGTATTTTGTTTTTAACAGTGCATGTAAATCCATACTGGATATATTCCTCTCGATACCTGCGATATTTAGAGGAAGGCGGGTTCAGCTGCTTATGCTGCGGCTCATGGACTCCTCCTGCGTCAGATGTGGAAGGCGGCTCCCCGCTGTCCTCTGCTGCATGATCAGTTGGCTTCTGTTTGTTGTCTTTTGTTTGTATTAACCAGCGTTTCATGTTGCATATACCATTTTTAACCTTAAAACTTAGTGGAATTATTTGAATTCTTCAGAAGAACATTGCGTTTACTGTGACGCAGCAAAATAACCCGTCGGTCGCAAATTAATCTAGCTGTCGTAATCATTTCAGGGGTCACATTAAGAGGATTGTTTCGCGACCCCTCCGTGGCATTTTGCGACCCCGGAAATGGGAACCCCTGTTATAGATCACAAACTGCAGGAAGATGAGGAACGTGAGCTCATGTTATTCCGACCTAATCATTAAAGGTGTTTGTCTTTAATGAATCAGTGAAAGTGATTTTAAACATGATACCTATAGAGCATTTTCATTGGTTGGGCTCCTTGAGCCCGCCTCCTGATGGACCAGCTCTGTCCTCTGATCCAGTAAAGAGTCGTGTTACAGCCTCACCTCAACTAGACCAGAGAGTTCATCATCAACTCTTTATTTTATAAATGAGTAACTTTATCAACTTTTACATTTATTATTCTCATAAACCAGAAACGTCATTTAAAACATCTCAGAATTACATTAGTTAATGTCTCAATGTGATAAAAAATCACTGTTAGGATTTTATCCACCAACTGATTTTAGATAGAATTTTTTTTTTTGATTAAATCATTTTTACTAGTGACTGATTTTCAGCCTTCAGGGGAGGAGAAACAGGAAACTAGATGGATGAAAGTTTTCATTGAAGCTTTAAATAAAGAAAATAAATGCTGATATTTTTTCTGTTTTACAGGAAATAAACTTGGTGCTGGACCCATTGTTGGTATCGTCGTAGCTGTCATAGCTGCCCTTGTTGTGGTTGGTGTTGTTGTTGGTGTCTGTTGGGAGAAATCACGCCGTGAGTCCCAACTTCATCCTCACTTGTTTTATAACATCTGGCTAAATCTGAAAGTGCTGCTGCTCACTTTAATGAAGTCAAATAAAACCCAACTTTATTTTGTAGACTCAGACACAAACAGCTGCTTTTCTGTGTCATTATGAAATAAATCTAAAGTAAACAGAAATACAAAGGAGTTTAGGACCTGCTGATGTTGGGATTTGATCTGTTTTTCCTGACTTTCATGGAGGATCTTCATTAGATCATTAAATCTGTATCAGAGTTTTTGTCTTTTTCTCCTGTTTTAGTCTGTAGAGAATGTGGAGAATTTAATGACAGATGTCTTCTTTTCTGTTGTACAGGTAGAAATCAGCAGCCACCTAATGGGAATGACCAGGACAATAACAGGAGAGATGAGAATGTTGCTATGATTCCAACCCACGGTACAAACTGATCACAAGTCTTTGTTTTCTTAATCAGCTCCTAAATGACTGAAAGTTCCGACCAAAGAAACATCATTTTCAAAAAATGTCCCAAAAATGATTAAATTTAAATTACTCAAATGTACTGTATTTAATTTAATATAAGGAACAATATACACGTAATCCTTGATCTGCTGCACACGTTGATAATCCACTCTTCCACATAAATACGGCCACCGCTTTGCTTTGTCTGTCTTTAGCTTGGCCTGTTTCTCTTTCCAGCTGTTTTATGTGATTGTGGACCTTACCTGACTTTGGAAAAGTGATACAAAACATCCGATCTGGGTATCTAGAGTCCGATTAGCTCCTCCCCCAACAGCGCTGCTCAGTTCCTTCCTGTTTGAACATCTTTAGGAAAGGAAAATACAACTTTGAGATGAGCAGAGCGACTCAGACCCATAGGCACCCAACATACACGCTCGCTTGTCTAGGGCTACATCCCACGATGCATCATGACGTTACATCATGATCTATTTTTAGCTACTGTAGCGTACGCTATCGAGGGACCAAGAACAAGGAAACAAGCACACATGGATGAGGGAGACATGGACCACAGGACCTGACACTTTCTCTATGTAAATGTTCACGTGTGAAGATAAACACATGCTGTCTAACTGACTCAGAACATGTGATGGATGAGTTTGATGAAAACAGGGTTTGTTAGAGTTTAGAGTTTTCATTGAAGTTTTCCATTTTGAATTTGAGGTGTTGTACTAATTCTGTTTGTTATGAAAACCAGGTTTTCATATTAATGCTGAATCTACTGAAAATAACTTTAACCCTCGTTATCCAGCAGCTAAACGCTGTTAGAATGCGATGTTTTGCCACTGTTGTGTAACAGGCACTACGTTGGTCAGCGCATGGTTACACGCGCACAGTGTTTTGTTAATAAAGGCGGAACCTCCCCGACTTTATCTGAGTGAGTGAGCACCGGTGCAGAGAGGTCTCTACACACAATACAAAACATGTCTCCTGTGTCGTGTGTGTGTCTCCAGAAGAAGAGATGCCCAACCCTGAATCCAGAGAACGCGGTTCAACTTCGTCAGAAGATGTGCAACCCACAACACCAATGCTAACAAATGCAGGTCTTTATGTGGCTAAAATCTGACCACTTTTGAGTTTTTGTAGTTTAGTTTTTAGTCCTTTAGTCTGTCAGAATGACGCGACTCAAACTACTTTCAGCTCTTCAGTCTGATCCTTCTGTTTCAGAACTAAACCTGGTTTTAATTCAAACCTTGTCTGTGTTTTTTAGGAGAACATGAGGCAGAAAGCTCAGTGTAAAAGTAGGCGCACACAGCCAGGAATCTGCTGAGCAAACGGCCTTGAATGACCGTTAGCTCAGCTGTTGGCTCTCGTGTGCGGCAGGATTTACACACATCAACATCCCAACTCTGTGACTACCCCACTTGGCAGCTCAGAAGTCATTGGTTTACTTCAACCCTCCGTGTCATCTTTGAGACATCCTAATGGGACAGAGAGGTGGTGTCTCAGGTCAGACTGAATAAAACTGTTACTGTGAATCCAAACTTAAGCTAGGAAACTAAACCAACAGATGTGACTTTAAACCAGATGTGTTCTGTGGGGAAAATGCTTCGACTGTATTTATTTTCTGTTCAAATAATATGCAAATGTAATGAATTGTGAATGATTTTTCAGAACAGTGACTGGTTTAAAAGTGATTTTTTTAAATGAGCTGTACCTCTCAATAGTGTATTCTACAGTTGACGTCACCACAAGTGCTGCAGGGTGCTAATGCTAGACGCTAATGCTACACAACACACAGCATTTACAAACTGATAAAACACGGACAGAGCGCTTAGACATCGATAAAAACAACCCGACAGACACCAAATTCAGACGATTATGCTCAGTTACTCGTTATAGTGCTCAAGTAACATTTTCTCCAAGTTTTTTTTTACTCTCAGGTTATTATTTGTGTCTCTACTTTTTACACACCACCCAGCTCTGGTCCACGTTTGGATGCTGTTTGGCTGAGACGTTCAGCTGGACCCCTTCGTTTACTTCGTTGCTAGTGTTGGCTACATAAGAACCTTTCTACCACCAAAATGTATGGAACAAATATACTGCCCCCCTTGATTTGCTCCACACTGTGAAAATCTGCTCTTCCACATAAAAGCTGCCACCGCTAAACTGTCTTTAGCTTGGCCCGTTTGCATTTCCAGCTTTTTTTGTGACACAAAGGCTGCTGAGATGTCCGTGCCGTGTTTGTTTATGACCATTATTATAACTGGGCTGCTTGGTACTGTTTTATTTTATGGCTGTAAAATTGTAATAAAAGTTCAAAATGTTTGTAACTCTGCTCCTTTTTTCACAACAACCTCAGCTTTGAGTGTCTGGTTTGTATTTAGTATTTATATTTTATGACCTGGCTTTTAACTCTGTGGGTTAGCTGTTGTTGATATTTTTACATGTTTTTATTCTGTTAGACTTGTATTGTTGGTTTTTCTTGTCTCTGCTGGTTTTATTTTTATTTTTGTTGTTTAGCACCTTGGTGGCATGCTTCATGGCTGTAAGGTGCTTTATAAATAAAGGCTGATTTGATTTGATTTGATATGTCTGTTAAAGCCTGTAAAAACATCAGCTTCAATTAAAAGTTTAAAACACAAAGAACAGAT
Organism: Aphyosemion australe; assembly: GCA_006937985.1. Lineage (NCBI taxonomy): Eukaryota > Metazoa > Chordata > Actinopteri > Cyprinodontiformes > Nothobranchiidae > Aphyosemion > Aphyosemion australe. Next base: position 90,230 of record SSNS01000465.1, read on the forward strand.
TTAAATTTTTTACGTTTTAGTAAACAGGAACTTTAAAATGACAATTTCAAATTAACAGTTCAAACTTTGATCTGCATTGCAAACCCGATCTCTTCTGTTCTGTGGTCAAACCAAATCAAACTTTATTTATAAAGCGCTTTTCCAACAAATAATGCAACTCAAAGTGCTTTACATGTTAAAATGACCCTATATAACCCTCATGGTCAGCTGCTCTCTCTCTCTCTCTCTCTCTCTCTCTCTCTCTCTCTCTCTCTCTCTCTCTCTCTCTCTCTCTCTCTCTCTCTCTCTCTCTCTCTCTCTCTCTCAATGTTTAACAGGGACAGTCAGAATCATAACAGACAGATATTCTGATTGGTAAATAAGGAAACTGATAAACATATTTTCCAGCACAGGTAGGCTAGAAAAGTCAATAATAATCACACGTTATATAACTTATATAACAACCGTAGGCTGCACAAAAAAACAGGCATAGTAGCTCACTCTTCATGGCTTGGCTCCACCATACATCAGCGAGGTATTGTCCATCTACACTCCCGTCAGAAACATGAGATCCAGCTCACAGTCTTTCTTAATTGTTCCAAAAACACGTTTGAAAACTCGGAGAGACAGGGCTTTCTCTGTGGCTGGTCCTAGGCTGTGGAACAGCCTTCCTGTGAATCTAAGAATCACACAAAACTTAGAGCAATTCAAAGCATTACTTAAAACATACTTGTTTGATCTGGCTTTTAATGCAGGTTGGCTTGAGTAGGTAACTTCTGTTTTTAATTGATTTGCATTTTATCTTACGTTTTTAGCATTAAATGCATTTGTTTTATAAATTTTAACCTTGATTTTAACTGCAATTTGTTCTTGATTGTGTTTATTTTTTTTATCTATTTATTATTTTACTCTTGTTCAGCACTTTGGTGTTGCCTGTGTGACTGTAAATGTGCTATAGAAATAAACCTGACCTTGACCTTGGCTCCAGTTGGGTTTGGAGAGAGAGGAGACCCATCCAATATGGTGGTGACGCTGTTACACTATCCAGCGCCCAATGGGGCGTCTACGTATTCATCTCTATGGTTCTTCTTCTTCTTTTTTTTGGCAAAAGAACCAAACTGTGCTCTTCTTTAGTTTGGCTGCCTCTTGTTGTAGCACCTTCATTGTAACCAGGAGAACTACACAACTACACGGGTAGTTAAATATTATTCTTTAATTATTTTTTAAATGCACAGCAGATAAATACCTAGATCTGGACCTTGTATTTGTATTAGTAACACACGCACGCACACACACACACACGCACACACACGCGCACGCACACACACACACACACACACACACACACACACACACACACACACACACACACACACACACACACACACACACACTGTTTGCAGCTATGACAGAAAACATATAAGTTTTAAATCTGAGTATCAACAATTAAGAGCATCACTGTATGTTTTACTGGTGGTCAGAATATAAACAAACTGTTTACTTATGAATACATTTTCTCTTTCATCTTCACTGAATCCCATCATGATCAGCTGGACGCTAAGACTGAGCTCGGGCTGCAGAAAACCACAAAATTCATCATTAATAAAATCTTATTTGCATTTTACAGCAGAATTAATCACATTAATTCCTCTTATTTCCATAAAGCTGTGCTGTTATTCCTCCTCTAGAGGATGCTAGAGTTCTCTGATTATTCACTCAGCATTATTTTAGACTTTGTCTAATCAGCAACAGACATGTTTATAATAATAATAATAATAATAATAATAATAATAATTATTATTATTATTATTATTTTTATGAAAGGAAAAGGCAAACTAAAAGTCAATAAAAAAATGTCAGCATTAGAAAAAAATAAAACAACGAAAATATAATTTAGTTAAAATTCAGCATGAACAAAATGCAGCTTAAAGACAAACAACAACAGACGGAAAGACGTTTTGGTTCATAGAAGTCCAATAAACAGCTGAGATGAACTCAATCTTAGCTTGGACTTTTCTCTTAAAGGAACATTAACATTAGGCTACAGCAGCTTTTAGTATTTCCACAAATGGATCAGTACAACATTTAGAAGTGTTTTCAAATTTTTACTGTTTCATAATAATTCCTAATAATTATATGATGAACTCTAATAATTTATTGTGTTGAATCGTTTCAGATCACATCATGAAATGTATCGAAATGAAATATTTTTCAAATCAATAAAGAATCATCAGCAGGGATGAATCGAATCGCCAGAGGGTTTCACCGTATCGTTAATCTATCGTATCACTGGTAGCATATCGAGATATGAATCGAATCGGCCTCAGTGGCGGAGATTCACATCCCTAGTTAGCCTAGTGAACTAGACCAATTCTTGCTTTGCAGAGTTTGGTCTAGGCACGCTTCATAGGAACCCTCGCAGCCTGTAGCTGTCCAATCACAGCTCGCTATAGTTTTGGTTGGGCCAATCACAGCGCTCTATTTCATGGGCCAATCACAGAGCGGGAGTAGCCGATGACGTCAGCGCTGCGGCCGCGAACCCAAGCAACATGGCGGCGGCTCAAGAAACACGTTCTTTTGAAACGGCTTTGTCATCAACATTGGATTATTTAGACTCCAACGCGCGTAAGTTTGTCGGCTATACTTAGCGGCTTCTTATTTTTATCAAACAAAGTAGTGCAATGTCCCAGTAGACCTGATATTCACATGTTTTTATACAAAAACGACAGAAATCATTGATGTTAGACGCCATTAAAGCCTCCCTCTTTTCCGTCGCTGTGATTACGTCACGTTGTTCGTTACTCTGATTGGTCCTAGCGCTATCCAATTGCGTGCTGATATTTTGAAAGACAACCGTAGATCCCGCCTCACGACTGACAATGGTTCGTGGCCAGACTGTATATACACATATATAGGATGGCTTGCCAGGCTAGGCCCTAGTGTGTGTGTGCGTGTGTGTGTGTCTGCGCTGGCTTCTCAACCCCCAGTGAGTCATGGTGGGTGGCTGCTCATACTGAGCCAGGATCCTCTGGAGGTTTCTTCCTGTTAAAAGGGAGTTTTCCTCTCCACTGTCGCTACATGCTTGCTTAGTATGAGGATTGTTGTAAATGCAATCTGCTGGGTTCCTTATATAGGAAACTTTTTTACTGATTGACTTAATGAACTGAACTGTATTGGAATGTTTACTTTGTGAGGAGCCTTGAAACGACTCTTTTCGTGATCTGGCGCTATAGAAATAACCTAGATTGAATTGAATTGGAATTCTCAAAAAGCAGCAGGACTGAATGGATATAAAAGAGATTATTTCCTGTTTGATGATGGATCAGGATCTGATTATTAATGATTAGATGAGGTTTTTCCAGGTTTGTACGTGGTTATGATGATTCATTTTATTTAATGGTTGCATCACCAGGATGTGAAGAGTTTTTCAAGCAATGTGGCAAAATGTTCCAAGTTGTAATCTTGAGTTAATGCGACATCATCAAAGCAGGAAACCTGGTATGTTTACCAGGCAGCTTGGCTCTCACCTTTAGCCCATTGTCTGTAGGTGTAGACACACAGGATGAGGATGATGTTGTAGAGGAGGAAGAGCAGGGTGCCAATGATCACTCTGGGCCAGGGAACGCCAGGAGGAGGAGGAGGAGGAGGAGGAGATGTAGCTACTTGTTTAGGTCTGGCTATAAAAGAAGAAAATGCATGTTTTACTTTTCCATGCACACTTATACACATATAACAGTTACCATGGTAACCACCAGATAAACAAGCAGATCATCACCTGTCACTGCCACCCAGCTCTCTAGAGATTCTCCAGAAGGATGCTGACACTTGTAGAAACCCTCGTCAGACATGGACACTGATTTCAGAATCATCTTTGCTGGATTTTTAGTCCCAATAAAAACTTCGTTTCTGTAGAAGTTAGCAGAGAAATCTGATGTTGAATCCTCAAGTTCTTTTTCCCGGTAGGAGCAGCGAAGGGCCACATCATCTCCCTCAAACACGGGATGCAGAGGACTCTCCAGGACCACCTTACCCTCTGAAAGGTAGATTACAGTCATTTACACTCATAGATGTGTAATAAACAGAGGTCTGGTTAACTCAAGCTGGTCTTACTGGTGACGGTGACGTTGACCCTGTTGCTGCACTCCCCTTTCTCAGACTCACACCAGTACACTCCAGTATCTGCCGGGTAGGTATCCTGGATTTCGCAGGAGGAGCCTTGAATTTTCCCCCAACCATTGTGACACCTTTTAGAATTCCCATTGGAATTCCTCCTCATGATGGTCCAGCCGGTGGAGACGGGCTCACATCTCAGGGTCATGGTCTCATATTTGAAGAACTGGGATCGGTCTGGAGTGATGCTCAGAGTGGCTGCTGGGAGCAGAAAGGAAACGTCACCTTCATTATAAAGTAAAACAAAATCACTAGAAACAACAACAAAGACATGAACAGATGTTTATCTCACACCCACAGAATCAGGATTCTTTAAATGTGTTTTTAAAAATGAGCTATCAGCACCCAAAACTCAACGTATGTGTTAAAAGGACATAGAAAATTTACTAATTTGCAAAGTTGTTGTTTAGTTGATCAATAAAGTTTTGTCACTTGGTTTCAGGGGCTTGGTTACCAGCACATGTTGTGTTTTGGTGCTGGTTTAGCTGGTCCACCAGCAGGCAGGAAGCGTGCTGGAACCAGACTGCAGAGCCAGGCATGTCAGCTCAATTTTTTTCTAAGTCCCAACAGACCGGACCGGCAACCCTGAAGTTGCAAGTGGAATATTCTGCCCACAGGGGCCGACAGAGGCTGGGTGGCCTTTCATTAACCCTGTAAAGGGTCATTTTAGCACATACTGGCTACAGTAGTGTCATGTAACCAAGGATTCTGCAGTCAGAAGTGGCTATGGAAGCTTTTCTGTTTCAGTCTTGACTTTCACAGAACCACTAAAGAGATTTTAGTTTGTAGTCAGCTGAGTTTCTGCCATAAAGCAGGAATCATGTTAAGGTGAATCACCACTTATGGTTACTGGATACACCCACCTACCCACAGTAACACGTTATTCCTTAATTATCCTCACAAGACCCATCTGGCCTTAAATCATCAGGATTAGTAACTTCCTCACAAACCTGTCATATCCAGTCCTATCCACGTCTGCTGCCCCCTGGTGGAGGGTCTGCAGATGGCAAGGGCCTATTTTATGTTTATCATTACTGACATTTTGTTATAAAATTACACAATAAAATAAAACTGGTAATTATCTAGCTTTTATATTGATTTTATACAGATCAGTTTTAAGAACTAAAGTTAATTCTAAGGGGAGTGCATGTGGCTCACCACCTTTAGTGTCACAGCAGCCCTCGAACTGATCAGCATTTGCAGGAAATATTATTTTTACCGTGGTGAGATGTAAACCACAGCAGTGTGGGTGAAACACCCACTTTTGTTCCAGTTTAGAAGTCTGATGATGAAGACAGATATAAACAGAAATAAAGCTTTGAATAAAAATAAAGAGTTGTGATGATAACATAAAGAAACAAGGTCTTGATCATTTCCAGGTCTCTGGAATCACATCAAATCATTTTAAACATGGATGCATCAAGTCAAGAACAGGGTGTATTTTTCTGTTTTTCCTAATTCTGGTATTATTTTCTGTTGCTTGTTTTAGAGGATATTCACCTGAACTGAACTAGAAACTACAAATAAATGAATTTAGAAAAAAAAAGGAATAAATAACTTGGTTAATGAGTGGAATCCAGCTGGAACAACCTAAACAAGTTAATAAGCTGATTACAGGAGGACAGACGAGGCTGAACAACATTATATTTCTGGGCTTGGTCAAACTTCTGTTTATTGTTCAGACTGGATGAAAAACACAGAATGATGTGACTTTTTATTTATAGTGACGATACCAGCTGGTAGGTGCTGTCTTCTCGTCATTAAATACATGAAAAATGAAGAATACTCACAGAGCACAAGGCAGAGAGATGCGAACGCCATCCTGTTCTGATGATCTTCTTCTAAATCTGTTTTTTTTTATCGACCTCACCTCAACAGGAAGTCCTGCAAACCATCGCTCAGCCAGAAATACACAAATAACCAGGTTACATTATTTATTAAAGGTATTTGCACATTTTTACTGATTACAAAAGAAGTCAGAATTGCTGCAAAGTTGTAGGTGAATCAGATTTATTTAGAAGGTTTAGCTCAAATGTCTCACTGACTCAAACCTGAAAACCACAAGAAAAAAATCACATCAATGTCATTTTGCAGAATAGAGGAAGTGAGCTGCTGTGCTGAAACCTTCAGAACACCAGCAGACTTCCGTGTCTGAAGGGTTTCTTGTTCAGAGCTCAGACGTACATGACAAACAAAATCCTGCTTCAGTCAGCTAACCCTAACCCTAACCCTAACCCTAACCCTAAAACACAAACGACTCTTCAGAGGACCAGAGTCTGGCTGGTTTTCAAATTATCAGAGCTCACACACGCATTGCTGTGGGAACATATTGTCAGCAGGGGGTGCTGAAAAAAAAGCTCAGCTGCGCTCAACTTGTTATGTACAGGTGAATCATAGCCTACGTATAGTATACGCATTGATATGAGTCTCATTATTAGAAAGAAGACAGCCTCCAACCAGTGGCAGAGCCAGAACGTAGCTAATGGGTGGGCCTGGAAAAATCTGGATGGGCCTGATTAATTTTAAAGCTCATATGAGATGCGTGTGCTTGCAAAAATTACATGTTAAAATCTGTCGGGCCACTGTAAATTATCCTACGATACGAAGAATATCTATAGTGTTACTTTTCTTCCCCTGCGCAGTGATCTCCTAACTGTAGTACGGAGGCTGAACAGGCATGTTGGATTCTTTCTTTTATATATCTTTATTTCTTTCTTGTTTGGTCGAACAAGGTAGTTTGTGGTGACTCACTTATTCTGTGAATATTTAGACAGGTGGAGGCATGGCTGTTATCTATGTCCTCCACCCCCAATACTGGTGACTCAGACCCAAGTCCCACTACCCCCACTAGAGGCTGCTCTGGGGTGAATGTGCACAGCTACTGTGGGGTGTTCAGGTAGGTCGCACTGCACTGCTTCGTTGTGAAACCGGTCACTATTTATGTCAGGTTCTTGTACAGTGCAGGGACTGGAACCCCGACATGGCCGCCTAGAAAGCGCATCTGCATTTTGGTAGACTTTGCCTGGACGGTGAAAGTCATACTCAGCCAGCTTCCCACAATGCAACCTTCCTAAAGGGCCAGAACTTGGCCGGTAACAATAGCCTACGAGTACCTATATTATTCCATGAATCTCTGTTAAATTTCAATTTTAATGACCAAAAGAGAAATAGAGCAGAGAGATCGCATTAATGTAGGCAACTTTATGATGCTTTATTGTTTTGCTGCTGTTCAATAAGACTTTTTTCCTCTGTTTAATAGACTAACAGCACAAAACTTTACACTTCTGCATCGGAGACAGAACTGCTCTGCTCTTAAGTGTGCAGAGCTCTCGGGACAGCGCTGCTATTGACATGAAATTCATATTGTAGCGGCCCTGCCGACTGCCAGGCCGGGCAGAGGCCGCGGGGCATTCTGGGAGTGGGTTCGGGGTTGTTTTAGTAGTGTTTTTCCTGTGTTCTGTGTAGTTTCTGTTGGTTTAGTTCATGTTAGTGTGTTTTACTTTTAGTTAGCGTTCTGTTTGTGTTCTTTTTATCCGGTGCCTGTTGGCACCATGAGTTATGTTTGTTTGTCGGGGGGTGAAGAGGGGAGCCATTCCGGCAAATAAAGTGTTCATTGTTTGCTACTTGGCGACTCGTCCTTGCTGCTGCACTACACACCCGCTAGATGGCGTCTGAAACCGCCTCAATATCGATTATGTGACGCACCTTATCTACAGCGTCTGCCGCTATTTGCGGCTTTTTTTTTTACATTCCCGCTACGTCTGTCACCATTAGCAGTGTTTTTACCATCCTTTCTACACCCAGCGTCTCCTGAACACGGTGGAATAAGCTTCGGATCATGTGTGTGCAGCCTGGTGATGACTCTCGAGAAGCACACAGACTGCTGCTGCGCGCTGCAACAGCGTCACTCTCTCACTGGACGAGTGAATATCTTCATCAGAGGGTGAATGTTCTTCAGAATCAGAGTCAGTCATTACCAGTGAAAGAACATTGTCAACAATGAACAGACCTATCAGCAGTGTAGGTTTTTCCTCTAATATTCGCCCTCTGTGAGCTCCGCTCGTCTCCTCCTCTCCCCGTCGGGACGTTCCCGGCGGGAGGCGGTTTTCAAACTCTATAAACTCCGAAAATGTCAATAGAATCACACCCAAAAGTGTTGCTCAGATTGAAGTTACACCTTTCCACTATCTTCTGGTGTAAAATAGTAACTTCATGAGGGATCATATTTGCAGCTGTGCCTCGTTAAACTCAGTAATGATGCTTGCGCAATATTGTGACTTTGGCGCTGATTACACTGAAAAAAATTGCACATTCATTAAATTAAAATAAATTAAATATAAATCATTTTATATTGTAATTGTTGTTACAATATAACTGGGGTCGCTAAGAAGTTGCTTGGCCAAATCTTGGTGTTATAGCAACACCAAGCTACTGCCTGGGCCTGCCCCTGGTGGGTGGGCAATCTGTCAACCTGGGTGGGCCTGTAAACCTTCAAAATAAGAGTCTTAAACACACAAATGTTCCTCAAACATGTGAATTTTGTTAGAATTTTATCAGAGAACAACATAAATAAACTTTATTTTGATGATGTTTCAGCTTCATTCTGGTTGTGTTTCCTCTCTGTGGCTCTGGTAGGCTGTAAGTTTGTGTTTACAATAAAAATTAAAGTCTGATGTTAGAAAAAGGATTTTATGGTCAGGTTTGGTTTTATCTGCATGCCTTTAATAAGAACTTAATTCTTCAGCAGCTGGTTGTTTGTTTTTCATGCTTACTGATCCTGACTTCCTCAATGACTCATAAACTCACCTTTAATCTCCTCCTCCCTCTGCCAGGTAGAAACAGAAAGTGAATGAAAGTAGTCTGACTGAGTTTGACTCGACGGACGCTTGTTAAACCTAAACCTCCTGATCTCTTCCATCCAGGCTGTGATTATGATAAAGTTTAGTCTAGGGGTTCTGCTGCTGAACGCTGGAGTTCTGCTGAGTGTCTCTGATCAGGTTCAAGGTGAGTTCAGGTGTGCTTTTTCCTTCCTCCTCCTGTTCGCTCCTTTATTTGACTTCAGCAGGACATCGATGCTAACGTGAAAATGAGTGTAATCTATGTGTCTTTAATTTTACTGGATGTAAACAAACAAAATAACACATAATATTCATAAAGACAAATACGTTCAACAACAACACTAAAAAAGTTAATTTACATTTAAAGGTTCATCTGGTTAACAAGATAAACTGGTCCATCCAGAATTTCCCACCCACTCACTTCCAGAAGCTCTTCTGCCAAATAAAACAGGAAGTTGTTGTTTTCAATGAGCTTGAATGTTTAGTTTTTTTAAAGCTCTAATTTATTCCCTTCTATGAATTTCCCTCCCATGTGACAGAAAGATCCAACGTAGAACTGATTCCTTGTTTTCTCTTCTTTAGCTCTGGCTCATCCCTTGAGTTAGTGGTCCTTTAATACCTGGTTACATTTGAGGTCAGAGGTCATTCTTCTAAAAATGATCAAGAAATACAAACGAGATTAAAAACAGTCAAAGACAAACTTACAGGAACGTCTGGCTGCTTTTTAGAAACATCGAAAGAAACGTCCAGTTACTCTTTTACAAAATCAACATGTAAAATATTCTGGTCAAACAGATGAAACAAAAAGAAACAGAAATCACACAATTTAACACATTTTAAATAAATATCAACACGAAGAACTGCTGTTTAATCCTGAAGATCAAATCAAAGTTTATTTGTATAACACTTTAAATGCAACAATGTTGCCCAAAGTGCTTAACATAAAAATAAAAATACAATAAAATGACAACAGTCAATTAAAAAGACATAAAATAAGCACAAAAATAAAAATCAGATACAAAGAATAATAAAAAAGAGATAGACAGGTGCAAGGCCATTTAAACATTTATAGGCCAGAACCAAAATTTGAAATTGCACACGTAACTTAACTGGTACCCAGTGTAGAGAGGCAAGAACTGGCGTGATGTGATCAAATCGACATGTGCCAGTCAAAAGACGGGCTGCAGCATTCTGAACCAGCTGCAACCTAGCAATACACCCATGATTAATGCCGTGGCAGAGACTATTGCAGTAGTCTAAACGAGTAGTTATAAATGCACGTATAAGCTTCTCCAAATCGTTCTTAAGCAAAAGAGACTTCACCTTATAAAGATTTCTCAGATGAAAAAAGCATGATCGAACAAGATTATTGACTTGTAAATCAAAATTAAGCTGATGTAACCAGGTGAATTAAGTGCAGTCTGGGGTTGTGGAAAGTCCAACAGTGGAGAGTGTTTCTGAATGCAGCACAGCTGTCCAGCTCACCCACTCCCTGAGTACCTGATTGTAAAAAGGTGTTGGGGAGAGAGGGAGTTGTCTGGGAAACTGCTGCATGTTTGAGGAGGTTTGCTGCGGTCACCTGCTGTTAATGTGGGCAGTACTCCGAGCCTCTGTGTGTGAGTTTTGGTATCTGACTGACTAGTTTTTTGCCACTGCTGCTCAATTGCCTTTAGGAGGGTTTTTATTGTGATTAAAGGATGCACTGATTTTAATGATTGTGAAATAAAGATTGTTTTAAATATAAACAGCAAGAAAGAGACTCTGGTTTACGCTACCTCTGCCTTGGTTCAGTCTGTGTTGGATTAAATACGGGACCGCCCACTGAGAATCAACCTTAACACCCAGATTAGTCACCACAACCTTTGCACAGTTTGAAAGGCAATTCACCAAAGACTGAGGAAATACAGAAGAAGCACTTGGTGCCAGCATAATTAGCTCAGTCTTAGAATCGTTAATCTGCAATAAATTACAGCTCATCCAGTCTTTAACCTCACAAAGGCACAATAAAGCTACTTCCTTAACTTTAGTGGGGGCGTAGACCTGACAGTCATCTGCATAGAAATGAAAGTCAAGGTCATATTTCCTAAAAATAGCACCAAGTGGGAGCAAGTATACGTAGATTAAAAAGCAGAGGGCCGAGTACAGAGCCCTGTGGGACCCCATACTTAAGAAGAGCGTCACTTGAGCTAAAACTTTCAATCCTAACAGTAAGATTAAAAATAACAAATGTTGTGTTTTGTCTGTTTTTCTTTAGAATATAAAAAATTGGTTGGCAGCTAATAAATGGACAGTATAATGATAGTCAGTGGCGGCCGGTGACTTTTTTTTTGGGTGGGGCGCTAACCACATATCACCACTAGGGGATGCCAAATTACCATTGATTCTTATGCATCAGCGCCACACAACTGACGGTCACAGTAGCACTTCCGGCAACAAAGTTGTTCAAAAAGTCATCTTTTTNGATTGATTCTTTATTCACTTCACACACACATTTCACTGTAATGTTGAGTTGTTGGTAATTGAAAAAGTAACTTGAGATGTTTTAGAACAGACTATTTGCTTCTAATTCACCATTAGAATTGTTGGCTCAAAGTTACCCCGAATTCACACTGGAGGCATCAGCGGTGTGGAACGGCAGCGGAACATTGCTGCTTCAAATAGAATCCATTATAGTCTGTGGGGTTGATCCAAACCGGCCGTGGCGCGGAACATTTCATGCGTGTCCCAGAAGTGCAGCGCTGATAAACATAGGATTGAGTTCTGCTTCTGGGACATGTCAATTTCTGCAGTTAACATAGGGCTAGACAGGAAACCACACATGGTTTCAATGTAAAACGTCCAGAAATTTTCAAAATAAAAGACTTGCAGCAATGCAATTTCATATCAAGGTTATGTCTATACATGTGACCCAACGGCTTATTTACTCCCAGCATCTTTCAAGAAGTGCAACAACATTTTTCATGGCTTTAATCCTGGTATTTGCAGTCTCAACCTTTTAATGGCAAACTTCCAACTAACAAAAAAAGTACAAAGCTCTTCCTCTCCCCAGGTAGACTTTCCACCAAAAACACACCAACTTCCTCTAACACCTCTTTCACAATAAGTGCACGCCCTTCTTATATGAGAATATGCATTTAAGTGTTCACTACAACATCAAACATGATCTCCTTCTTCTTCTGCGGATGGCATGAACAAACCGTGATCTTTGAAGGGATTTTGTGATGTCGCGAGTCCGGCGAGGAGGACGGTGGAGAAGCCGGTCCACAGCCAAGACTCTCCCGGTGTGGACTTGAGCGCAGCGAATCACATGAGTAAACCATTCCACACCGCTGATGCTTCCAGTGTGAAGTCTGAGTTAGCCTCTAGCCTGCTTCACCCGATAGCAGAGTAAAAGTAAAAATCATGGCGTGGCTTTTTAGAGGTACAACAAATAACTTCTGGGTCACTCCTGTGTACTGGCTTCGGTTCTTTAAACAACTCTGGAGCTTTTTGCCTGCCAGTGCCGAATTACAAATGCTGGCGCAGCAGCGTTAGCAACCTCAGAAACGTACTGATTGTAAACAGTAACTACGTCTCTCTTTTGTGTTTTTGAAATAAGAAAAACTGACAACCCCCCAGCTAGCTGAGAATAAAATGTTTCAATGTAACCTTCTTTCCAACATGACTGAGACATTTTGTGATTATTTCACTGTAGAATTCTTACATGTTGCTCCTTTATCTCCTATTAAGAAATTGTTACACTCTACCCTAGTTCAGAAGATGAATATTCCTTTGTCAGTGTTGCAGCAAGTCGAGAAAAAAACAGATTTTCCTTTTTTTGAGGGCTGATGACATTGTCAGGATTGACATTTATATTCCCATCACATACCAGCCTAGTTTTGGTATACTGTATACTGAATGCCTGAAGCTTTATTGACTTCTGTATGAAATGTGAGTCTTCATTTGAATTGATTTGTTGGCATCTGCTGCAGCTGTATGGAATACCTTCGGCACAGTGGAGCAGCTCCACTGAATCATTATCATATAAGTGTCATCTACAGCAGGCTGCGTTTCCCTCAAAGGTCGTAGGTCTCATTGACAGCGAACGACTGCCTGGAATTTAACATTGGTAAAGAATGGAGCACGAGCATACATAAATAATGAGGGTTTCGAGTAAACAGTGAGCAGAGCTAAAAATGAAACACCGGCATCTATAAATAATGACGGCTTCAAGAGAACAGATAGTCCGACACCAGACATTGTTTGACAAGTACTAAACTACTGACAAACAAAATCCAAATTAACATCAATCTCTAAGGCAGCCACCACGAAGCTTCAGGTGTTCCAAAACCCACAGAAGCTCCACTGAAGCTAAGTGAGCTGCCAGAGCTTCACACAAGAGCGCCTGCAGAGAAGTAATGCCTGAGGAGGCTCAGACAACAGTATGGGAGAGAATATGTTTTGCTGCACAGCTTGATTATGATTGAATGAAGCCGAGCATGAACTTTAATTACTGCTTACACCCTGGCTGTTTGTGACTGAGTATTGGAGCAGCTTAGGACACACAAAGGGAGGCTGACGCGATGCAGCACTTGGCAAACATCAATCACCGTTAAAGGCTGATTTAATACAAATAGTGATTAAAGAGAATCCTAGAAAGTTCCCCCCTTATCCTTCAAATGCATGCTGCTAATTCAGCTGGTTCAACCTCGCTGATGAAAACATCGTTCACAGCCCCAAACACTCTTTTTCTCCCCTCTCACATAATAAAAGGTTAAATACATCTTCAAAGAGCTTCAGAAACCTCGGGCCGTCGGAGCTCATGGTTTTCTTTTTCCCATTTATATTTTCTAAAATTATTCCAGAACGCTGCACCTTTTAACTCACTGACCTTAGCTGGCTTATTGTATAATACTATAGAGGGACTGCTCTAAAACAGAAGAGTATTCTGTTTGTGCAGCATCACTCTTTAAGCTGTTGCCACCAGTGAGGACATAGTTTCTGCTTCAAAGAACACAACATCAATAATTCCAGCCTCAAATTCTCTCAACTGCATGTAGAAAGAAAACATTATACTTAAAAAGTGGCAAGTATCATCTAGACCAACCGTAGGAGTAGCAAAAAGATTCTGGTCTGCAGGTCGGTCTAGCCACGCTACATTGTAGCCCCACTAGCACTACATTTATTGGGCGGGCCTAACATTAGAGCTACGACAGAGAAAAACTACAAAGATAGTGTCGCCTCGGGAATGGCGCTCATTTGATACAGCTTTGGCATCAACTTTGGATGATTTACCCCTATTTCACACTAGAGGCATCAGTGGCGTGAAACTTTGCTGCTTCAAATAGAATCCATGATAGTCTATGTGGGTGATTCATATCAGGCACAACGTGGAAATTTTCAGGTGTGTCCCAGAAGCAGCGCCTTTAAGGCTAGGGTTGGGTTCTATTTTTGCAGCGAGCTGCTTCTGGGACACCTCAATTTCCACAGTTAACATAGGGCTAGACAGGAAATCACATGCAGTTTCAGTGTAATATGTCCGGTAATTTTCAAAATAAAAGACTATTGCAGTAATGTGATTTCACATCTATGTAGATTACGTCTATACGTTCTTTCGAGAAATGCAGCGGTGTGTTTTTCATGGCTTTAATCCTGGCATTGGAGAGGGACATCATTATATATGACATCAAACAGCAATATCAAACGTGATTTCCTTCTTGGATTTTTTGGTTTAATGGCGAATGGCAAAAAAAAAAAAACCCTGACTTTTGAAATCTCGAGGGACTCGTGAGATCAGCAAAGGCAAAGAAGCTGTTCCGTGGCCAAGACTCTCCCAGTGTGCTCGCGAGTAAACCATTCCGGTGCCGTTCAGTGCCGCTGATGCTTTTCTTTGAGACGTGAGCAAATAGAGGTACTTAAGTCATTTATTTCAAAAAAAATAATATATTTGTTTCTTTTTCTACAGTGTATTGCATAATGCCCCGTTGATTTCTGTAGAGATGAATATGTCACATTGTTCATTGCTCTGATTGGATTACATGCAGAGACAGTTTGAAAGACAACGGTAGATTCCGCCCCATGACTGGGTTTTTTCAATGGGTCGTGGCCATACTATACATTTACATATATAGGATGACTTGCCAGGGTAGCTCTGAGCAGCTCTGAGGTTGAATTACTTTTCTTCAAAATTGTCATCCTGCACAATTGAGAGTGCAAATGCAATTCAGAAAAAGGCACTTGTGAGAATGCCCAGATCCACAGATGACGTTCCCAAACCGCACTGATCAGCAAACACCAACACAACCAGCTCATTTCAATAATGACCAGAATTAGCCTACTAGGAACCGTGCTAATTAGCACAGAGTCACAAACAAACAGACCTGTTGATAGTCAGGAGCATGTAAATCACCAGTGGCACAGACGGCATGTTCCTTGTGGCTAAAAGACAAGTCCCAAGCATGAATCTAATCACTCGTCTCAGTGTTCCAATGTCGTAGGACTTTACACTTCTCTTTAATAACTTCCAAATGTGTTATTATGTTGTTGTTGAGACAAAAGTCAGATCCCAGGTGATGCAACAGACCAAACCCTAAATCACACAGACTAAATTCTCTTTGCAATTAATTGTCTCATAAGCCTGAACCTCCACCTGCATCTGTGCATCAAAGCACTGCAATGAGTAAATAATAGGATGCTCCGATCCGATCATGTGATCGGAAATCGGGCCCAATCACGTGACTTTCAAAGGACTCGGAATTGGTTGAAAAAGATCGGATTCAACCTTGTAAAACAACAAATATGACATTTTAAATTCATTCTGATACTTCTATATCAATATTATTTGTTTCTTGGACAAAAACATTCTTAATATTCATCCATTCACCCATATATTACACAAACTGCACACACGCTTAAGGGGAGTAGGCTAATCTAATCAATAGAATCCACTTTCTCCCAACACCCAATAAGCTGTAAATAAACGTGAGGCCGTAAAATAGACGCTACACGTATCCAGAAAAACACACAGTGACAAAACGCAAGATATTCACAGAAGCAGGCGTTTAGATTAAATCCCAGACTCACAAACAAGAAGAATAGCAGTACCACTCTAGTTCAAACTGTATGGAGCGGTGCTAGCCGCTAACGAGGCAGCATGCTATTTCCTGAAGCCAAAAGCTAAAATGAGGCTTACCTGCAGGTTATGGCCATAATCCGTGTGGTGTAGTTAAAAAAATCCACTCGGTTCGTGAAGTTCTATGTCCTGAGCTGATCAGACTGTTTGCTGGCATTGTTTTGCTGGGAAAATGTCCTTGTGTAACTTCTCCCTCTGTCCTGCGTTTGTTGCTTTATTTTAATGTCCGGCTGGTTGGGTCCAAGCTCTTTAAGGCCAAGTTTTTCCTGTTGTGTCCTCCTACTAAACGGCTCGCTTTTCAAAGACGCAACTGTATTTGTTTTCTCCATAGTTGAGGTGTGCGCGGCAGCAGCTACAACAACAAACTGAACTAGCATGACGCGCTAGCCTGTGGAAAGTTTCTCCTCTGGGCGGGGTGAACAACCTGACCAATGAGCGATCTCCTCCCCCTGGTCTGAGCAGAATTCACCCTGTGAGGCGGCGACGATCGCTAAAAGATGCGACCAACCGCTCTCCTATTCTTTCTCGTTGTGGACGGTTTGGGGAACCACTGCACATGTGCCAGTTAGCCCATATTAAGTCAATGGTAAAGATTGCTGCGCCCGCGAGAAGACACGTGATAAGTACGTCGATGATTCGGCCGTGTTAAAAGTAAAAAAAACATTATTAAACACAGATTACACACAGCACTTAGTCCATATGGTGTGTATAGATCGTTTCTTTTTATGTTTTATTAAATATATTTTGTGATTCCTATCTTCTTCTTCTCCTTCCTGTGAGACTGGTTAAACAAATCAGCTGCATTCATGATCTAAAACATGCAGGAAACGTGCTGGAAGCAGATTGCAGAGCCAAGTAGGTCAAGCTGAATTTTTTCTAAGTCCCAACAGACCGGACCGGCAACTGTGAAGTTGCAAGTGGAATATTCTGGCCACCAGAGGTGGAAAGAGTACTAAAATATTCTACTCAAGTAAAACTATAATTACTTTAATGAATTTGTACTCAAGTACAGGTAAAATTACCTGTCTCAAAATCTACTCAAGTAAAAGTAAAAAGTAGCTCATTTCAAATGTACCCTGAGTAAAAATTACTTAGTTACTTTTTTGACTGTATGAGGACGGCCTCTTCTGAATAATTAAAAAAAGACAATAGGGTATATAAATCTCGAAGCTGTTTTTAATGAAAAGAACAAATATGCACATTAAATTACAAAGTAGGGCTGTGCGATATGACGAAATGTTTCGTCTGTACGATAGAAAATGTCTATCGTTTAATATGAAGCTCTATCGTTTACACCACGATACGGCGTTTTACGGCAGTATTTTACGTCATGATGCCTTACGGCACGTCCATGCATGCGCGGCGCGCCACGCTAGCCATGCATAAACAAACATGGAGGAGGACGGTAGCGGACGCGGTTCAGACCAGGGTAATTTTCAACAGGATGACCTGCCAACCCAAACGGAGGAGCTTGTACCTAAAAGAGGGGAAACTTCTGTTGTATGGATGTGGTTTGGGTGTAGGAAGGCCGACGCGGACCAGAAAGCAGTTGTTTTGTTTGTAAAGTTTGCCGGTTCCCGGTGCCAACAACAGACTCCAACTAGGGCTGGGCGATATGGCAAAAATTTCATATCCCGATATAGCTCATTTTATATCCTGATAACGATATACATAACGATATGGCATTGTTTCTTTTAATTAAATTCATAGTTAATATAAAATTTCAAGTGTTTGCACCAACTCACCAAACCCACGTTTCTCGACCGTTTAGATTGGAACCATGTCTTTGCAGATGTGCTTGGCAACTGCAGTAGTGATCTCCTTCCATCTGCGGGAGCTGTGGTTATATGGTGCACCATGGCTAAACGCCTGTTGCAGCGTCTGTGTCTGGAGTTTGTTATGAGCGCTTACGCTACCACTCAACGCTACTTTTACGGATTTTGCTTGTTGACTCTCTGTATTCTTTTTCGTGGTTCTTGCGCAGCTGATAAAATACATTTGTAGTGTTGGAGTTAGGGCTGTGCGATATGACGAAATGTTTCGTCTGTACGATAGAAAATGTCTATCGTTTAATATGAAGCTCTATCGTTTACACCACGATACGGCGTTTTACGGCAGTATTTTACGTCATGATGCCTTACGGCATGTCCATGCATGCGCGGCGCGCCACGCTAGCCATGCATAAACAAACATGGAGGAGGACGGTAGCGGACGCGGTTCAGACCAGGGTAATTTTCAACAGGATGACCTGCCAACCCAAACGGAGGAGCTTGTACCTAAAAGAGGGGAAACTTCTGTTGTATGGATGTGGTTTGGGTGTAGGAAGGCCGACGCGGACCAGAAAGCAGTTGTTTTGTTTGTAAAGTTTGCCGGTTCCCGGTGCCAACAACAGACTCCAACACTACAAATGTATTTTATCAGCTGCGCAAGAACCACGATAAAGAATACAGAGAGTCAACAAGCAAAAGCCGTAAAAGCAGCGTCGAGTGGTAGCGTAAGCGCTCATAACAAACTCCAGACACAGATGCTGCAACAGGCGTTTAGCCATGGTGCACCATATAACCACAGCTCCCGCAGATGGAAGGAGATCACTACTGCAGTTGCCAAGCACATCTGCAAAGACATGGTTCCAATCTAAACGGTCGAGAAACGTGGGTTTGGTGAGTTGGTGCAAACACTTGAAATTTTATATTAACTATGAATTTAATTAAAAGAAACAATGCCATATCGTTATGTATATCGTTATCAGGATATAAAATGAGCTATATCGGGATATGAAATTTTTGCCATATCGCCCAGCCCTATTACAAAGGCAGTTAAACTGCAAACCAGCAAATCAAATTAAGTCATGGTCACAGTCATAAGTCCTGACTGTCCCTGACACCCCCCCACCCCACACACACAAACGTTTACCTGTCAAAAATATAGAACAAGTCAAATAAACTTAGAAGTTTTAAACTGAACCATACAGTAGCTGCCTGCAACAATGATGGGTTTTATTTTCCCTGCCCTACTGTTCATTTGTGTTCATCGATATATATCTTATTGTACCATTAGCGCCAGTTTGTTCTCCTACTTACCCATCATTCATTGCAGTGTCAGGTGGTCACTCACTAACCACGGGACGTTCCATAAAGAAGTTCAACTCACCTGCTCAGACATCACTTCATTCCCTTTCACGAGCTCTGATCTTCTTAGATGATCCATCCAGTCATCCAAGTGGAGTCCGTCAGTGTTTCTTATTTTTTCCTTCATCCCTCGTAACACAAATTCTCCCGTAAATGCGAAGCACTGCACGACTCACCTTTAGCGTCTGCAGCACTTCCGTGGTTTAATCCAGTATAGACATAAACACATAGACACCCCATTAAAGGTGCTATGTGGGATATTCATAGAAATCATGGTAAAAATTGCGACTCTTTAGCGCCATGCAGTTCAGAGTAAGTATTGCAGCTACGGTGGCCCACTCAAAAAGGCAACAACTCCAGCGTTCACTCCAGCCATCTGGTTCGTTTTTTTATAAAAAGCATGAGATTGATTTATTTCCAGTCTCTGTAGCCTAACCCACACAAAGCATATAACTACTCAAGCAGGTAAAAAAACATTTTTTAATGAGTGCTCAGTCATAATGCATAATGCCACGCGTAGCCCCCCCTCCCCCAACGAGACGATGCNCACACACACACACACACACACACACACACACACACACACACNCCTAAATAGCTACCGTATTTCAAGATGGAGGATGACCATGGATCGTCGACCACAATTTATGTATTAAAAATGTAAAATTTGAAGCTGAGAGGAATATTTAGAATTGATGTTGGTGAGAAATATTAATGAAAAAGGACAAGTTTGTGCACTGGATGCACAGAATTTGGTAGTAAACAGGTAAAAATATTACACATTGTGGCTTTAAGTAAAAGTAAAATTACAAATTTTAAAAACTACTTAAAAAGTACAAAATACACAAAAAAACTACCCAATTACAGTAATGCAATTACATGTAATTCATTACTTTCCACCTCTGCTGGCCACAGGGGGCAACACGGGCTGGGTGGTCTTTCATTAACCCTGTATGTAAAGGGTCGTTTTAGCACATACTGGCTCAAGAAAATGATTTAAAAATATAAATAAGTTGCAAAGTGTCCCTTTAAAACTTTCTATTAGAGTCTTGCAACAATATTCATTTTTCATAATTAAACTGTTAATAAAAGACTGGAAATGATCATTAAGGTCAATGCTTCACCTTTAAAAATACTAATGATTATTATTTTGCTTTATTAAAATCACAGAACACTTTTACAAAAAGCTTCAAAATTTACAAATTTCTGTTTTTTTTTTTTGACTGAATAACAAACTGCTGCTGTCTGTCAAAACGGCTTCACTCTTGTTTTTTTACTATGAATTTATAAAATGATCCCATTTGTATGGAAGCCCATTCCCGCCACTCAGTTAAAAAATTATTATCTCATAATTATGACTTATCTCATAATTATGAGATAGCTGAGTCATAATTATGAGATAATAATGTTTTTTAACTGAGTGGCGGGAATGGGCTCCCATACATTTGGGTTTTAAATCTTTGTGCTTAAAAAAACATCCTCTTCATGATGTGGTGAGAAGATTTTTGTTCTTAATTTTTCCAGATTTCACAGTCCAATGCCCCAAACAAAGCATCACAGTGAAAGTGGGGGAGGACGTCACTCTGTTCTGTCACGTGGAGCCCAGGATGGACCTGAGTGATGCAACAGTGGAGTGGACCCTTGGAGATGATGTGGTGCACTCATATCGAGATGGTGGAGATGTGTTTGATAATCAACACAGGAAATTCTTGGGCAGAACGTCTCTCTTCCACGAGGATTTGATTCATGGAAACATTTCTCTCCAGCTGTTTAATGTAACTGAGGAGGATGAAGGAAATCACACCAGCAAAGTTATCATTAAGATAAAGAGAAATGGAAGCACAAAGAAGAGCGCCTCTGGGACCACCTTCCTGTCTGTTGGTGAGTTTTAGTCATCCAGATTAAAGTCAAACACAACAAAATGTTTATAACTTGTTTAAACTAAAGCTATTATAATTCCCCCCCCCCCCCCCCACCCCACCCAGTTCCTGGAGACCAGCGAGAACGCTCAGGTAGGAAACTGTCTTTAGTTTGATCCTGACTCATTACATCACCTGACTGTTTTCTAGTACTTTAAATACTTCATTTACAGAAGACAAACCACTGATGGTAAATGTAGAAATGAATGACTTCACTGAATGAAATCAGAGAACGATGGCGTAGATCTAGATGGAGATAGATGTGTTGGGTGTGTCTGTCAGGATGGAGGTTTTGATGCTGTGTTGTGAGAAGAAAATGAAACCAGTATTTGTAAACATAAACATAATCCTATTTTTATTATAAAGTAAAACCAAACACTGATGATCTGCTGTTTTATGGCTCAAACTAACAAAAACTGTCAGCCTGGAGCAGATTAAAAGACTAAAATTAAAGTTTTCTGGAGTTTTTTATTCATACAAATTTTTAGAGAAACTTAGGTAATCTAAAGTATTTCTCTCAGAAATGATGACATCACCAGTTATTTCAGATGATAAATCAGAATCTCAACCTGATTATTAATATTAACTAACAGCATAAACCTTCAGACTACAGACCATCAGAATGTCAAACGTATTCAGTCATACATGTGTCTGTTTCTGTAGAGGATGACAGAGCAGGGAGACATTTTATCTACAGGGTAGATTCTATTCTACATAGATAACAGTTTGTAACGTTATTCATGTAAATGTCTCTCTTTCACTCATCTGTTTTATAAAAAGTGTCTTAAAGACAAGGTTCACTAATTCTTTTCAACACATCTGCAGTGGTGTTTACAGTGCATCTGGAAAGTATTCACTGCGCTTCACTTTTTTGTTTATGTTACAGCCTCATTCCAAAATGGATTAAATTCATTGTGCCCATAAAATTCAACACACGACACCCCATAATGATAATGTGAAAAAAGTGTCTTTGAAGTTGTTGCAAATGTATTAAAAATAAAAAACGTGAGAAATCACATGTACATAAGTATTCACAGCCTTTGACGTGAAGCTCAGAATTGAGCTGAGGTGCATTCTGTTTCCACTGATCATCCTTGAGGTGTTTCAGCAGATTAACTGGAGTCCACCTGTGGACAATGAAGTTGATTGGACATGATCTGGAAAGGCACACACCTGTCTATATAAGGCCCCTGGGTTGACGGTGCATGTCAAAGCACAAACCAAGCATGAAGACAAAGGAATTGAGTGTAGTCCTCCGAGACAGGATTGTCTTGAGGCACAAGGCTGGGGAAGGTTACAGAAACATTTCTGCTGCTTTAAAGGTTCCTATGAGCACAGTGACCTCCATCATCCGTAAGTGGAAGAAGTTTGGAACCACCAAGACTCTCCCTAGAGCTGGCCGGCCTTCTAAGCTGAGTGAACGGGGGAGAAGGGCCTTGGTCAGGGAGGTGACCAATAACCTGATGGTCACTTTGTCAGAGCTCCAGCAGTCCTCTGTGGAGAGAGGAGAACCTTCCAGAAGGACAACCATCTCTGCAGCAATCCACCAATCAGGCCTGTATGGTAGAGTGGCCAGACGGAAGCCTCTCCTTAGTAAAAGGCACATGGCAGCCCACCTGGAGTTTGCCAAGAGACACCTTAGGGACTCTCAGACCATGAGAAACAAAATCCTCTGGTCTGATGAGACAAAAATTGGACTTTTTGGAGTGAATGCCAGGCATTACGTTTGGAGAAAATCAGGCACCGCTCATCACCAGGCCAATACCATCCCTACAGTGAAGCATGGTGGTGGCAGCATCATGCTGTGGGGATGTTTTTCAGCGGCAGGAACTGGAAGACGAGGATAAAGGGAAAGATGACTGCAGCAATCTACAGAGACATCCTGGATGAAAACCTGCTCCAAAGCCCTCTTGACCTCAGACTGGGGCGACGGTTCACCTTTCAGCAGGACAATGACCCTAAGCACACAGCCAAAACATGGAAGGACTGGCTACAGAACAACTGGGTGAATGTCCTTAAGTGGCCCAGCCAGAGCCCAGACCTGAACCCCATTGAAAATCTCTGGAGAGATCTGAAAATGGCTGCACCGACGCTTTCCATCCAACCTGATGGAGCTGGAGAGGTTCTGCAAAGAGGAATGGGCAAAACTGCCCAAAGACAGGTGTGGCAAGCTGGTGGCATCATATTCAAAACCACTTGAGGCTGTAATTGCTGCCAAAGGTGCATCAACAAAGCACTGAGCAAAGGCTGTGAATACTTATGTACATGTGATTTCTCAAGTTTTTTATTTTTAATAAATTTGCAACAACTTCAAAGACACTTTTTTCACATTATCATTATGGGGTGTTGTGTGTTGAATTTTATGGGGACAATGAATTTCATCCATTTTGGAATGAGGCTGTAACATAAAACAAGTGGAAAAATGAAGTGCTGTGAATACTTTCCGGATGCACTGTAGTATAAATGAATGCCTTGTGAGTCGATTTCTGTGGGAAAAATCTCTGGTGCTCCTGTTTGAGTGAGTAAAAGTCAGCCAGAGCAGGGGGAGTAAAAAAACATCAGATTTGGAGTTTTATTTCCTGATATGTGGACATCTCTCCTCTGATTGGCTAACAGCAACACGACTCTACCACTGACTCTGTTTGCTCTGCAACGTTGATGTTTTATCTCCACAAATAACACAAGCCTGGATAAGTTCTGCTGTGTTGCGTGTGTTGTGTGAGTTGCTAATGCTAACGGTTAGCTTCTACTAGCCCAGACGTTCTCTGCTGTTTCCTGGACGCTAAACCTTCTCTCTCTGTGGCTAATGCAGGAAATAGGGGTAGGAGACTATGTTCACGTTTATCCTGCATGTTAAAGCCCCATTCCTGAACTTTGTGGATATATGCTCTTTGTCGCCCTCTAGAGGTTTGCTGCGTAACGTCACTGTCGTAACATTAAATCTCTCTCTGGGGCATAAGAGGCATGTTTACATTCCTAATGTCAGGCAAAACAACGAAAACAAACTTTTCCACCTCCACACATTGAATAAATAGTTTTATCAGGACTGTATAACAACTTTATGTCCGACCAAACACAATAACCCTGGTGAAATCATTTATTACTTACCTAGCCATTAGCAGCACGGCTAAGTCAGAGTCCGTAGTTCATGCTGTTCTTTCTAAAAGAGCTCTCCAGCGAGGAAAAGACGGCCCAATAATAACTCTGGTCTTTGCTCTTGCTCTTTCACGTTCTCCTTTTCTTTTCCTAGATTCCTCTGATAAGGCATTTCTAGCTTTCTTTGGTGAATCTGCCGCTGCTACAGCGAGTCTATGTTATACAAATATGGCAAGCCAAAGGGTTCAAAAAATTGTGCATTCTAATCTCGCATTATGTCCGCCAAAACGCTCGTTCAAGATGCACGTTTTGGTGGACATAATGCTCGCTTTTAGAACACGTTAGTTTTTTCCCCCTTTGGCGTCAAAATACATGTTCAAGACGTGCATTTTGGCGGACATAACGCGTGTTTAAAACACGCACTTTTTTTATCCCTTTGGCTTGCCATATTGTGCCATAAAGCAACACCCAGTCAGTACTTCCGGTAGCGACCCGAGCTCAAAAACTATATAGTGCGGTAAACAGACGTGGGACCCCCCAACACTATCACAGGTACGAAAATGAACATAATAGATGATAGTATGACGCCTAAACTTTACAAAAAAGCATAATTATAAGGTGTAAAAGTTGCGGAATGTTGCTTTAAACTTAGAGTGACTGATATTTCAAAAATTACAAGTAAAAATTGTTTCTCAGTGAACTTGGTCTTTAAACAATTATACCTTCATGATGGATCTTTATCAGATGATAAAATCTGGTATAGTTTTAGTCCTTTTCTCCCACAACAGAGAATAAGGATGATTTAATAACTAATGTCTTCTTTGTGTCGTACAGGTGAAGGACGACAGCAAAACAATGGAAATCCACCAGACAATTCCAGAAATCCTAAGAACAATTGTGAGACTCCAGGTGAAAACTGATCATGTTTTTGTTTTATCAATAAGCACCTAATGACACAAAGTCAGGATTTTACTTGGTTTGATGAAACAAACGCAACAAAAATATCAACCCAGATCTCAGTTTGTCTCATTATTCCTGTAAATGTCTTTTCCACTCGTTCGTCGTTTCCACTTGATGAACAACGTTTAAACAACATCGTTGTAAACTAGAGTCAGACCAGGATTCATAAACACCAGCTGGTGGAGTTAAAAGAGCCGACGATGATTATAAACAGAGTTTATGAATTTAAATGTAAACAGTGATGTTCTGATTCACTTTAACATCATGACTGGTGATTAAAGATCACACAAACTGCAGGAAGATCTTCTGGACATTCATTCTGTGTATCTTTTACTTAATCATTTTACTTTTTTGTTCTTTTTAAAACACAGATATGAGATTTTTTTACCTTTTCTGCTGACGTTTCGATCATCTGCTGCACATAAACAGAAGCGGAAGTGAAGTTGCATTAGCAGCTTAGCTCTGAAGAAGATCACAGCAGATGATCGAAACGTCAGCAAAAAAGGTAAAAAATCTCCTATCTGTGTTTTGAAAAGAACAAAAAAGTAAAACAATTAACTGTAGAAACATTAGGAATGTGAGCTCATGTTATTCCTGCTAATTAGGGCTGTAACAATATTGGCAATATCGCGATATCGTCGTAGTAAAATGACCACAATATCGTCGTGGTCTTGTCACAATATCCTACAGTACGTCTTGAGGTAAAAATAACACTTTTCAGTCTGCTCCACCGGAGCATAGCAAAGTAAACGACATAGACCATGATCCTTTGCTTCCGTGTCATTGGCCAGTTCGCCAGGGGGAGTGTGTGCAGCCCACACAGCAAAGATAAACAAACATGGAGGATGGAGGCTACAGTGGTGAACGCAGCACGCAGGATTCCAGTCAAAGTATTTTATGTTGAGTCTTTTTATCGTGAACCTCCCCACAATATCGCAATAAATATCGTATCGTGAGGTTTGGATATTGTTACAACCCTACTGCTAATCCGACCTAATCCTTAAAGGAGTTTGTCTTTAATGAATCAGTGAAAGTGAAACTAACTCAGAGATCTTAAACATGATGCCTATAGAGCATTTTCATTGGTTCTGCTCCTTGAGCCCGCCTCCTGATGAAACCAGCTCTGTCCTCTGATCCAGTAAAGAGTCGTGTTACAGCCTCACCTCAACTCAAACCAGAGTTTTATAAATGAGTAACTTTATCAACTTTTACATTTATTATTCTCCTAAACCAGAAATGTCATTTAAAACATCTCAGAATTACATTAGTTAATGTCTCAATGTGAAAAATAAATCACTGTTAGGATTTTATCTACCAACTGATTTTTAGTTCAATAGATTTTTTTGATTAAATCATTTTTACTAGTGACTGATTTTCAGCCTTCAGGGGAGGAGAAACAGGAAACTAGATGGATGAAAGTTTTCATTGAAGCTTTAAATAAAGAAAATAAATGCTGATTTTATTTTGTTGTTTTACAGGAAATAAACTTGGTTCTGGATCCATTGCTGGTATCGTCGTAGCTGTCGTAGCTGCCCTTGTTGTTGGTGGTGTTGTTGGTGTCTGTTGGGAGAAATCACGCCGTGAGTCACAACTTCATCCTCACTTGTTTTATAACATCTGGTTAAATCTGAAAGTGCTGCTGCTCACTTTAATGAAGTCAAATAAAACCCAACTTTATTTTGTAGACTCAGAAACAAACAGCTGCTTTTCTGTCATTATGAAATAAATCAAAGTAAACAGAAATACAAAGTTGTTGGGATTTTATGTTTTTCCTGACTTTCATGGAGGATCTTCATCAGATCATTAAATCTGTATCAGAGTTTTTGTCTTTTTCTCCTGTTTTAGTCTGTAGAGAATGAGGAGAATTTAATGACAGATGTCTTGTTTTCTGTTGTACAGGTGAATATCAGCAGCCATCTGGGAATGACCAGGACAATAACAGGAGAGGTGAGAATGTTGCTATGATTCAAACTGATGGTACAAACTCATCACAAGTCTTTGTTTTCTTAATCAGCTCCTAAATGACTGAAAATCAGGATTTTATTAAAATTTTATTAAACTGAAGCAAAAATAAAACAAGTTGGAAGCTGAACTTCCTGTTTGAGTCAGAAAATAAATCTAATTGGTTGATTTACCTCAGTATCAGCTCTGATTATAGATTATAAATACATAAATAAAAACCCAAACCTTTAATCAGAACTAAAGTATGAACTATTAGGATAAACATCATAATATCAACACAGATGTGTTTTAATGACTCTGCATCAAAATGAAGAAAATTATTAATAAACTTGTTTAATGACGAAATAACCTGAGAAAACATTCATACATTATTATTTTTACAAATATTATAGATTTACAATTTTTAGAGATTTAACATTAAAATTAAAACATCCCATAATTATTAACTGTCAGGAAATCCAGCAGCAGCCCAGAGAGCAGATTAACAGCTTCTCATGTTTGTAGCTTTGACACTGAAACCAGTCAGAATAAATAATAACTATGACCCAATTAATCACACACACACACACACACACACACACACACACACACACACACACACACACACACACACACACACACACGCACACACGCACACGCACGCACGCACGCACACACACACACACACACACACACACACAATGAAAAGACAACAGGTCCTCATGCACAGTGAGAGAGGATGACTCCAGAGAGAACAGGGGAGAGGAAGAGGAGGATGAAGACTTGAGTGGGACAGGAACAAGGATCCCATTGATCTGCACAGCTGGTGTCATGCAGTGTTGGTGAATTTCTGTCAGAGTTTGCTGAGGTGAGGATCCAAATGCAGGTGGAGGAGATCCAGGAGGCAGCCAGGTGTAAAAATCAAGGATTTTATTACCTAAGGAAGCGAGGACACGAGCTGACACAAACCACATGAGGAACTAACCAAGACAAATGACATGGACGGAGTTTAGATAACACTGAGAAGGAGAGTGGAGACAAGGGGCAGGTGTGTCTGTGTGTCTCCCTGCTCTTCAGATAGTTAGACACACCTAAATAAATACAGATAAAAAACCTGATAAATAAACTAAATAGACTAATAATGACTGGAGGGGCAGGAAGACAATATAGCTGAAAAAATCACTGTGAAACAAAACATAAAGATTAGTGGAACTGAAAGACTGGGAGCAAATTAAAGATGAACCAAGAAACAAACCAAACAGCAAGAACAGAAGCTAACAAATGAAACTGGAACACAAGGGTCAAACGTCAAGGACATAAAAGGAAGATGAATAAACAGGACCTGACAATTCAAAACTAAACAATACAGAAAAGAAAACGTCATTAAAATGAAACTAGAAATGAGACTAAATGCTGGAGAACTGAAAATGGATAGTCTGGGTCTGAGAATAGAAACATGAGTGAATGATGGATGTTAGTAGGGATGCACCGATACCGATACTGGTATCGGGCCGATACCGATACCAGAAAACAGCTAACCGATACCAGGTACCCATACCAGTTGTCTGAAAGTGGCTTCACTGGGACTTGTCATTTCTGTTGTAGTTTTCTATATTGACCAATAGGGGGAGCTGTTTCAAACCGTGTGAATGAAAGCAGAAACAGGCTCACACCTGAAAATGCAGAGATGACTATTTTCATCAAAAAGAACCTGCTGCTCATGTTTCCCAAAAAAGCTTAGTTCAGAATCCACACTATTTCTGCTGACTATAGTTTTTTTATTTAAATGTGGACACTGCGATTGGTTCATAAATGTTATGTTCATGAAAGCTGGAGACAGTGCCAATTAGTTCATTTTGTTTGTAGAAAACTGCAATGATTTCACAGAAAATGTTTATTTTTCACCTAATATGTTAGTTTTGTGATCTCTATCAATATCCATCCATCCATTTTCTCCCACTTATCCGGAGTCGGGTCGCGGGGGCAGCAGCCTAAGGAGGGAAGCCCAGACCTCCCTCTCCCCAGCCACTTGGGCCAGCTCCTCCGGGGGAATCCCAAGGCGTTCCCAGGCCAGCTGAGAGACATAATCCCTCCAGCGTGTCCTGGGTCTTCCTTTGGGTCTCCTCCCGGTTGGACGTGCCCGGAAAACCTCACCAGGGAGGCGTCCAGGAGGCATCCTAATCAGATGCCCGAGCCACCTCAACTGGCTCCTCTCGATATGGAGGAGCAGCGGGTCTACTCCGAGCCCCTCCCGGATGACCGAGCTCCTCACCCTATCTCTAAGGGAGAGCCCAGCCACCCTGCGAAGAAAACTCATTTCGGCCGCTTGTATCCGCGATCTCGTTCTTTCGGTCACTACCCAAAGCTCGTGACCATAGGTGAGGGTAGGAACGTAGATCGACCGGTAAATTGAGAGCTTCGCCTTTCGACTCAGCTCTCTCTTCACCACGACAGACCGGCACAACGCCCGCATCACTGCAGATGCAGCACCATCCGCCTGTCGATCTCACGCTCCACCCTTCCCTCACTCGTGAACAAGACCCCGAGATACTTAAACTCCTCCACTTGGGGCAGGACCTCGTCCCTGACCTGGAGAAGGCATTCTACCCTTTTCCGACTCAAAACCATGGTCTCGGATTTAGAGGAGCTGATTCTCATCCCAGCTGCTTCACACCCGGCTGCGAACTGCTCCAGCGAAAGCCGGAGATCACGTTCTGACGAAGCCAACAGGACCACATCATCTGCAAAAAGCAGAGACCTGATCCTTAGGCCACCAAAACGGATCCCCTCACCACCTTGGCTGCACCTAGAAATTCTGTCCATAAAAGTTGTCTATTAATATATATATATTTTTTAATCTAACTCAACATCTTTTCCTGTTGAAAGAAGAGAAGAAAATAAAACCTGTATTCCAATTCATTGCATTTTTGTGTGTGGTACAAGTATCAGTATTGGTAATCGGTATCGGTGAGTACTCAGATCCAAGTATCGGTATCGTATCGGTTTGGAAAAAAGTGGTATCGTTGCATCCCTAGATGTTAGTAGTGTCTTCTACAGCTGCTGCTGCAGGGAGCTAATGCTAGACAACACACTGCATTTGCTAATTGAGAAAACACAGACGGAGCGCTTGGACGTTGATTAAAAACTAATCAACAGACACGCCCAACAGTTACTCATTACTCACAGCGCTCAAGTAGCATTTTTACTCGTCGGTTATTATTCCTGTCACTACATTAAACATCCCACCCTCCTCTGGTCAAAAGCCTTTTCCTCCATGTTTGGATTGTCTGAGACGTTCAGCTGGACCCCTTAATTTACACCACTGCCTCCTGGATAGCTCCACATGTGAGAGCGTCGTATCGGCTCCTTACTCTCGTCTGTAAGAACCTTTCCCACCACCAAAATATAAGGAAAAATATACGCGTAGTCCTTGATCTGCTGCACACGTTGATAATCCACCCTTCCATATAAATACAGCCAAACGCTGTTAGAATGCGATGTTTTGCCACTGTTGTGTAACAGGCACTACGTTGTTCAGCGCATGGTTACACGCGCACAGTGTTTTGTTAATAAAGGCGGAACCTCCACGACTTTATCTGAGTGAGTGAGCACCGGTGCAGAGAGGTCTCTACACACAATATAAAACATGTCTCCTGTGTCGTGTGTTGTGTGTCTCCAGAAGAAGAGATGCCCAACCCTGAAACCAGAGAACACGGTTCAACTTCGCCAGAAGATGTGCAACCCACAACACCAATGCTAACAAAAGCAGGTCTTTATGTGGCTAAAATCTGACCACTTTCGAGTTTTTCTAGTTTAGTTTTTAGTCCTTTAGTCTGTCAGAATGATGCGACTCAAACTCACCTGTTCTACAGTCTGATCCTTCTGTTTCAGAACTAAACCTGGCTTTAATTCAAACTTTGTCTGTGTTTTTTAGGAGAACATGAGGCAGAAAGCTCAGTGTAAAAGTAGGCGCACACAGCCAGGAATCTGCTGAGCAAACGGCCTTGAATGACCGTTAGCTTAGCTGTTGGCTTTCGTGTGCGGCAGGATTTACACACATCAACATCCCAGCTCTGTGACTACCTCACTTGGCAGCTCAGAAGTCATTGGTTTACTTCAACCCTCCGTGTCATCTTTGAGACATCCTAATGGGACAGAGAGGTGGTGTCTCAGGTCAGACTGAATAAAACTGTTACTGTGAATCCAAACTTAAGCTAGGAAACTAAACCAACAGATGTGACTTTAAACCAGATGTGTTCTGTGGGGAAAATGCTTCAACTGTATTTATTTTCTATATTTAAATGTGACGTTCTGTTCCTAATAATATGCAAATGTGATGAAATGTGAAGGATTTCTCAGAACAATGACTTTGGTTTAAAAGTAATTTAAAAAAAAAAAAAGAGCCGTACCTCTCAATAGTGTATTCTACAGTTGACAAGTGCTGCTGGATCTAATGCTAATGCTAGACAAACACACAGCATTCACCAACTGATACAACACAGACAGAGTGTTTAGACATCGATAAAAACAACCTGACAGACACCAAATTCAAACATTTATGCTCAAACAGTTACCTGTTACTCAAAGTGCTCAAGAAACATTTTGTCAAAGTTTTTTTTTTACTCTCAGGTTATTTGAGTCACTTCTTTTTACATACCACCCACCTCTGGTCAAAGGCCTCTTTCATATGTTTGTCTGAGACGTTCAGCTGGACCCCTTCGTTTACACCGCTGCCTCCTGGATAGCTCCACATCTGAGAGTATCAGCTCATTATTCTTGGACATAAGAACCTTTCCATCCGTCCATCATTTTCTTTCGCTTATCCGGAGTCGGGTCGCGGGGGCAGCAGCTTAAGGAGGGAGGCCCCGACTTCCCTCTCCGCAGCCACTTGGTCCAGCTCCTCCAAGGCGTTCCCTGGCCAGCTGAGAGACATAACTCAACTGGCTCCTCTCGATGTGGAGGAGCAGCAGCTCTACTCCGAGCCCCTCCCGGAAGACCGAGCTTCTCACCCTATCTCTAAGGGAGAGTCCAGACACCCTGCGAAGAAAACTCATTTCAGCCGCTTGTATCCGCGATCTCGTTCTTTCGGTCACTTGGGGCAGGACCTCGTCCCTGACCTGGAGAAGGCATTCTACCCTTTTCCGACTCAAGACCATGGTCTCGGATTTAGAGGAGCTGATTCTCATCCCAGCTGCTTCACACCCGGCTGAGAACTGCTCCAGCGAAAGCCGGAGATCACGTTCTGACGACCTTTTCCTACCGCCAAAATGTAAGGCGCAAATATACGCAAATATACTCCCGTTGATCTGTGAAAATCCGCTCTTCCACATAAAAACTGCCTCTGCTTTGCTTTGCCTGCCTTTAGCATGTTTGATTATGACCATTTTTATAACTGGGCTGCCCAGTATTTTTTACATTTTATGGCTGTAAAATTGTAATAAAAAGATTAAAGTGTTTATAACTCTGCTCCTTTTTTCTGAACAACCTCAGCTTTGAGTGTCTGGTTTGTATTTAGTATTTATGTCTGTTAAAGCCTAAAAAAATCAGCTTCAGTTAAAAGTAAAAAAAAACAGATTTGTATTTTTTACATTTATTACTAAACAGGAACTCCAAAATGACGTAGGCAAACAATATCAAGTGAATCATTTAAACTTTGAACTGTATTGCGAACCCAACTGTGTCCTCATCCCTTCTGTTGTGTGGTCAGCAGCACCTCTCTCTCTCTGAGACAGTCACAATCATAACAGACAGATGTTCTGATTGGTAAATAAGGAAACTGATAAACATTTTTTCCAGCACAGGTAGGCTAGAAAAGTCAATAATATTCCCACGTGATCTGTTTTCAACAGTACACCATTAGATCAAAACTGTAGGCTGCACAAAAAACAGGCAGAGTTGCTCACTCTGTCTTGACTCCAGTTGGGTTTGGAGAGAGAGGAGACCCATCCAATATGGCGGTGTTATGATCTCCAGCGCCCAATGGGGCGTCTACGTATTCATGTCTATGGTTCTGGCAAAAGCACCAAGCTGTGCTCTTCTTTAGTCTGGCTGCCTGGTGTCGTCGTAGCACCTTCATCGTAACCAGCAGAACTACACAACCACGCTGGTAGTTAAATATTATTCTTTAATTATTTTTAAATGCACAGCAGATAAATACCTAGATCTGGACCTTGTATTAGTAACACACACATCTTAGTAACTCACTCAGATGGAAACAGCATCTAGAACAGGTCTATAAAAACCCAATAAAAGATTATTCTTTCTCAGATAACTAAATAAAATATAGAGTAAGGCACAACATCCTGCTACAGTTCTATACCGCCCTCATTCAGGGTATACTCACTTCATCCATTCATGCAAAATACTAACACACACGCACGCACACACACACACGCACGCACGCACGCACGCACGCACGCACGCACGCACGCACGCACGCACACACGCACGCACGCACGCACGCACGCACGCACGCACGCACACACACACACACACTGTGTTTGCAGCTATGTCAGAAAACATATAAGTTTTAAATCTGAGTATCAACAATTAAGAGCATCACTGTATGTTTTAATGGTGGT
The DNA here is from genome assembly GCA_006937985.1 of Aphyosemion australe. Lineage (NCBI taxonomy): Eukaryota > Metazoa > Chordata > Actinopteri > Cyprinodontiformes > Nothobranchiidae > Aphyosemion > Aphyosemion australe. Next base: position 123,953 of record SSNS01000465.1, read on the forward strand.
CAGAATATAAACAAACTGTTTACTTATGAATACATTTTCTCTTTCATCTTCACTGAATCCCATCATGATCAGCTGGACGCTAAGACTGAGCTCGGGCTGCAGAAAAACACAAACATCATCAATAATAAAATCTTATGTTTTACAGCAGAATTAATCACATTAATTCATCTTACTGTTGTTATTCTCCTCTAGAGGATGCTAGAGTTCTCTGATTATTCACTCAGCATTATTTTAGACTATTAGACGAGGTTTTTCCAGGTTTTTATGTTTCAGCGGTGGTTACAGCGATTCATTTTATTTAATGGTTGCATCACCAGGATGTGAAGAGCTTTTCAAGCAATGTGGCAAAATGTTCCAAGTTGTAATCTTGAGTTTATGTGACATCATCAAAGCAGCTTAGCTCCAATTATATTTAGTTTCCTCACCTTTAGCCCATTGTCTGTAGGTGTAGACACACAGGATGAGGATGATGTTGTAGAGGAGGAAGAGCAGGGTGCCAATGATCACTCTGGGCCAGGGAACGCCAGGAGGAGGAGGAGGAGGAGGAGGAGATGTAGCTGTTTGTTTAGGTCTGGCTGTAAAAGAAGAAAATGCATGTTTTACTTTTCCATGCACACTTATACACATATAACAGTTACCATGGCAACCACCAGATAAACAAGCAGATCATCACCTGTCACTGCCACCCAGCTCTCTAGAGATTCTCCAGAAGGATGCTGACACTTGTAGAAACCCTCGTCAGACATGGACACTGATTTCAGAATCATCTTTGCTGGATTTTTAGTCCCAATAAAAACTTCGTTTCTGTAGAAGTTAGCAGAGAAATCTGATGTTGAATCCTCAAGTTCTTTTTCCTGGTAGGAGCAGCGAAGGGCCACATCATCCCCCTCAAACACGGGATGCAGAGGACTCTCCAGGACCACCTTACCCTCTGAAAGGTAGATTACAGTCATTTACACTCATAGATGTGTAATAAACAGAGGTCTGGTTAACTCAAGCTGGTCTTACTGGTGACGGTGACGTTGACCCTGTTGCTGCACTCCCCTTTCTCAGACTCACACCAGTACACTCCAGTATCTGCCGGGTAGGTATCCTGGATTTCGCAGGAGGAGCCTTGAATTTTCCCCCAACCATTGTGACACCTTTTAGAATTCCCATTGGAATTCCTCCTCATGATGGTCCAGCCGGTGGAGACGGGCTCACATCTCAGGGTCATGGTCTCATATTTGAAGAACTGGGATCGGTCTGGAGTGATGCTCAGAGTGGCTGCTGGGAGCAGAAAGGAAACGTCACCTTCATAAAGTAAATCACTTTGGTTGCTGGTTTAGCTGGTGTATGCTGGTCCACCAGCCAGTCAGAGGACTCCAAAGCGCTTTACACTACAGTGCATCATTCATCCATTCACACGCTGGTGGGGATGAGCTACAGTGTAGCCACAGCTGCCCTGGGGCGCACTGACAGAGGAGAGTTTTAGCAGGGTAGTCATTCATTGTTCTCCTCCTCTTCATGCTAGTCAATAATTTATTCTACAATGGAACAACACCAAGCCACTGGTTCAGGTACGTGGACGACACATGGGTCAAAATTCTCACACAGGAAGTAGAAGGTTTCACCAGACACATTAACGCCGTGGACAAGAGCATCAGGTTCACCAGGGAGGACGCTCACAACAACACACCGCCCTTCTTGGACTGGGCTGTGCAAATGGAACAGGATGGAAGTCTACTGGAAAACAAATCATACAGACCAGTATATCTACATTTTGACTCGCATCACCCACTGGAGCACAAAAGGTCAGTTATCAGGACTTTACACCATCGGGCTGAGAATATTCCCACAGAGACTGAAGGAAAGCAAAAGGAAGAGGAGCACATCAAACTGCAGATACCCTAACTGGGCCTTTGTGAAATCAACAAAGAAGTCTAGAAGGAACCCACAGCAGCAAGTAGCAAAGAGAAGGACAACAGGCACAGATCATCCCATACGTGGCAGGAGTCTCCGAGAAGCTGAGAAGAATTTTCTCTGTGGCATCGAGGGCGACTGTTGCTCCCCAACATAAGGAGCTATTATTTTAGTTCAAATTCAACAACGCCAGCTTGGGAATTTCACCCAAGGAATTAATAAAAGGCCCAATCTCAATACTCGCACTGCGCCCTACACCCTTCTGTGAAGTGTGCTTAGAGGAAGTGCGCAGTAAGACTTCGAGTGCGTAGTACACAAGTGTGCACATAATTGCTGAATTGGGACAGTGAGCATTACGTCATCCACCGCGACTCATGCTGGGATGCTGGTCGCTGTTTCTGCTTTTAAAAAATCTTTATTAACAGCTTTCAAACACACAAACAATTATTTGACTAAATTTAAATTAATTGCTGTCCACATTTATATCTTAGTCTAAAACATTCAGAACATGAATAAATATCATTAATCGTCTTAAAATGAACTTATTTCACTTGAAAATACATATTTTCAGAAAAGGCACTTGAGTCATGGCTCCGCCTTCTCAAAATTCCCACGCAGCAATGGATTGTGGGTAATACCCTTCACCCAAGTCCGCATCGCTGTGGACTTGGGCGAAGTGCGAATTAAGGGTGCAAAATGGGCGTGGTCAACTTCCGCACTTGGAAATTTGGGACACCCTACACACTCGCACCCCTGGTTGGGAATGCACAATTGAAGGTTGCAAGTGCGAGTATTGGGATTGGGCCAAACTGACATTAATAGGACGTGCAAGTCCACTCTACAAAAGGAAGGAGAGACGTGGTTCAAGAAGAATGTTCCAGTTCATTAAAATAAAACAAGACCTCGCCAAAAAAATTAAAACTACAGAAAATGATTAAAAGCACTTCTGTGCACCCATGTTCACACACAACCACGCAGCTCTGGGAGCACCAGGCCTTTACCAGTCCCCCTTTCCTGGCACTGCTGGAGCATCCTAGCGGGACCCACACGTGAGTCAGCGCTGGGGCCGGAGTCAAACTAAGCCGGGTTGATCCAGAGTGAACTAAGGGCGAATACCATCAAACGCCTCGCAGGAGGCACTGGTAGACCGCCCACAGATTGGAGACTGCCATGGCTCATCAGGACAGCTGGGACACAATGCAGCTCTGAACCTAATTCCCAAACAGTTTCAGTCTAGTTCACACCCTCCTGCATCTAATCAAAACAAGCATTCCAACACAGTAGGGCCCAAGGACATCTACGACTCATCTGGCCTTAAAGCGTCCAGATGGAGCATCAGGATTAGTGCCTTCATCACAAACCTGCCATTCTAAGAGGAATGCATGTGGCTCACCACCTTTAGTGTCACAGTTTTAAGCTCAGCAGCCCTCAAACCGATGTTGTTTTTACCGTGTGGTGAGATGTAAACCACAGCTGTGTGTGTGAAACACCAGCGTGTGTTCCAGTTTAGAAGGCTGATGACAGCGTTTGCGAAAACACGGCGGACATTACCCACGTGATTTAATTTTGTCCAACGAAAAGCTTTAAATCGTCGGACATTATGACCGACGCCGTGCGTCTTCTCTGAATGTGCCAAAATAAAATAAACTTCCTGAAAACCACAAATTCCAGAATGTGTTGATAATTTGCTCTGATTTCGTGACACAGACATTATTTTCAATAATCCGCAGAGATCGTCTCTGGTTTCTGCAGCAAAAATAAATAAATCGTCAGACAGAATGACATTTTGTCCTTAACAGCAGTTTATTAGAGTAGTTTAACAAACAGCTGAGATAAACCCGCATCTCCAATTTCCAGTTTCACCTCAACCAGCCACAGCTCACCTCAAACAGCCACATCAGGCTACAACATCAGTCACAAAAACCCCTTATGGATCATTACAAG
>SSNS01000465.1:132798-244899 GCA_006937985.1 Aphyosemion australe
AACAAAGGTCACCAGCAGGGACATTTAATGCTGTTCTGCTTAAGAGCTGCTAAAATAAGTATAAGAATGATTTTATATGTTTATATGTTTAATCAGCATGTAATGATAATATGTGATGGTTAATCAGAAGGGATGATTTTATATGTTATCAGATCAAAAGAATGATTTTATAAGCATTAGTGTGTGATCACTCTGGTGATGTTAAAGGTCAAGCCTGAATCAATAAAGCTATAATGATTATGTGTGGAAGGTTTGAAGCTAAAATGTTTAAAGAAAAGAATTAAATAAATGTCAAAAGGAGTTGTTGATCACTTAAAGTGCTGGAAGCGTTGGTGGAAAAAGGGGAACTAGGCTTGGGCGTAGTTTGAGTCAAGACACTGAAAAAGAGGAAGTCACGTACAACTGGAGATTTTACTCTAACAAGCAAAAAGCTGAGTCACGGTCAACAATGCAACAGCTATTACGTAACATCTCCTAATAAGGTGATGGTTCCGATCCTCATAGTAAGGTATAAAAAACCCAATCAAAAGGCAATAGTTGGTTCGTCTTCTTGTTATGTTCTTCCTGTGTTTATTTTTCATCTCCATTGGTTTTTCTTGTTTTAACACAGTATAATGATGTTTCATTTTCCTTTAATTACTGACGGTTTCGGCGACTACTGTCGCCATCTTCAGAGTCACGCCGACTTGACGGCGTCACTTCCGCTGTTTATTTGCAGGCAGTAGGGGGCGTTGCCGCCCCCTACTGCCTGCGCCTTCCTGGTCGATCACCACGTCCCATGAATGATCCAGCGTGTACACTCCTTCATCCCTATTCATGGTCCTGGGTCCACGTCTCCTTATCTCGATTGCTTCCTTTATCCATCGTCTCTGTTGTTATGATCTGTGTGCTGTCCCAGTCCATTATATGGTTTTCTCTTGCACAGTGGTCTGTAAGTTATCAGAACATCCAGTGATTCACAAAATGTCAGTAATCAGAACATTATATCACCGAGCCAATATGATAACAGAGGAAAAGGATGTAGGCAAAGAAGATAAACACATACGACAGGCATTAAAAAATTGCGGATACCCAACATGGGCAATAAAACAAGGAAGACTACAGACAACAACAGTAAACAAAGACAAACTAAAACAAAGAACCAGAAAACAAGAAAGAACAGAACCAAAACCAGCGATAATCCTACCATACATTAAAGGAATAACAGAAAAAATAAGATATGTAATGTCAAAACATAACATAAACACGCCAATAAAACCATACATGACCGTCAAAAAAGGACTAGTACATCCAAAGGACGCAATAACACAGGAACAAAAATGTGGAGTCGTTTACGAAATTCCATGCAAACTCTGCAATAAAACATACATAGGAGAGACAGGACGACAACTCAACACACGCAAAATGGAACACAAAAAGGAATGTGAAAAAGAAACAAGCCGAAGGCACACCAGAGCAGCCAAAGAGGAAGCAGAAAACACAATAAGGAAATCAGCCATAACAGACCACTGTGCAAGAGAAAACCATATAATGGACTGGGACAGCACACAGATCATAACAACAGAACAACAAAAATACAGACGATGGATAAAGGAAGCGATCGAGATAAGGAGACGTGGACCCAGGACCATGAATAGGGATGAAGGAGTGTACACGCTGGATCATTCATGGGACGTGGTGATCGACCAGGAAGGCGCAGGCAGTAGGGGGCGGCAACGCCCCCTACTGCCTGCAAATAAACAGCGGAAGTGACGCCGTCAAGTCGGCGTGACTCTGAAGATGGCGACAGTAGTCGCCAAAACCGTCAGTGATTAAAGGTAAATGTAACATCATTATACTGTGTTAAAGCAAGAAAAACCAATGGAGTTGGTTCGTCTGTTTGCGCGCTCCAAGGATGACCACCGGGACGGTGACCATCATAACCAGGGCTCCGGGGATGACTGTGGCTTAAGTTGGAGTTGCGTAAGACGATCCCAAGACCCAAGTCGAAGATCTTAGCAATTAGTCCTCGGAGTGCGGTTATTCTGCAAGTTCTCTTAAAATATCGTACCCAGCAGGCTCTAATAGTTGAAATTTGATCAATATTTTACTTACAGAGTTTGTTTTTGTCATTTAAAACGTGCTTTTGCAGCTCTCTGCCTCATGTTGAATAAAATAAGTTATTTAAATAATAAACATTTGATGTAATCTATATTTGTAGGTCAGTAATTCAGTTTTGTATCATTTCTGGTGACAAATTCATTTAAGACACAGACAGGGAGAGAGGCAGACAGACATTTGTGCACATGTGGCAAACTCTTAATGATTACTTTGGACTTATGTGTTCATTGTTGTATTCAGTTTGCAAACTGGTCAAGAGGGTCAGCTCTGGCCTGGATCCACTGGGGTTCATTGAGCAGGCTGGGAGGAGAGGATGCTGACATCCATTATGAATAACACCTCCCCCTCCCTGCAGGAGCGTTGTGGAATGTTCAGCAGTAGACCCCTACACCCACAGTGGAAGGAGTCTGGGGTTCAAGACCCGCCCAGGCCCTCATTTGTCCACCTTGCCACACATACTTTGCTTGACTGCTGTGTACATAGAGATATTTTTGTCTTCGTTCTTCTGTTTTGCTATAAGAGCTGTGTAACACTTGACTTTCTCATTAGTGGGATAATAAAGGTGCATTCTATTCTACAGACAACACAGTCTTCTATCTATGACCTTCTGCATGTACATTTCCTAATTCCCCATTCCGCCACTCAGGGCCGGATTAACCAATGGGCATTATGGGCACTGGCCCAGGGGCCCACGCCCACTAGGGGCCCAGGTGAGCAGCCCAAGGAAGGGGAATAAAAGAGGTCCAACAGAAAAAAATCAGGGAGACATTTATTAACTGACTCAACTACCGGGCACAACACACACGCCGCTAAGATCATCAATTAAAAACTTTATTTTACAGGTAGAGTTACTCCACCTTTTACATATTTGAAACAATTCAGATGACCTTCAAAGCTTAGTCCCACTCCCAGGGCCGGTTCAAGGCATTTGGGGGCTCATGGCAAAATGGACTTGGAGGCCCCCCTCCAAAAAGTTGAGTTTGTGCGCTCCCAAAAACCCAAAGTGTGAACTGTTTCTCTCTTGAAATAAATATAAAGGCTTTTATAGCATTACCCCAAACCTCCACATCATAAGTAATATAAGGTCATATTTTCAGCAGGGGGTGCTGAAAAAAAAAAGCTCAGCTGCGCTCAACTCATTATGTCCAGGTGAATCAGAGCCTATGTGTAGTATACGCATTGATATGAGTCTCTGTATTAGAAAGAAGACACCCTCTGTTAGGGATTATCTGATTGTCCCTTCAACCCCATGGATCGAAAATGTTTGGACGAACAAAGACAAAAGAGTCTGGAAATTATGTGTCACGCTGCAGCGGGAGAAACAGTGAGCCAATGTGCAGCTTCACTCTCTCTCTCTGTTTCCTGCTTGCAGCAAAGTTTTGTTTCAGCTCAAGATACACAGGAGGCGGGGCAGTCCCGCTCAGGGCTTTGAGATAACACAGAGAACACAAGAGTTTTAAAAGGTTCATAAAAGGTTTAGCTCTGCACACAAATGAGGACAACTAATAATTCTAAAATAATCCTAACATCTCCCCCCTTTTTGTACTAATTTGTGTGCAAAAAAATGTAATAAAAAAATGTAACAATGTACGAATGTAATAATGAAATGACAACATAAGTGAAAATAAAAGCATAAATGGTAAAAGTAAAAATGAATGCATAATAATATAAGTGAAAAATAAAAATAAAATATGTAATAAATGATGATTAAACATTAAAATGTAAAATTAAAACTAAAAATGTAATAAATGATAATATAAGTGAAAAGTAAAAATTTAAAATGTAATAAACATTTGTTTAAAAAATCTCAGGTACTCAGCATTTGATACTGAAGCAGGGTATTTGTAAACATTTTGTTAATCATTTATTACATGCACAGCAGAATACATGAAACGAACAGACAAAAATGGATCAGAATCACAATAAAAAGCATGAGAATCTTTAGCAACTGTTGCCACCACGGTCACAAGGTGAACCAGGAGAAAAAGTCATTAGCAGCGGGTCCGGGGGTTGCAGCTTCATCGTATTTCTGGAGCGAAGTCAGGTTCTTGCACACTCCTCCAGTGGATGTGGTCAGAAGATCCAGCACCAGTCTGTTCTTGAGAACCATTTTCCTCACTTCAGAGAGTTCCTTCACAATTCTGTTAGCCAGTCCTTTGGTGATGTTGATGTGTCTCAGGAATGCATGTCGGTCGATGTCCACGCAGGCTTGCATCTCACTCGTCAGGATGATGTCAGGTAGGGCCACAGGTATTTGAGGCCAGGCAAATAGGTCTGTCTTCCCTCGACAGCCATCGTTTGTGTCATGATGTCCAGTGGAATGGTGTATCGCCACAAGCCTGTAGCGTGGGATGACGTAGACATATGTGCACAGACATAGCAGTTGGCGTTGGTAGTCAGGTGTGCAGTGGTAAACTGACACCAAGAGTTTGTTGCATATGGATGAGGGTGTTCCTTATGGGAGCCTCGGTCTATAAATCTTTTACTTCTTTCCACTCTGGGATTGGCCGGTGTACAAAGCAGGTAGATGAGCAGCAGACACACTGGTGGTATAGTTTAAAGGGACACAAACAATAACTGGTGGGGTTTGGATCTTCAGTAGTACAGGTGGGGTGAGCATAGTACCAGTGAGGGGTAGTTACCTTTTGGTGATGTAGCTCTTGCTCAGAATAGAGGAAATGATATTCATGGTGATTATGGCAGCCATAGTCGCGACACCGCTAAGCAGCCACCACTTCTGGCGTGGCTCCATCCTTGTGGCTAGGCTACAAAGACCCTGATATGAAAAGAAACTAAACTGGAGAGCAGCCTCTGGAGTCTTCACGAACGTTGAGACGAAGTGGTCACTAAAAGACCACCCCCCCTGTGGAGTTCGACTTTACTGCACCCCCAGGACTCTAATCATTCAGAACTCTTTGCAACTTATAGCGACTAAGGTGGGTCCAGGAAGGTCTTTCCGCAATCTTCACAGCAGTGAATCCGCTTTGGACTTGTCCAGTGCTTTACGTTGATTGCTCTGATGAAGACCCAGTCTCCAGGTTTCACTTGTTGTTGGTTGTCCTGTAAAACAGAAAGAACTGAGGGCAGATCAATTGTATTCACCATATCATGTGAGGCTAATATTTTTTCATGTACTCTGCTAGTTTGAGTTCCTCCTGAGCTTTCTCAAGGTCTAGTGAGAATAATAGTAGTTTATTCTTTTGCATGTTTAGATAGAACTTTGTTTTGTATAACATTGTTGGTATTTTGTGATAAGAAGAGATCGGAATGTCCAAAATCTCCGTTTGACGTATTCACCCTTTGCCTTTCCCATTGTTTTGCAAAAGAACAAGGTTGAGAATGCATACTGGCTATCTGTGTAGATAGTAACGTTTTGTATCTTTTGCTAGTGTGCAGGCTCTGGTTAAAGCAATTAATTCTGCTGCTTGTGCAGAGAGATGTGGTGGTAATGCTTTTAGCTACAACAATTTTATTGGGGTTTTGTACCACTGTATAGCCTGTCTGTTTTTTATTATTATTATTATTTATTTATATTTTTTTTCATTGTTGATATGCACTCTCAAGTGCATCATGAGGAACGCCATTGTGCACGCTGAATTCTTTCTCAAACCAGATTCTAAAATCCACAAGTTATTTAGTGGTTGTTTATTAGCTTCCGGCTAAATAAGTAAGTAATTAAGTAAATGTTATTTGTATAGCACTAATCACTGAAAAAGAAACACAAAGTGCTTCACAAGTGCTTTATAAATAAAGTTGGCTTGGCTTCACAAAGATCAACAAAACAAATGATAGTCTCCATAAAATGATCTTAAAACAAGGTAAATGATAAAAAAATGAAATGAAAGATGATTATAAATTCAAGTAAAAGCAGCTTTAAAAATGCTGAATGTGGTAGAACAGATCTGAGAAATACTTCCAACAGATTAGCTATATGTTAGTTTTTGTGTAGATGTTTTTTGTCATTTAGAACAACTCTTTTGGTTAAAGACCATTTCTATTCCTTTTGTGGTGTGTGATGTTGCATGTAAAGTGTCAGATAAAACTTCCACTTGCAGCAGCTTTTGCAGTTACATCAGTGAGCCTGTTTCCCAGAGAAACAGGGTCCTTGTTGTTTGTGTGAGGGTAATGATCTCAACTGTCTGAACGGAGAAGTGTGGTGGTAGCTTCAATAATATTGCTAGGAGATGAAAGTACTGCATCCTGTTTGGTTAGTTCCTGTGTCTGTTTTTGAACAAGAGCCATGTACCAACCACACTTCACCCTACGGCAGGGGTGTGTCTTTCAGGTCTGACCTAGGGAATTGTAGATTATCTGTGTACTCAAAAAAAATATGTGGTGTTCCATCCTACAAATACTGCTTCCTATTCATGCAAGACCACCTGGTTCTTCATTTCATGAGGATTTTATATGTTAGTTAGCTCATAAGATGTTTAATCTGTTCTGCTCTTTGCTAAATATGATTTTTCTCTTATTTTAGTCAGTATGTGCATAACTGACCTTTTAAACTGTGATAAGACAGGAGGGAATACAGCCTTGGACTCATGGCAACAATTTGGGAGGAGGGAGTACTTTGTTTCTATGAGGACAAGAGAACGACATACAAAGTCTCCCTTCTAAGGTCAGGAGTTCGAAACACACGCAACTTTATACTGGAGGTCATACTCAAAAGGAATTAATTAAGACTTATATATTATCTTTAAGCTCAACAACTAAGTTGGTCTTAAACAAAAAATGCATGCAAAACAACCAGAATGAAGAAACAACTATCCGATTAAATCCTTTTATTGAGGATTTGTGACCCTGCTGTTTTCTAATCATAGTTATCTTTCATCTTTTAGTTTGTCATTTAATGCCTTTATGATCTATTGTCCTGTTTTTGTAAAGCACTTTATGATTTTTTTATGAGAAATTCTACAATAATAAATTTATTTAATTACTTCAGTACTCATTAATTAGAGTAAAGACAATGGTCCCAAATTAACCTAGTAAATATATTGTCTCCCACATCATTAATTTTATAGTTGTTTCAGCGTGTTGCATAAATACCATAAGGTGGATTCTTACGGATAAGGGCCTGCTCTTAAGGACAGAATAAATCTAACTTATTTTATTTTGCATTTTACAGTGGGAAACAAAATATTTTTCTTTTAACCATCAGAGAGAAATAAATCAGAAAAAATGCTATTCATATTTTATCCCCAAAAAAAAACATTCAACAAATTAAAGTAGCCATAATTATCACACATATAGGTATTAATATAATGATTATTAATTTACAGTATTCTTTGTAGTTATTTTTCTCAGCTAAATAACTGTAATTTTTTCCTCTGGAAGACTGTGTGAACTCTGCTACTCAAGGCTTCTCAACATATTTGGGAATGTCCTTGAAGATAAGGGGGACACGTTTTCCTCCCCTCTCAGTGTTATCTCTTCTCACACACACCAGCTGACTGTGGCTTCTTTGTCTTTGGGCCAGACAAACATGGCTTTATTATACTGGTTATCCTGCTAAATTAAAATCAGTGTTTCTTGGGTATCTTCAGCTATTATTATATTCATGTAGTTACATTTAGATCTGCCATTATAGCAACTCTTAAAGGGACTTTATGGAGTTTGAAATTTTCATGCTCGCTATCGCCCCCTCAGGCCAAACGTGTAACTGCAGCTTCAATAGTAAAGCCTGGTTTATACTCGGTCCGTCTGCGTGAAACGGACGCACGCACCGCCATTTTGCGTCGGCGCAAGGGCTCTCCGACTGGTGCACGGAGGGTGACGGAGACATGCCCCAAATTTTAAACATCCGTCGAAAGTGACGGAGACCGCAAGCTTGTGATTGGTCAGGATGACGCTTCCTGTAACTTCGTCACCAGCACCGCCGTTGCTCCGTTAATAAGTAAAAAAATATTTAGCGGCAGACCCAGAATAGATTGAAGAATGCATCGCGGAAAAGTCCGAAAATATGAACGTTTATTCACCCGTGACTGAAGGAGTACAAAATACGGAGCAAACGTGGATGGAAACGACGGGAAACGTGGGTTTAGAGGTGGCGACTGGATGAAGAGGTGGAGGAGAATGAAGGACAAATTAGTCCGTGTTAAAAAGTCTCTGAAATACATTAAAACAATGTAAACGCATGAGTAAATACACTATCGTGAACCGGATACATGAGTGTCATGGTGGCAGGATATCACAGAATAGCGCTACGCCCTCTGTTGTCCTGGCGGGGAATTGCTTTGCAGCACTCCGCTGCCTGAACAGAAGTTCGAATGTGAAAACCTTTCCGACGCTCCGTGTGCGTCTCTCCGTTGCGGAGCTCACAGAGAGTATAAACCAGGCTTAAGCTCGTGCACGAGGCATGCATGCTGTACTCCTGAATGAAAACAACAGCTGAGTCAGTCCTGCTGCTGATGGCTCTTCTAAATTGTCTTTCAAATCTGCCTCCACACAATTAACAATGTCCAATACAGAATATAATAGAATAGAATAGAATAAAATAGCCTTTATTGATTTTGTACAGGGTACAGTGAAATTGGAGTGCCACTCCCTTTGGTGCAAAACGTAAAAGAATACAAAAAAATAATGCAGAAATAATATAAATATAAAATCAACAATAATATGTGCAAATATACACACAGAGTAGCAGCATTAGTTGGGTTCTGTGCAGGCCACTATTGTAAGCAGAATTTTAGCATTTTGAGTGAAACTCAAATAGCACATATAATTGTTAGCCTATATAATAATTATAATTGTTATATAATAATTATAATTGTTATATAATAATTATAATTGTTATAATGGTCAGCTTCATCCAGGCCAATGCAAGGAAGTTGGTCAACCTCATCCTGTGATGCACACCTATTGCACAAGAATTTTTTTTTTTATATAATCAGTGAATAGAAAGTGAGAGTGGGATGTTACTACGGTATTAAAAAAACAATAATAAAACATACCTTATTGATATTGGAGGTACATAATCTGAATCCAGGGGCGTCACTAGGTTTTAAGGACAGGGGGGGCTTAGCCCCCAAGAGATGCACACGATATGAACGAACGTAGTGAATGAGCACAAAATTTCACAATCAGAAAGCAAAGACTGAGAAATTGTTTTCCTACTTTTTTGGACAGAATAAACATCCTAGGCCACCAATAGATCTATTGTTTTATTTCAGTCTGTTTTATAATACAGTACAACAAGAAAACAGAAGAAATGTGTTTGCTGCATCAATAACAAGAAAAAAAACCTGAAAATAAAAAAGTACATCATTTTTATGGCATGCATGTGATGTGACTAAAGTGGTTGCAATTTAAAGCCCTGAAAAATATTAATAAATCACTTGAATTGAAGTAATATTAAAATAGAACCCTCAAAAATATGCGAGTCAGGCTAATTTGACTTATATATATATATATATATATATATATATATATATATATATATATATATATATATATATATATAAATTTTTTTTTTTATTTTTTTTATTTATTTATTTATTTTTTCATTTATTCTTTATTTAACTAGGAAGGTCCCGTTGAGATTAAAAACCTCATTTTCAAGGGAGTCCTGGCTATATATATATATATATTTGCTCTCTCCACTTTCTAACCTTGACTCTCCTAAATAAAAGCTCAAGTTAAACAGGTCTTATATGTTGCACCGTGACTGAAATGTATCATATTTTTATCCATATTGAGTTCCATTAAAATCTAATCAGACAGTCTGCATCACAAATGACTCCATCCTGTGAAATCTTTGACTCACCTCTCCAGCAGAGGTCTCTCCCCTCTCACTCTCTGTGCTCCTCTGCCCTGACTCCTACAGGTTAATGGGGATGGAGAGGAGTGATTATTATTATTTCCACTGATTATAACCTGAATGAGCTCAGCTCGATTTTTCAGAGCTAAAACGAGTGACAGAAATTAACATTATGCTAACTGCTAACTTAGTGCACTAGCCAGGTTTTTATTTATCAAAATGGGGAGCACCTGGTTCATTAATTACATGGAACTCTCTGCTGTTAGCCTGGAGCTAACTAATTGTTACTACCAGCCAGTGATGAAGACTTACTTTCTTGAAAAACTTGCGTATATCCATGTTTTCTTGCTGTTTGCAGCATGTACGCTAGTGTCCGCAGGTACGAGCTGAGTGTAAAGTAGCAGTGAAAACGAGGACTGGATTTTCAGTAATGTGGATGTCTCCTGTGAACAACTGGAACGGATTGGATAACGAAGCACTGACGCTACCTTAAGAGTGTAAAGTGAAAGGGACCAACCGAGTTATGATCATATATTTATGTGAATAGCGACGGGTTTATATTGTTATTTCTTTAAAATCATATTTCTGCATTTTATATTGAATTTGTCTGCAAGTTCTGTAAAAAAATAAATATATCGAAAAAAAAAAAGAAAAGAAAAACACAAATTGTTTAGAGGGGCTTAAGAATAGTTTAGGGAGGCTTCAGCACCCCTAAAATAGGCCTAACGACGCTAATGATACAGGCTAACTTGCACACGCGCACTGCATCCCCAAACCGTCCACAACGACAAAGATTAGGAGAGCCTTTGGGCGCAACGTATAGCGAACATCAACGGTGTCTGCTCAGACCAGGTTCCCATTGGTACAGACGTCGGTGGAAACCTGAGCCAATCAAATTGCTTGTTGTTGAGTTTCTTTCAGCTGGCTTTCGTTTAACCAATAACAGGGAGAGAATCCTTGTAAACAGGAAAATGATTGAATGCATCGACCATTAAACACTCGAGCGGGTAAAACAATGCCAGAAAACGTCTGATCAGCTCAGCTTTTACGTTGGGATATAGTATTTCACGAGCCGATTGGATTTTTGTTCCTATACCACGAATTTATGACCATATAACCTGCAGGTAAGCCTGATTTTACGCTTTTGGCTTCAGGAAATTAGCATGCTGCTGCATTTGCGGCTAGCGCCGCTCCATAAGCTTTGAACTAAGAGTGGTTCTTCGATTATTGTGAGTTTGAGCTTTAATTTAAACGCCTGCTTCTGTGGATATCTTCAATTTTGGTTACTGTGTGTTTTTCTCGTTATGTGCAGCGTCTATTTTACTGAATCACTTTTTTTTACAGCTTATTGGGTGTTGATAGAAAGTAGATTCTATAGATTAGATTAGCCTGTTTCCTTTAAGTGTGTGTGCAGTTTGTGTAATATATGGGTGAATGGATGAATATTAAGCATGTTTTTGGAACAACTTTATTGCCAGAGGTGCTCATAGACTCGCTATTGTGACCGTCACTGACGGTCAGGTTCTAGTTGTGTGACGCTGATGCATAAGAATGGTAAATTGGCATCCCCTAGTGGTGATATGTGGTTAGCGACCCACCCAAAAAAAAAAGTCACCTGCCGCCACTGATGCTAACCTGCATTTGGATCCTCACCTCGGCCTCCAGGACGTGACAGAATGAACCAACCCAATACAGGATCCAGCGGTGAGCAAATTATTCCCTGGGAGTGCCTGCTGCAGTTTCTCACCCCGAGCTATTGGCTGGCCCCCTCTCCACCTCCACAGCGGCGCCGCAGACATCCCTGCCACCAAACTTCCACCTCNACTCGGTCCGTCTGCGTGAAACGGACGCACGCACCGCCATTTTGCGTCGGCGCAAGGGCTCTCCGACTGGTGCACGGAGGGTGACGGAGACATGCCCCAAATTTTAAACATCCGTCGAAAGTGACGGAGACCGCAAGCTTGTGATTGGTCAGGATGACGCTTCCTGTAACTTCGTCACCAGCACCGCCGTTGCTCCGTTAATAAGTAAAAAAATATTTAGCGGCAGACCCAGAATAGATTGAAGAATGCATCGCGGAAAAGTCCGAAAATATGAACGTTTATTCACCCGTGACTGAAGGAGTACAAAATACGGAGCAAACGTGGATGGAAACGACGGGAAACGTGGGTTTAGAGGTGGCGACTGGATGAAGAGGTGGAGGAGAATGAAGGACAAATTAGTCCGTGTTAAAAAGTCTCTGAAATACATTAAAACAATGTAAACGCATGAGTAAATACACTATCGTGAACCGGATACATGAGTGTCATGGTGGCAGGATATCACAGAATAGCGCTACGCCCTCTGTTGTCCTGGCGGGGAATTGCTTTGCAGCACTCCGCTGCCTGAACAGAAGTTCGAATGTGAAAACCTTTCCGACGCTCCGTGTGCGTCTCTCCGTTGCGGAGCTCACAGAGAGTATAAACCAGGCTTAAGCTCGTGCACGAGGCATGCATGCTGTACTCCTGAATGAAAACAACAGCTGAGTCAGTCCTGCTGCTGATGGCTCTTCTAAATTGTCTTTCAAATCTGCCTCCACACAATTAACAATGTCCAATACAGAATATAATAGAATAGAATAGAATAAAATAGCCTTTATTGATTTTGTACAGGGTACAGTGAAATTGGAGTGCCACTCCCTTTGGTGCAAAACGTAAAAGAATACAAAAAAATAATGCAGAAATAATATAAATATAAAATCAACAATAATATGTGCAAATATACACACAGAGTAGCAGCATTAGTTGGGTTCTGTGCAGGCCACTATTGTAAGCAGAATTTTAGCATTTTGAGTGAAACTCAAATAGCACATATAATTGTTAGCCTATATAATAATTATAATTGTTATATAATAATTATAATTGTTATATAATAATTATAATTGTTATAATGGTCAGCTTCATCCAGGCCAATGCAAGGAAGTTGGTCAACCTCATCCTGTGATGCACACCTATTGCACAAGAATTTTTTTTTTTATATAATCAGTGAATAGAAAGTGAGAGTGGGATGTTACTACGGTATTAAAAAAACAATAATAAAACATACCTTATTGATATTGGAGGTACATAATCTGAATCCAGGGGCGTCACTAGGTTTTAAGGACAGGGGGGGCTTAGCCCCCAAGAGATGCACACGATATGAATGAACGTAGTGAATGAGCACAAAATTTCACAAACAGAAAGCAAAGACTGAGAAATTGTTTTCCTACTTTTTTGGACAGATTAAACATCCTAGGCCACCAATAGATCTATTGTTTTATTTCAGTCTGTTTTATAATACAGTACAACAAGAAAACAGAAGAAATGTGTTTGCTGCATCAATAACAAGAAAAAAAAACTGAAAATAAAAAAGTACATCATTTTCATGGCATGCATGTGATGTGACTAAAGTGGTTGCAATTTAAAGCCCTGAAAAATATTAGTAAATCACTTGAATTGAAGTAATATTAAAATAGAACCCTCAAAAATATGCGAGTCAGGCTAATTTGATTTATATATATATATATATATATATTTTTTTTTTTCATTTATTCTTTATTTAACCAGGAAGGTCCCGTTGAGATTAAAAACCTCATTTTCAAGGGAGTCCTGGCTATATATATATATATATTTGCTCTCTCCACTTTCTAACCTTGACTCTCCTAAATAAAAGCTCAAGTTAAACAGGTCTTATATGTTGCACCGTGACTGAAATGTATCATATTTTTATCCATATTGAGTTCCATTAAAATCTAATCAGACAGTCTGCATCACAAATGACTCCATCCTGTGAAATCTTTGACTCACCTCTCCAGCAGAGGTCTCTCCCCTCTCATTCTCTGTGCTCCTCTGCCCTGACTCCTACAGGTTAATGGGGATGGAGAGGAGTGATTATTATTATTTCCACTGATCATAACCTGAATGAGCTCAGCTCGATTTTTCAGAGCTAAAACGAGTGACAGAAATTAACATTATGCTAACTGCTAACTTAGTGCACTAGCCAGGTTTTTATTTATCAAAATGGGGAGCACCTGGTTCATTAATTACATGGAACTCTCTGCTGTTAGCCTGGAGCTAACTAATTGTTACTACCAGCCAGTGATGAAGACTTACTTTCTTGAAAAACTTGCGTATATCCATGTTTNGAAAAAAAAAAAAAAGAAAAAAAAACACAAATTGTTTAGAGGGGCTTAAGAATAGTTTAGGGAGGCTTCAGCACCCCTAAAATAGGCCTAACGACGCCACTGTCTGAATCATACGGGTCTAAAGCTCCTTCCTTCTCTTTCCAGCTCTAATCTGGAAGTAAAACCAGCAGCAAAACATGATTATATATCCTGACATATAGCCATTGCATTTCTATGAGAATAATTTGTTACTTACACACTGTTTCCAAACTATTGGCTTGTTCCTCATCTAAAGAGTTCTTTCAGCTCCATCGACTTGATGCTACAAAAACAAACAGAAAACATCAATTACAAAAACATAGGTTATGAATCAAATGATAAAAGCTCTGCATGTTTCTGCATTTACCAAGACTTCTCATAAATGATAACCAGGACTGCTGTATCATTTATTCTCCACATCCAGACACAATTATGCTATATTCTGTCTCATGAACAGAAGCTGGGATGTTTTTGCCCACAAAGTTTTTCTTTTTTGCTCCAACACACTCCTCTGGTTATGACTTTTTATTTCTTGTGCTCCTGGTCTATATTTCCTCTCCACCTTTAAAGTGATTGATTTAGCTTCTAATTATTCCCACTGGTCACCCTTTAAGTCCCCAGTAACCTTATATTTTTTCATTTATTTTTGCAAATACTGTGTATTATCAGGACTCTTTTGGTGTATAAATTTTACATCACCTTTAATTTGGTTAGTGGACTGATTGTTACTCATTTAAACTCTCAACTTATTAATTTATGCTTAAATTTATACATTTTTTCACTTATATATTTATTGTAATTTTATATTTATTATACTTTGTTTTTTAGGGAGATCTCCACTTATGAGTTTTATTATATTTTGAGCTCGAACTTTATCATTTTAAATGAGTTTTGGTTTTTTATTTCATGTGTACCGGAGCTTTTAGACAAACATTAAAGATTATTAAAACTCAAATTTTTATTTTTCATCGAACATTCTTGTTCAAACCGAAGTTAATTTAGGAGATTTATTTAGGTGCACCTATTTTAATACCTAGGTTTGGTGGATCTGCGTTGTGTATGTGTTAAAATATATATTTGTGTACTAATTTTAATCCATCTAAGGATATTAACCTAAACACAGGGAAATACAGCAGGTCACGCCTCTCTTACTTCAACCTGCAGTCAGCTTACGTTAACACCGCACAGGTTTCCGCTGACTCGTCTTTTCAGAAGAGGTTGTGTGGCCTGTCTATACAACTTCAGGCAACCTAGGGTCACCCTTATTTATTGACCTGCCAGTCGTACGGTATGTGAGGTCGCCGCCTTCACTATATTATGTACCTAAAAGTATTCTTCTTTTGTCACAGACTTGCTGTGAACGGGTCGGGGACACTCCTCGCCTTTTAATCTTCTTTCGTCACAGAAAACTTACTGTGAACAGGTCGGAAGTCGTCCTTCGCCCTCTCTACTTTTTAAGGTATTTCTTCACGTGGGGTCGCCGCCTCCACTATATTATGTACGTAAAAGTATTCTTCTTTTGTCACAGACTCTAACTGTGAACGGGTCTGGGACGCTTTCTCGCCTTTTCTACTCATTTAGAGTATTCTTCTTTCGTCACAGAAAACTTACTGTGAACAGGTCGGAAGCCGTCCTTCGCCCTTTCTACTTTTTAAGGTATTTCTTTTTTCGTTTACAGAACGCCGCTGTAAAACAGGTCGGATAGCGCTTTTCCGCCTTTTCTACCTTCGTACAAAGTCGCGGACGCCGCCGCGTTAGAACAGAACGCTGTCTGTCTGAAGTTACTTTTGTCTTTATCCTACGTCTGGCAGGTTTTCCCTTACTATTGTAATAAAATTAAGTTTTAGAGTCGCCAAAAATGACTATACTTACTCCAAGTCTTTTGTTCGATCGATCCTGATCCGGATGCCGTCAGAACCCTCGCCGGGGAACAGAGGAGACCTACAGAGCCGGCCTGTGGATCAATTCAGGTCCCAGGTCTTCATCAGGTATTTGTTCGGCTGTCTTCTGAGTCCCACGGCGTACTCTTCCTTGACATCCGGGTCACCAGGCACCATAAAATGTTAGGGATTTTCTGATTGTCCCTTCAACCCCATGGATCGAAAATGTTTGGACGAACAAAGACAAAAGAGTCTGGAAATTATGTGTCACGCTGCAGCGGGAGAAACAGTGAGCCAATGTGCAGCTTCACTCTCTCTCTCTGTTTCCTGCTTGCAGCAAAGTTTTATTTCAGCTCAAGATACACAGGAGGTGGGGCAGTCCCGCTCAGGGCTTTAAGATAACACAGAGAACACAAGAGTTTTAAAAGGTTCATAAAAGGTTTAGCTCTGCACACAAATGAGGACAAATAATAATTCTAAAATAATCCTAACAGGGTCCAACAGTCTTCCCGTCTGCAGTTGACCAATGAAAACACACCTTTGGGATGCCGTAGCAGCAAGACTCCGCCTCTCTGAGTTTCCTATTAAACTTACGTTTAAAATGTGGATTATAAACGTTTTGTTGCTGAGGGACAGAGGATGGCTGCGTGATCTGACGGATCTGACACAGAGAAAACTGAGACAGACATTGACGGCAAAACTTTAGATATTGAAGCGATCTGTGGCAGATACAGTTACTTCTCTGTAGTTTAGTGGTTTTTATGTATAAAGGAGGAGGATGAGAAGGATGGATGTCCAGCAGACAGATCAGCTGTTTAGCTGGAAGACGGGAAAATGAGACGTGCTGAGGCCAAAGCACAGCAAGCGTTTTATTCGTGGACGGAAATGACGGGAAACGTGGGTTTAGGGGCATGGCGAGCGCATGAAGAGGTGGAGAATGAGGGACAAATGTGTCCTTGTTAAAAAGTCTCTTAGATGCAAAAAAGCACAATAGAATCTGCAATCATAAACTGTAAATGCACTATCTTGTACCAGATACATGACAATATACCCCAAAACTCACTGTTGCTGCATCTCCTTTTGTTTTCTCGAGGCGTCCCAAAAAAGTCTAAAATCCGCTTATGTGCCGTTGTGGTAAATAAATCTGAGGTCACCAGCAGGGGGTGCTGCAGCCAGGGGCGTAACCATCATCTCAAAAGTGAGGGGGACACATTTTTCAGAGATCTACTGAGTTATTTATCATCCTCTCGCATTCAAGCTTACCCTTCCTTAGTAGATAAAAAACATTTCATCACTGGCTTAGTTATTAGCAAAGAGGTTCAAAGACAGTTAGTAATTATGATGATTACTATTATTTAATCTTAATAGTTACAGAGGACCACCTGCTTAGCGTGAACAAATGGCAGTTTAAATAGTATTAAAATAGATTTTTAATACTCAACATTAACAGCCACAACCAGTGAACCAACTTTAGTTCTTTCAACTATAAATAAAAGAAAATGTAAATTTTAGCTGCCAAACTCAGGTTCAGTTGAAAAAAATGATCCATGAAGATAAAAAAAAGCCAGAAATTAACCTCAAATCTCTTTATGTCATTTTTCTCAGCTACTTTATTATCTTTTCACCTCCAGACCCTCCCTCACACTGCTCTATGTGGCCAAAAGAGAAATAAATGGAAACTGTGTAAAGCGTTAAAATAGAACTATAGGTTGAGTATCAGTGACAGTGGAAATGAACTTTTAAGTCCCTTTATGCCGTTCTTTTTTAGCCACTTAGGCTAGTCTACTCTGGTTTTACCTACAGACCCTCCCTGATTCTCCTGGTTATTGTGACAATAGTTTTTCTTTCAAACGTGGAAATTCACAGTGAGCACAAGTTCACAGAAATAAAATAGAATTGGGTTTATTCCCAGCAATAACTAAATAGCAATGGAGGTAACAGGTAAAAACAACATTAACTAGCTTAGAACTAGCTTAACTAGCCAGATTCAAACTGGGAAATGTGGGACAGAGACTACTAACTAGCTTAACTAGCCAGATCCAAAATGGGAAATGTGGGACAGAGACTACTAACTAGCTTAACTAGCCAGATCCAAAATGGGAAATGTGGGACAGAGACTACTAACTAGCTTAACTAGCCAGATTCAAACTGGTGAAATGTGGGACAGAGACTACTAACTAGCTTAACTAGCCAGATTCAAACTGGGAAATGTGGGACAGAGACTACTAACTAGCTTAACTAGCCAGATCCAAACTGGGAAATGTGGGACGGAGACTACTAACTAGCTTAACTAGCCAGATTCAAACTGGGAAATGTGGGACAGAGACTACTAACTAGCTTAACTAGCCAGATTCAAACTGGGAAATGTGGGACAGAGACTACTAACTAGCTTAACTAGCCAGATTCAAACTGGGAAATGTGGGACAGAGACTACTAACTAGCTTAACTAGCCAGATCCAAAATGGGAAATGTGGGACAGAGACTACTAACTAGCTTAACTAGCCAGATCCAAAATGGGAAATGTGGGACAGAGACCACTAATATCAACATCCCATTTAAAAATACTCTTTTGCAAATTTTCTTCATAATTTAGAAACAAAATAATATTTATTCTAAAATGTCAACAAATCTCTAATAGTAAATTTTTAGGGAAGAGAAAAAAACATCAGTGACTTTAATCTCTGAGAAAGTCAGATCTAATCTTAGAATTCTGACTTTTTCCTCTAAATTTTGAGACTAAGTCATCAAATGAAATCCTCTCAGCATCTCTGTGATGTTAGCTTGAGACAACACAGCAAGGGGCCGTGCAATCATAATCCGGCCCTGCCGCCACTCCTCCTGTGTGAAACATGACCCCACCCTTTGTTCTCATCCCCTTTCTCCTCTGGTTTGATTTTGCAATCTGCCTCTTCACAACTGAGCTTGACTTCAGTCACGTACGGATTCTTTTTACCAGCATATTTTGCTCTTTTCCCAGTTGAATCAACTACCTTTGCATTATCTTCAGAGACAGGTGAGTTTTCAGGTTTTAATCTGAATTTCAGAATGATCAACACTGTTTCATTTGACGTTTTTGAGATTAAACTGATCATAAGGTTTATCCTCCAGTTCCTGTTCTCAGACATGGATGACTTTGTTCGGGACAAACTCACCGAGTGGGGACTGAGTGAGCTGATCGACACATTTCAAGGTGAAGTTTTCCACTACTGTTTTGTTGTTGGGTAAAAGCGCTGTTGTTGTTGTAGTAGACAAACATTTAGCAGCTCAAACCAACTCTGTGAGGCTGTCGGTGCAGAATCGTTACAGCACCCTAGTTAACCAAACATCAACTTGTAGATTTTCCTAAATCTAAGACACTAATAGAATAGAATAGAATAGACTTTATTGATCCCACAGTGGGGAAATTCACTTGTCACAGCAGCACCATCACTCAAAGGGTAATTAGAAGAAGATAAAAAAAAATTTGGCAATTATTTGCACACTTGTGGCACTACGCACTCGAAGCCTTACTGCGCACTTCCTCTAAGCACACTTCACAGAAGGGTGTAGGGCGCAGTGCGAGTATTGAAATAGGGCCTAAGATACACAAAAATGGGAAGGGAAAACTAGAAAACTGGAAGTGGCAGGACTGATAATGGGAAGTAAAGTAAATAACCTGAATGATAAATGAGGGGACCGGAGACTAGGGAGATGCGATATGGAGGAGAAATGGAGGACAAGAACACTTAGGAGGAGGGAGAAAACAAGGGGCATTTCTCAATCGCAAGGAACCTTGCCTTGCTTACGAGGACACGGCCCTTCCTTGGTCAAAGAAAACGGTGAAATGAAACAGACTTACTGTTGGGTCTGTTTTACACAAACTACCAACACAAACAATCACACAGAACAAGTAATGGTTTTTATGAGAACTTTGCAAAGGAGAGGAGAACAGAAGAGGTTCCAAGTTTCCTCTGAGCTCGCTCTGACTCTTCCTCCGAAAAACGTCTCTTTGATTGAAGTCAACGGGAGGTTACAAGGCATAAAAAACTGGCTGCGAGGGGGTTTGTTGAGACAAAGATCTTATAGCCTTCAGGAACCATCTGGTTTGAGTTAGTAGAGTGTTTATACTTTTGAGTGGGGGTGTGTGTGGATCACAAGGGTCAACACAGACAAGCATCCATCGTAGCCTGCAACTCATGGGGGTTGTGCACGTTCAGTGAGATTTATAACAAGAAAGTAGGCCCTCTACATCCTGTGTGTTGGCCCTCCAACATTCCAAGAGCACAGCCTGCTTCTACACTATTCATATTATATGATTACTAAGAGATATATATTTATAAAACCCTAACACTTACCTCACGTGACCGCGCCCCCTGCTAACGCGCTCCGTTGACGTCCCGCCCATCATAGTAATGTTAAGTTCCAATATAGACGTATATCGAGCCTTTTACGTTTTAAATTGTGTATATGTTGGTTAAATCAAATGTGTAAGCGAGCTGCAAGACCAAGGCATCAAGCCGAGGTTCCGTGTGATTGAGAAACACGTGGAATGGACTGGGGAGACGAGGGACACGGGACATGACAGGGATAAGCTGAAAGCACTACTCATTTTTGCTTACACATTTGAATGAAAATTCAAAAGTTCTGTCATTTTACACCGCACTTTCATTTACCAAGGTTGTACTATAGTGCCATTTGCACCAGTTACTACGAACGCTCCATGCCACGTCAGACTTGAAATAACCAGAGTGTGGTGTGATGTCTGCCAGGCTTAGATTTAATAAAAGCCTTTATGATTACAGCTAATGATGTGGGCGAGGAAAGTTTGTTCCTCCTTAATGAAGGGCACATCAATAAGCTGATTCCTAAAGTGGGAAAACAGGCACTATTCCTAAACAAACTCCAAATGTTAAAGGTAATGTCACGAGCTTGTGAGTTGCATGTTTTTGCTTTCTTACAGTTTACATTTAAATGATATTACGTCTGAACCTTTCTTAGAAATTCTGATGAAATTATAAATATGACCTCAAAATTCATGGATGAGGATTTTGTGTTTTCTTAAATGTTTACATTTATAGGAAGGACAAGGCACAAGCCAGGGAGCAGATGCTGGTTTTGCACAAGTGAGTTCATATATATATATATATTTTATTAACTGTTGTATTTTCTAAACAGTTTGTATGGTCTAACACTGTGTGTGTGTGTGTGTGTGTGTTCTGCCCCCTGGTGGAGGATGGACCACTTTTCTAAATGGCTGCTACATTCTTATATAGAATAGAATAGAATAGAATAGAATAGACTTTATTGATCCAGCGGTGGGGAAATTCACTTGTCACAGCAGCACCATCACTCAAAGGGTAATTAGAAGAAAGATAAAAACAAGGATACATGTATATACACATAGGCAGTAATCTAGTATTGTAATCCTAGATCACTAAAAAAACCACAAATAAAAGATGAAAACAGACTTGGTACCAACACTATGCAGCATACTGTAAGAGACACAGACAACAATGTGAATCCGGTATTGCACAAGTATAGAACACATGAATATTGCATTGGTGTTATTGTGTACCAGGATGATACCAGTACAGCTTAAACTGAGGAGTTCTACACTCTTACAGCAGAGGGGATGAAGGATCTGCGATAGCGCTCAGTTTTACATCTGGGATGTCTCAGTCTACCTCTGGAGGAGCTGTCCATGATCTCCACAGTGGAGTGCAGTGGGTGGGAGGGGTTTCTTAAGATGGAGGTCATCTTCCCCAGCATCCTCCTTTCACACGTCTCCTCAACAGAATCCAGTGGGCATGTTACACAATAACATAAAACAGAACGCTTTATAGTTATATTTACATTTGTTGAATATATAGTTACATTTTAAAAACAGCTGTTTTAGATTTTTTTAACATAGGTAAAAAAGATCCCTTCACACCAAGACAAAGCAGAGCCTCTATTAGTTCATATTTAATTCTTGGGGACTTAACATACTATTCTAAAAGTGTAAACTAGCATCTTTCCAATGTTGCTTGTCCTGCTTCTTCTGTTCTCCCCGGCCCCTTCCATGTCTTCCCCTCCCCTGTGTGTCTTTGTTTTTCTGGCCCATCAGCTTTTAAGTCACGGATCCATCTGCAGGGTTCAGGACGGGGCGGAGTGGGGCATCGTGGTTTGTTTTGCTTGTTGCAAGCAGTGACGTATTTGTGTCCACCAAATAGTGGACTGTGTTGTCGCTCCGCCCTAGCCGTACTGCTCCGCAAATCTTTGGACCTACAACAGAAGGAGGCCAAAAAAGTCCCGTGACTGGTGCAGTCTGGGTTGGTTGTGTGTCGACCGATTTTACAATCGGGACAGAAAAATGATCGAGCTGATCACTTCCTGTTGTTTTCTACTTCTCCCTCAGTCTTTTTTACTATTTTAGTTGTCTTTTCCTACTAACAAGGGAGTGGAAAGTGTCACCCTAAGGAAATAAAAAGGGTGTTTATGGGGAATCAGGATTGGGCTGTACACCAATGCTTATACAAATATTAAAAAACGGTCAACTTTGTGTGAATAGTAATACTTGTGTTCATTCCTATAGGTCAGCGGCCCATCTTCAACCAACAATGAAGAGAAAAACAGTAAATTATCTGTCTGTCTGTCTGTCTGGTTTTATTCTTTATTTAAAACAAATGTCAGAGGCAGAACCGGAAAACTAACTTTTATTTTTAAATGTAACAAGGAAAGAAAAGACTGAGGGAGTCGTGCACAGGACAACCATCATCAAAAAGACACTGTGAGCCTGCATCAACATCCCTCAAAGGTACCAATGATGGAGAAAATAAAACTATATATATATGTATATATATATATATATATATATATATATATATATATATATATATATATATATATATATATATATATATATATATATATATATATATATATATATATATATATATATATATACATACATACATACATACTTTTTTGACAATATTTTCCCCCACTGATCTCTTTAGAAGCAGTTCAACTGCCTTGGTCAAAAGGCTCTTGCAAATGTTCTTTTCCTGATTTTGTGGAACCCGGTATTTTCTCTCTTTTTTTCTGACAGAAGCAAAAATACTGTCTGATGTAAAACACATCATGGATGTTACCAACAACAAACTACAGCGCCAGGATAACACAAAGCTCAATGATTTTCTGAAGTAAGTCTATTTCTTGTTGTTTTTTCCAAACAGACCAGTTAGTTATGTTTTTGGTTAATTCGCAACAATCAAAACTAGTATGAGAAACGGACTCTTAAAAAAGTTTCCCTTTAGCTGTATTTAATAAAAGTTCTTACTGTAAAAAAACAACCTAACAATTAAAAGCACAGAATTCATCTTGGATCGATACACCAGACACACCAACCTGGATCGATTACAAGAAAGCCGATGACTCAATGCTGCACTTATGGATCATTGAAGGCTTGGAGCATCAACAGGAGTCTGAGAGCCTTCATTGCAAACTCAATGGGGCTGTGGAAAACCACCCTTGAGGCCAATTGCACAAGTCTCCATCAAATGTGGCATACACCAAGGAGACGCCCTGTCCCCACTGCTGTTCTGCATAGGTCTGAACCCCTCCAGCCAAATAATCAACAAGACTGGCTATGGACACGACTCAAGAATGGAACCACAATCAGCCACCTCCTCTACATGGATGACATAAAGCTGTACGCCAAGAGCGAGTGAGACATCGACTCACTGATCCACACCACCAGGATCTACAGTACTGATCTCGGAATGTCATTCGGACTTGAGAAGTGTGGTCGAATGGTGAAAAGAAAGAGAAGGCAGTCCACACAGAAGGAACAATAGCAGACACTGAGGACAGCTACAAGTACCTTGGTATCCCAAAAGAAAGTTGCAACCTTGATGAAGCCACAAGGAAAGGAGCCACAGCCAAATACCTACAACGAGAACGTAACTGCGTTATAGAACATGAAAATAATGCCAGTTATTTTGCTAGGTAACTAATTACTTTTACAATGTAGTAACTGAGTTACTAACTCAATTACTTTTTGGAAAAAGTAATTTGTAGCTATAACTGATGACTTTTTTAACGTGAGATGGCCAACACTGGCCATGATGATGATGTACAATTAACACTTTTCACAACCAGCTCCGGTGGTCTAGTGGTAGAGTGTCCGCCCCGGGACTGGGAGATCGGGGTTCGAATCCCGGTCGGGTCATACCAAAGGCGTTGGAAAAATGGGACCCAATGCCTCCTCGCTTGACACTCAGCATTAAGGGGTTGGATTGGGGGGTTAAACCACCAAATAGTTCCCAAGTACAGCCACAGCTGCAGCTCACCGCTCCCCACCACAGGGATGGGTCAAATGCGGAGATGTAATTTCACCAGCGTGTGATGATGACTTTAACTTTAGATTGTTGAAACTGGCTTTTAGCATGGCCTCATGCCATCTAAAAATACATTTTAAATTCTTTACAGGAAAAAAATCCAGGATTTGAAGATGGAGAAGAGAGAACTGGTTGGTGTTTTTGGGAAAACTGGAGCTGGAAAGAGCTCGTTGATAAATGCTGTCATTGAGGAGAATGGTCTTTTACCATTTGGACACTCCATAGCGTGCACCTCAGTCATGATTAATGTGGAAGCCAACATGAACAACTCCAAATACGAGGCAGAGATTGATTTCATTCCACTAGAGGTAAAAAGATTTGTGAAGATGTTTACTCTGATTTGATGTCAGTGCTCTTTAGATACCATGCAGAACTTTTCTTACTGACTTTACTAACTGAATTTGCACATTTTCAGGAGTGGAACGATGAGCTGTGGTCAATGGTTCAATTTATTGGCAATAAGAATCAAGATAATGAGGATTATCGGGACATTAATGACAAGCTGTCAGCTCTGTATGGAAAAGAATGGAAAGCTCTGTATTCAAATGAACTGAAAGAAAAATCCAAGGAAAAACTTTTGGATGTCAAATTCTTCAAGGAAATTCCTGAATTTTTAAAAAACGAAAAGAAGATTCTGATTTGTGAAACAGTAAGTTTAGTGTTTATGTTACAGTTTTAAAGGATTGTTTAGTCCAATGAAAATAGAATGAAAGATTGCATTTTAACGTGCAGGATGCAACACTGTTCAAAAGGTCTAAGTACTGATTATCACACACCTTTTAGCAGAGTTCTGTCGTTATTTCAACACATTGTCTTGCTGCAGCAGATCTGGTTCTCAGAATCTGTTTACAGGTGCTGGTCATAAAATTAGGATATCATGACAAAGATGATTTATTTCAGTAATTCCATTCAAAAAGTGACACTATTATATTCATTCATTAAACAGACTGATATAGTTCAAATGTTTATTTCTATTATTTTGATGATTCTGACAACTAATGAAAATCCCAAATTCAGAATATTAGAATATTGTGAAAAGGTTCAGTATTGAAGACACCTGGTGCCACACTCTAATCAGCTAATGAACTCAAAACACCTGCAAAAGCCTTTAAATGGTCTCTCAGTCTAGTTCTGTAGGCTACACCATCACGGGGAAGACTGCTGACTTGACAGTCGTCCAAAAGACGACCATTGACACCTTGCACAAGGAGGGCAAGACACAACAGGTCATTGCTAAAGAGGCTGGCTGTTCACAGAGCTCTGTGTCCAAGCACATTAATAGAGAGGTGAAGGGAAGGATGAGATGTGGTAGAAAAAAGTCTACAAACAACAGGGATAACCGCACCCTCATCTGGGCTAAAGACAAAAAGGACTGGACTGCTGCTGAGTGGTTTCCACAGTCAGGGATGGTTTGGGGTGCCATGTCATCTGCTGGTGTTGGTCCATTGTGTTTTCTGAGGTCCAAGGTCAACATTTGAAATAAATCAGTCTGTGTGGAATGACTGAATCTAATATACAAGCTTCACTTTTTGAATGGAAGTCCTGAAATAAATCAACTTTTTCATGATGTTCTAATTTTATGACCAGCACCTGAACATAAAGTTAAAACATGTTTTTTGTTCAGGACGCTTTATAGATGCTAAATATATCCAACAGAGTACTGTTTTTTTATTGATTAGCTCTTTTTTGTGGCTATGTCCTTTCATAAATACAGTAGCCTGTTTTTGCTTTTAACCATTTTGTTTGTTTGTTGCAGGCACAGGAGCTTTCTGATAAAATTAGCAAGTACACAAAAAATGACAGTAATGAAGCAAGGTTGTACTGGCCAGTGGTGAAGTGTGTGACTGTCAGGGTTCCACACAATAATTTCCTCCAACATGTCACGCTGGTGGACCTTCCAGGAAATGGAGACTGTAACAAGAGCAGAGACACCATGTGGAAAGAAGTACGTCTGTAATGTTGTAAACATTTTAAGTGCTCAATAGTTACATTTAATCATGCAAATGCTGCCATTTCAGATTTTAGAAACTTGTTCCACCATCTGGATTGTTGCTGAAATCAACCGGGCAGCATCAGAGAGTGACGCCTGGGAGATTTTCCAAGGTGCTGCAACAAGCCTCATTGGAAATGGTGGCCAGTGTAAAGTAATTTACTTCATCTGCACCAAGTCTGATCAATTTGAAGATTTTCAAAACCAGTAAGTGAGCTCAGGTGGTCCAAGTGGAGGACATCAACAGATATGTTGGTGAAGGCTCAGCAAAATGTTTACCATGCCTTGAGAAACACTAAAGAACAGACATTCTCAAAGTTATTATCTAAAGGTCTAAAGTGTGTTTGGAGATAAGGTGTCATTAAAGTTAGTCAAGACAAATCCCTAATGATGACATTTCTTTAAAACTTAAGCTTCGGTTTGATTAAAATAACTCCACCGTTTAAAAAATAACTCAGATTATATGTTTCCGTCTTAGTTTCCATATCTTTGAAGGGATTAGCCAGGGTTGGTGCACAGGTGAGTCAGACTATAATCCTGATCCAGGTACAGGTCCCACGACACGCAAAGACCAAAAACCACAAAATACGCTAAACTAGGATACAGGTGAGGATGAGGCAGAAGGTCTTGGTGAGAGGTTCAGGCTCCAGAATTCATTTAGCAGGTAATAGCCAACAAAGCTAAGCTAAGGGTCAGAACTAGGACCAGGTTAAAGATGCAGAGTTTTTGGTAAAGACACCTGAACAATACTTTTTGTATTGTATCAGTGTAACGTTCTGGACGCGTCCCAGGAGCGACGGGACGCTATCGTTACGTCTCAAATCTATTTTTTACGCTTCTGAAACACGTCAAACTCTGCAGTTTAGATCGGGACAGACAGGAAGTCAAACACGAAGGCAGTGTGAAACATCTGGAAACTTTCACAATAAAAGGCAGGTGCAGTACCTTATTTCCTGTGAAACCCCCGTAGCCGATGTAAAAAAACCAGAAAATTAACCACAGACATTTTTGGCTACATGCAGCTGACATCTCCTCGCTTGTTACTGTGGGGACTTCTAAAATCACGCAGTGTTGCAATTCTCCCGTGATTTTGTGACCTCGCGGGATCAGCTGTGTGGAACGCATTCGCTGACGTGAAACGGGAGCGAATGCGTTGGGAATGAGCTCGCGGTTAAAACGGCACTATTACGTTGCGCGCCGCTTTCTCGTCCTGTGGAAAGCCGGGGTAAGAGACCGGAGGCAAGACAAAACAAAACAGAATAAAACAAATTCATGACGTATCATCTGACTTTTACTTCAGTCTATCTGAGGTTACGAAGTCTTGTTGCACTTTAGGTTTGTTATTCTTTAATTTCTCGTAAAACAACAACAGGGCAGATTCTGATTGTTTTTGCATGAACAAGAAATTCTCAACGACCAATGCATGTTTTCTTCCAGCTCAGCAGCGGAGAAACAAACCCTGATAAAAGAGAGAAACAAGCAAACCAAAGAGGAAGTGAAGAATCAGTTCAGCAAACAAACCAGTCTGAGGGTGAGCTTTAAAACAGCATATGTCATAGAAAATCTGAAACTCATCTATTAATGAAACCAAATCAAATGTCCTCAGAAACACTTTGAAGAAGATTGTTTTGAAGTTTTCACAGTGAGCTCCAAGGAGTTTCTCATGGGCAACTTCCTACACCCAGAAACAACTGGTAGGTGAAGTCTCCATTTTTGTATTTATTTATTTAATTTGACAAGAGAGAAACAAACTTTACAGTTTGACTATTGTTGTTGTTGTTGTTGTTTTCACAGAAATACCCAAGCTTCAGACGTTTCTGCAAATTCTCAATGACAGTCACTCTGAGACCATAAACTATGTGTATGGAGCTCAGGGGATTCTTTCACTGATTGAAGGAGCCAGATCAAGGAATGCGGTAAAATGTCTCTTTGGTCAACTGTGACTATTATGGTATGGTGCTTTCATGAACAGGCAGACTGGGACCAAAAAACCCTGAGGGCTGTTCCACAAAACGAGCTAATCTCAAAAGCCAGGCTCACTCTGACAACCCCAGCTTGTAGTCTGGAGTTCACGCTTCTTACTCGTGTTTAGGTTTAATTCCTCTCACCACAGAAAACTGCAAACATGGTAATGCTTGTTTTAAATTTCATAAGTGAATTGAGTATGCAATATGAGTGCTAAATGTTCATTTGTAATTTAGAAATGGTTTTACTGCATTAAAGACTTGAGGGTCACATGACCTACACAGTTATCTTCTTAAAATACACAGCTGCTCGGCAGAAAACAACGTCCTCAAGTCTGTAAACATGAGACTTGAGGAACCGATCGTGAAAAAGAACAGATAAAAAACTGAATAAAATATGTGGAGAAACTGCGCTGATGCTGAGTTCTGGAATTGCCATGGAAACATACAGACGTGGACAAAACTGTCGGTACCTTTAGGTCAATGAAAGAAAAATCCACAATGGTCACAGAAACAACTTAATATTAAGAAAAAATTCTATGAAATTTAACCAATGAAAGTCAGACGTTGCTATTCAACCAACTAATTAAACAACATAACTGATGGAACAGGCCTGGACAAAAATGACGGTACCCCTAACTTAATACTGTGTTTCACAACCTTTTGAGGCAATCGCTGCAATCAAACGACTCCTGTAACTGTCAGTGAGACTCCTGCACCTCTCAGCAGGTATTTTGGCCCACAAACTGCTCCAGCTGTCTCAGGTTTGAAGGGCGTCTTTTCCAGACGGCATGTTTTAGCTCCTTCCAAAGATGCTCAATAGGATTGATGTCAGGGCTCATAGAAGGCCACTTTAGAATAGTCCGATGGTTTCCTCTTAGCCATTCTTGGGTGTTTTTAGCTGTGTGTTTTGGGTCATTGTCCTGTTATACGTATATAAATGTATAGGGAGGGAGAGAGAGAGAGAGTGTGTGTACTTCTTGGCAATATGTAAAATTCATAACAAGGTCCTGGAAATTGGTTACATGGAAACATTTTGTGCCAGTTTGTCAATAAAGTTAATATTCCGTTGTTGCTCTGTACAATGTTTGTTTCTTTCTTTTAGATTGGCCAAAATAAAGAAGTGTGCGAAGACCTTGAAAGAAACTTAGAACTTCAGCTTGCTGCTGTCTCGAGTGAAATGGAGAAGACCTACAAAGCTTTTGACCAGTGCTTAAGTAAAGGAGTTCAAGTCTCTAAGAGGACATGTGAAGAGGAGTTGAAGGCTTTCCTATATCCTGAAGCATGTATTCTGATCAAAAGAATATAGTGAGTTCACCTCCTTTTAAAAATTGCTCAAATGTTTTTTTTAAATGTTCTACCTCAGGGAAAGAATGGCCGTGGTTTCCACAAGACGCTGAAGAGCGTGGCCCAAAAGAATGGCATCTACAAACCAAAATCTGGGGTTGCCGTAAACCTCAACATGAGATTAACGTCATCCCTCACTGACAGCATTGATGAAAAGTTTAGAAAGACCTTCCCGTAAGAACTTAATGAGTACATCAACATTCACAAACCTTGAATCATTCCATAAGACTTTATGTTTCTAAAGCATCTTATAATGTTTCAGGAATGGAGGAAAATGTGGCGCGTTCAACGGCATCATCACAAACTTTTCACTTGATATTGAAGAACTGCAAAACAATTACAGTGAGGTGAACCTGCAGCTGACATTTCTCAAGACAGAGGTAAAGGAGAGGAAAAACGTGCATTTTTAATTTGATGAACTAAGCTGGTTAAATTAACCAGTTGCTTTAATTTAGGAAGAAACAATGAAACCAAAACTAAGCAAGAGGATTAGAGATGTCAAGAAAGAAATTTACAACAGTCTGGTAAAGACAACTGAGGAACTCATGCAAGAGGGCTATGAAAGTAAGTAAACATGACAAGAAGATTGTTGGTATGATTTTACTGATTTCCAGTTCTTGCTTGTAAAGATCTACTGTACTATAATATTTTGTTTTGTAGAAGCAGCAGACTGTAGTGGAAAGGGCACACTGAAAAACATGAGGGAAACATTAGCAACCCATGTGCATGAGTCAAAGAACACCATGTTTGAGAAGGCTAAAACTGAAATGTTGGCAAAGCTCCAGGCTTTACAGGTTTGTTTCCCTTTTTTGTGTTGAAATAAAAACGGACAAAGTAGCAATTCTGTTGCCAGTCATCTCAAAATGTAACAAGTTCATCTAAGTTCTGGTCTTAATTAGTAAAGTAAACCTTCGGTCAGTGTTGTTGACCTCGACTGCACGTCTCTTGTGTGGAGTTCCACAGGGCCCAATTTTAGTCCCCCTTATATTTCCATATTTGTTCCCCTTTTGTTCCATAGTCAGGCAACATTATTTAATTCTACTGATATGCTAACAACAGTCTAAATCCTGTCCCTCTTGAGAAAAGGGACAAATATTTTCTGTTGCTCCAATCTCTTGGTAACGTGAAAGCCAGGACTCAATAAGACAAAGACAGAAATGATGTTCAGTTGCTCTGCTGAGACATACCCTGTGGATTTAGCCTCCTATCAAGTCAGTTATCACCACTTAGGATCAAAGTAGATGTTGATCTTCCTCTTGAAATTCAGATTAATGCAGTTGTTGGATGTTAGATCAAGCCTTTTCCAAATAAATGCAGCTGGTCAAAGGAAAAGCAGCACTTTGACACAATAAGCCATTCCATTTAGCCAGATTACTGTAATGCACATTACATCTGTCTATTCCATCTCATTTTGAAAAATGTCATCAACTCCTTTACTTGGCTTTTGACATCTTACAGTTGGATTGTTTTTTTTTATTAATGATTATTCTTACTCAGGTTTTATGTCCTAAGTATTAGATTACCTTTTACATTTATGTTGAACTGAATATTTGACAAAAGTTGATAAAGGTTTCATTTCTGGATTAGTCTGAAATCCTGGGAACACTGGAGAACACAATGAGGGAATCCACTGAGTTGTCTCTGAAGACGGATGATCACTCATTTCCAGGTAAAGCGCCAGACTTTAAAGGTATAGCTGACGTTCTTTCCTTCCGGGTGGATCACCTAAACCATTGGTCTGCATAACTGTCAATTTCTGGTGAAGCCAATCATGGGTTCGTTTTCACGTCCTGCACATGCGCACTCTGTGCAGCCCCGCACTCTCATGGAAACCCGGAAGAGGCCAACGCGGTCCGCTTCGCTCCCCACAGACACCGATGTCGTCGGTTTTCTGCTCGAGAAGTAAGCTAACGATTAGCATGCTATTTTTACGGCCTCACAATTACACGTTGCGGCCGGCAGCTACTTGTAAACGGGGGCTGGTAGAGTGTTGCACAACGTGGAGAGGGCGGTTCTTTCCTGAAATTCAGAAACAACGTCCGCTATGCCTTTAAATCATTCAAGCAGTGGAGAGCACCTGGCAAATATTTGACAACAAAAATAATTCAATTGTCTTTTTTAGATGTTTCAGCAGAGCTTGACAAGGTGTATCATCTCTACTTTGAGTTGATGGAGGAAGACAAATCCAAAAGTGGTAAAGTATTTTGTGTGCAGTTTTAATGGTGAAATGTTGATACTCAGATGTAAACCAGGCTCTGAATGACATTATTGTCTTCCTTCCTATCCAACAGCTACATGGAATCCATAATAAAAGCATCCATCATCACCACACAAACTGAATCAAAGGAACTTGTTTAAACCTTTTGGGAAAGGAAAGATTTATGATTGAACTTTGCCACAGTTGTTGATTTGTGTTGCTCTGTTTGTGATCATTTTTAAATCTAGTTTTCGTTCTCTCTGGGTTTTTGTTAAATGCCAGATTTTAATTTACTTTGCAAAATGACATTAAAAGTATGTGTGAGGGGGTTCTAGTCACAAAGAGAAAATAAAATGCAAATAGTTCAAAGCAAAAGATGGAATTCAGAAATATTTTAATGTCAGGTTCCACTATCAGTATATATCATTTTTGAAGCTTTTTATTTTAGTGAAGTGTTGATTCTTAGTGATGTGAGCATAAAATTCAGTAGTTTTAAGGTTTTGTGAAATTTTCCATTAAACTTTAAATTGACTTGATACTGTTGGATTAACAGGGACTTAAGGATTTTTCTGTTGGTGCTTTGTTGGAGAAAAAGAAATGTCTTGGTGATTCTGGGTATGATCTGGGAGCTTTTTGGATGGTTGGCAGGAGTTTGATTATGCTACCCTGATATTGGCAGCGTTAAATTGTCTCTTTTAGGATGTGTTTTAAATGTTTTTTATTTGTTTTAAAATCTTTGAATGCTTGGGCTCCAGTTTACCTATCTGATATGTTCCCTCACGTACGCTTTCTTCTGAAAATGTGTTACTGCTCTCGATCCCCAAGTCTCGACTGAAGATGAGGAGAGGTACAGCTTTTTCAGTGGCAGCGCCAAAACTGTGGAAAGAGCTTCCATTGCATAAAAGGCAGTCCTCTTTGATAATGGTTTTTAAACCAAGGCTAAAGACCTATTTTTCTTCTATGATTTTTAATTATGCGGGATGATTCACATTGGAGCTGTTTTTATCTTCTGGTTATATGCTTATATATGATTTTTTAAACTGTGTTTTTATGCATGTCTGTACGGGACTTTGTTGGCATGGATGTGCTATATAAATAAAGGAGAAGACGAGTTTATCTGTTATGTGCACAATCTATTTGCATTCACATATTTGATACATACAGAAAACAGAAATACTAAGTAAACCCAAGTTTATCACACCTCACTTACCGTAATTGAATAATATCCTTGCTCAGGCTAAGGTGAGAAAATGTGGTAAAAGTATTTAAAGTCGGAACAACAACCCTGCTGCGGTGGTTGTGTCATTGGGCAAGACATTTCATCTGCCTTGCCTGCTGGTGGTGGTCAGAGGCAATTAGCCCCACCTCTGTACAGTGGTGCCCCCAAGGGGTGGCCAGGGGTGGCCATGGCCATCCCTAGAAAATTAATGGCCACCCCACTTGTCATTCCAAAGAACCAGTGTTCTTTAGTTAGTCACATTAATGTTCACACAAACCATAAATTTATCATATTTAATGAAGACATGTAAAAATTATACATTTAATAAAAACGTGTTTATGTCGCTGCTGCTCACCATTTTCAAACCAAAAGTTTCAATCACCAGCATTTTTGTTGGTTTTAGTGAAGAAACAGCAGGTGAATGAAGCTGTTCTAAAATTCTAAAATAAATGTTGAAACAACATCAAATAGCTGTTTCAAATGTCTTTTTCTAAAATTTTTGTGTTTCTCAAATTTGATGTAAGTGTGTTGGATACATTTTGTTTTTTAATGAAAAATTTGGTGTGCCACCCAAAGATTTTCTCAGGGCACCACTGCCTCTGTAAGTTAAACCCAGGGGCTGTTGTGGCTACATTCTCGTCGCGGCCAGCATATGAATGTGTGTGTGTGTGTGTGTGTGTGTGTGTGTGTTTGTGTTGTGTTATACTGGGTAATTCTGGAAATTCTGGGTTGTGTAACATTATTTATAAATAGTTGCAATAAGCGTCCATCAGAAGCAATGCTCAGTGGTGACATCAGCAATGAGGTCATCATCCACATGAACAGGTTTGGTGGTCTCCATGGAGACAGCAGGTAGGTTTCCTGTGGGTGGAGTTAAAAACTTGGATGAAAGGATGCTCTCCTCTGCTGTGATTGGTTGTTTTTACTGTTAGCTAAATAGCAGCAGCAGGTGAAAAAGACACAGAGGTCATAAACATTCAGCTTTTCTCACGTTTTATTAAACTGCTGTAATTAAATATTTATGGAGTCATGACCTGTTTAATGTTGTGGATGGTTTTGTCTGTAGTCAAAAACATTATTAACAGCAACCAATCAGAAGTCAGCATCCTTCTGACTCATCTACCACCTGCCTAAGATGGAGGACTGAAGTTAGTGATGTACCTGATTTCCTGCTGCTGCAGATGGACACCAGCAGGACGGTGCAGATGCAGTAAGGACAGATGGCCAGCAGGTGGCAGATGAGATGCAGAGGGCACATGAAAGGAGGAGAAGGAGGAGGAGGAGGGGTAATGTCAGTTGTGTTTTTGGGAGGGATGGAGGCAGCAGATGGAGCAGGAGCGTCATCAGGAGGGGTGGAGGATGTGGTGGTGTGAGGAAGAGGAGGATCTGCAGGAGAGATGATAGAAGCTGCTTCAGACTCAGCATTTTATTCTCATCTCAAAAAACTAGCTTAAACAGGAAGTGATGTCACTGTTCTCACCTCTGACCTTCAGAAAGCTCTGAGGAGACTCTCCAAGCAGGTCAGTGTAACACCAGTAGGAGCCTTCATCGGAACGCTGGACATTATGGATGATGTGTTCTGGTTTAGCTTGACTTTGAACAGAACTTCCATTGATGAACAACTTAGCTGAAACTGGACCACGACCTTTCTGCCTGCACCTCAGAGTGACATCATTTCCTGTCTCTACAGGAAGAGCAGGGATGTCCAGGATCAGATCTTCCTCTGAACAACAACACAACCAGAGTTTCATCAGATAGTTAGTCAGAGCAGCATCATCTTCAGGTGATGTTTCATCAGCAGATTGAACCAGTGTGTGTACCAGTAACAGTGATGGTGATCTGCTCCCTCCTCTGTGCTGAACTGGTCTCACACCAGTAAGATGCAGTGAAGGGTGTAATCAGGTCCAGAACACAGGAGGAACCCTGAACCCTTCCAGAATAAGGACCAGCTGCTCCACAGCCAACAGCTTGTCCTTCATGGGTCGTCTTCACGGTCCGTCCATCTTCAACACAACTCAGAGACACTGGAGCGTCTCCAACGAAGAACTGCTGAAGGTTTGGACTGATGTTCAGAGACGCTGGAGGACAGAAGTTTGGATTTACACCTCAAGATATAATATACAGTATATGTGTGAGAGGAGGATGCTGGGGAAGATGACCTCCATCTTAAGAAACCCCTCCCACCCACTGCACTCCACTGTGGAGATCATGGACAGCTCCTCCAGAGGTAGACTGAGAAATCCCAGATGTAAAACTGAGCGCTATCGCAGATCCTTCATCCCCTCTGCTGTAAGAGTGTAGAACTCCTCAGTTTAAGCTGTACTGGTATCATCCTGGTACACAATAACACCAATGCAATATTCATGTGTTCTATACTTGTGCAATACCGGATTCACATTGTTGTCTGTGTCTCTTACAGTATGCTGCATAGTGTTGGTACCAAGTTTGTTTTTATCTTTATTTGTGGTTTTTTAGTGATCTAAGATTACAATACTAGATTACTGCCTATGTGTAAATACATGTATCCTTGTTTTTATCTTTCTTCTAATTACCCTTTGAGTGATGGTGCTGCTGTGACAAGTGAATTTCCCCACCGTGGGATCAATAAAGTCTATTCTATTCTGTTCTATACAGCAGGGCAATAAAATATATTTAAAACGGCTCAAACCCATTACATCCACTAGAAGGCGGCTAACCAGAGGCCAATAAAACTAGATGTATTTTCAGGCCTTTTATAAAATCCTCCAACAAGGGCGATGAACGCAGCGATACGGGTAGCACATTCCACAAGGAGAGAGCAACCGCCTGAAAAGCACGGTCCCCTCTAGTCTAAAATTTTGACGAGGGATGACCAGGAGATGATGGTCTGTTGATCTAAGAGGGCGGTATGGTGTTTACGGAATGAAAATGTCTGTGATGTCAATGGGCGCTAAACCATACAAAGCCTTGTAGGTAAGGATCAGAATTTTAAATGGCACTCTGAACTGTACTGGCAACCAATGCAGATTAACAAGCACCGTGGTGATATGGGTTCTGCTATTAGCCCAGGAAATCTACTGGGCATCAGAATTTTGCACAATCTATAGGCGTGCCATGTCTTTCTTACTTAGTAGGGTGATGGTGGCAGAGGAGTGAAGTGCCTGCCCCACAGTCGGAAGGTTGCAGGTTCGTGACCTGCTAAGTCTGTCACTGTTGTCATGTCCTTGGGCAAGACACCTAACCCACATTGCCTGCTGGTGGTGGTCAGAGGGACCGGTGATGCCAGTGTATGGCAGCCTCGCCTCCATCAGTGCACCCCATGGCAGCTGTAGCTACATTGTAGCTCGTCACCACCAGGGTGTGAATGTGTGCGTGAATGGGTGAATGACTGATTGTGTTGTAAAGCACCTTGGGGGGTTCCAGGACTCTGGAAGGTGCTATATAAAATACATGCCATTTACCATTTAGTAAAGAGACTATTGCAATAGTGCAAACATGAAGCAATGAATGTGTGGACTAAGATTTCAAGGTCAGATTTAGAAAGCATGTGGCCCAGCTTAGCTATGCCAGAAAAAGCAGTTTTTAACTAGCAGGTTAACATGACCAGATAGGGACAACTCTGGGTCAAACACGACACACAAGTTGCGCATCATCGATTTTACTGTTGAGTCCAAGCTACTAAAGTGGTCTCTGACAGCTTGAGTCTTCTGTTTCAGAGCCATAATTATTGTCTCAGTCTTTGCCACGTTCAGTTGAAGGTTAGCATTTAGCTAACTTTTAACCGCCGCCAGGCGATCAAACAACGCAAATAGCCTGTGCAGTTCCTTCTCTGTGACAGAGCTGTACAACTGGATATCATTAGCATAAAGGTGATGGGAAACATCATTAAACTGTTGAATAACTTGCCCCAATGGTAACAAGAATAGGGAGAACAAAATGGGACCTAAAACAGACCCCTGTGGGATGCCACAAGTCACGGGCCCCACTTCAGAGAAAAGCTGATTAAAGACACTGTATCTCCTATCCTTTAAGTAGGACAAGAACCATTTCAACACTATATTAGCCACCCCAAGCTGTTTGAACCTACTGATCAGTATACGATGGTCAATAGTATCAAAAGCTGAGGAAAGATCTAAAAAAACAAGAATTGTGAATTTTCTCTCATCAGCTGCCACCGAGATGTCCCTAGAAACTCTCCCTAAAGCTGTTTCAGTGTCTCTGAATCCCTGGCTGGATTTGGTCCATCACGTGTATACCATCCAGATGCAATGTCGGTTGGTCAGCCACAATTTTGTCCAAACGTTTGGCAGCTTTGAGATAGGCCTGTAGTTTCCAAGGTCAGATTGATCCAGGCCCGGTTCGTGCTTGAAAATAATCTGGAACCACCCCAGTTGTCAGGGATAAGTTCATGATATTTCTGGAAGAGAGGAATGTGGCAGGGAAAGTAAGCTGGCTCTGGATTGTATCTCTATACAAAACTGCCTTTTCTAAGACGTCAGCCTATCACGACCGTTTAGGCACTGGGTGACCAGCACCACGAGGCGCCCACAGCAGCAAAGAAACAAGAGATCGACAGTGGGAGAAGCAGGGTTAAAGCTGAAGGAGAGATCATAGATCTAACGAGCCACAGGCCAGTAAATCTGTTAGTTACTATAGAAACGGTAAATGTGTGGCTCTGTTTCAGCTGTTACTCTGATTTAAATCAACTCACCTGCAGAAACAGTCATGGCAGACAACAGGTGCACAGACACACCTGTAAGCAGAGCACAGACGGGTTTAGATCTGATATCATGGATATAAGTCGATAAGTGATGTGATGAGTCCTACAGTCTGGTTATTCTCTGTTTTAGTTATTTAACGGTTCGCCGAGGCTGTAGGTGTTAACACAGATCATGTAAAAACTATAATGTTTACCTATGATGTAATCGTTCATTTCTCTGAGTTTTAATACCTGCTCAGATTACAGCAGAACGTCATCAGAAACTGTAAAATCTAGCATGAACGACTAGAGAACGGACTCACCAAGCAGCAGAAACACAGGTGCACTCCTCATGTTGTCTGATCAGCATAATGATGCCCTCAGCTCTTTCATTTCCTTAAAGACACATTCTCCATAGTAACCACAGAGGTCGCATAAATGTGGTTAAAGAAGTGCAGATGAACATGTTCATGCACATGTTAGAATAAGTAAACATCCGGCATCGTTCTGCAGGCGCATCAGGTTTTCCTGTCAACACAAAGGTTTACTTAAGAAAACAGCTTTAGTATAAATCCATTCTGACCTGGTGCATCTCCACTGATGAACAAAGTCGTTACGTTTGGTTTTCCTGCAGTAAATCAGAAGATTTACGTCCAGAATGAGAAGATCTGAAACGTTTTTTAACATAAAGATAAAAGTCTAAATGTATTCTATAGAACAATGTTCCATCCACGAGAAAGCTTTATTTATAAAACGAATGTAACACTTCATCTTGTAAAATTACATAAAGGGTTTATAGAACTGGGGTCGGCTGAGGAGTGGAGACAATCTAAATGATGTTCATCTCTGATTTCGCCAACTCTCAGCTTCACACCTCAGCTTCACACCTCAGACATGCTTCATAACCCAGACCCAGGCAGCCACCAAGAGGACCCGTCGTCAGGAAGGAAGCGTCACCACATGGACCAGTCTGCTTGCCCACCTGAAACTCTCAGCTGCAAACAATAAATCACGTTAGCGCACATTAAACCAAAGCACCATGAGGCGGGTAGTCAGTGACTGGAGTCAACAGGCCAACCACCAACAGAATACATTCATTTATCCATGTTTCGCTTCAACTGACAAAGAAAATATCATTTCTAACCAATCAAACTGTCCTCAATAAAATCCTGCTTAGGGCCCATTTAGGCCAGGGGAAGCCACGCCTCCAGAGCCTCAGAAAAACACTGCATCACAACCTTGAAATGAAAAGACAATAAACATGCTAGACCATGACGAGCTCGTGCCTCCTTTGGACTCAGACAAAGAACACTGGTACTTACCGTCCTTTGGTGTGTTCCACCCTAAGAAACCAGACCAGTTGAGAGTGGTTTTAACTCCAGTACAGAATAAGACTTTATTGTATTGAGTATCAGCTTGGTCTTTTTATGGCAGCTGGATCTTGTGAGGTCTTTCAAGGAGGGCAGGGGGTGGCTGAAGAACTTGGCTGTGTTTATGATCCTCTGCACAGCCTTCTTTTCTTCCATGGAGCCTGGATACCACACACACAGTGAGTATGTGATAATACTCTACTGAGCATGTGTAGAAGGTCAGCATCATCTTCTGG
This sequence comes from Aphyosemion australe, assembly GCA_006937985.1. Classification (NCBI taxonomy): domain Eukaryota; kingdom Metazoa; phylum Chordata; class Actinopteri; order Cyprinodontiformes; family Nothobranchiidae; genus Aphyosemion; species Aphyosemion australe. The sequence goes on from SSNS01000465.1 coordinate 172,076, forward strand.
TCCAGGCCACATCTCAGAATGCAGAAGTGCAGCCGCTGCTGGGCTTCCTTCACTAGGGCACTAGTGGTGGCAGACCAGGTGAGGTTGGAGATGGTGGTTACCAGAAATCTGATGTGGGGGATACATTCAATGTGTTATTTATAATTATAGAGGTGTGTGTGTGTGTCTCCTTAAATCTAGTATGAGTTCTTTTTTTCTGTGTGTTTAGGGACAGGTTACTGATCTCAGCCCTGTACGCAGACTCGTCACCAACCATGAGACCAACCGTGATGGTGTCGTCCACTAACTTGAAGATGGAAGTCGTTGGGTGTAAAGTATTATTAAACGGACTGAACTAAACAACACACTACTGCTATCGCCCTAAATTGTGAAAGAAAAATGAACAAATTGACATTAAAGAATCACTTTATTATTGACCATACCAGACAATTAAAAAACACAAAGCTGAAACAAAAAAAAGCACCTTGGTAAAGTAGAAAAATAAATTTACATACAAGTAAAAAAATAAAGAACAAAGCAATGGAGTAAAAAACAAAAGTTTAGATAAAAACAAATAAGTTAGAGTTAAAAGTCACATTAAACTCTGGGTCAGCAGTCAGAGAGTGAAGCGGTAAATCATTCCTGAGTTCTGAACTCTTAACAGAAACATTTCCATCACTTCTAAATTGGCGCCACATCTTTGGAATTATTAAAAGTAGGAATGTCTGATTTTATCGCCTATTAATATCGGCCAATGTTGGCATTGAAATCTAATATTGGAAAACATTGGTATTGGTTTTTACTCTTAATGACCCAACCTTTATTATACTAACTCTTCAGCTACTTCTGTTTGTCAAAATGTCAAAATAGAACAGATCTGATGTCAAGTTTTTGACATATTTGAGTTTGTTTGGCACAACTTGTTAAACACAAATGTCCCCTCTGTAGTGAACATGAGCACGTAGCTATGTAGCTAGCCAGCTAGCAAACGGCTAAAACAGAAGAATCTTAACCCAAGGCTCGCTTTTCTTATCTGAGTTTCTTTATAAACGTTTAACACGTTTAAACGTAGCTGCAATATACAGAAGAAAAAATACATTACTAATACACACATCTTAGCATCGCGCTTAGCAATTAGCCTAGCTTAGCATGTGTACAGATAAATGAGGGAAATTGCATGAATACAGAAAAAAAGACATAGATAAAAAAATAATAATAAAAAACTTAAAGGACAACTTGGACGTGTTTCCCTTTCTCTTAACTCGTTGCAGGACTCAAAAGCTAATGACTGATTTGGGGGCAAAGAAATGTGTTCAGGACATTCAAATTTGTAGCTTTTGTTTTGGTCTATACTGAACAATAAATAACAACAAAAACACGTTAGAGTCTAAATAAAAACTGATCTGTAAAGAACTGTCTGACCAACACTGTATAATCAGACTGTAGAGCTGAGGAACAGCTGATCAGAGGTCAGATAAAAGAGCTAGTAATGCCTAAATCAACTTTTTTTGCTGATAACCTAGATGAGTGTCTAATATTGACTGCGTTTACATGCAGCCAATAACCCGTTCAAAACCCGGTTATTTGCAATAACCCGGTTCCGCAAGGCCATATAAACACCATTATTACCCCTGGGGTATCCCTTTTCTAACCTGAATATCAGGTCATGTAAACGCGTATTGGGAGAACCCTTTCAAAAGGTGTGCTCTGCGCATGTTCTATTCGCAAGGAATCTTGGTCTTTTGAGTAGATGAACGTCTTGTATGCGCCAGTAACCTGGAAGTGAACACGTAGAGTTCAACCTGAGTTCAACATGGCGAAACGCAGCACACCACATTTTTGGAGCGATGAAGAACTCAGGTCAGTAACAGCACCAATGCACAAACTATTAGCTACGAACGATCCATCATCTGCGTGCTGCTGCTGTTGTTGTCGTCTTTGGATACAGGAAGAAAACAGGAAATGACGCATATTGCGTCTTAACGTAGCCCGTACGTCCTGGTCCTGACGCTATGTAATCGGGATATTAGAAGTTCCATGTATACAGGGGTAACTCTCTATTTGTGCATGTAAACGGGTTATTCCGAATTTTTCAGAAACCCGAATACTAACCGTAACCCGTTCATAACCCGAATACTGGCTGCATTTAAACATAGTCATAATAGTGATGTAGACGTGTGTAATCATTATTTTGGCAGTTTAGTGCACTTACTTAATGTTTCAGCCTAAAACCGTAATTCTATCTCCATCTTCAGGTTGAAACTCTGCTCCACACTGATTTAGAATCAGCCACAGCTGATGGATATAGAGGTGCAGGGTGACGTCTCTACCGTACTACGTGGCTGCGCTGCACTGGAATCCAGCTGACTCACTTGTTACGCGCTTGTTAACGACTCGTTTCACTGACTGAGAAACTCCAAGAGCGTGCAGAGGGGTTGAGGGGGGTGATGGCAATCACTGCCTCAGTGCTGCTATCTCGGTCCTCCAGGCGACGCCTCCTTTAGGTGCACTTTTCCAACAGGAAGTGTGTGAAGTAACTCTCCACCCAGGGTGTGACTCACCCTTTAAGGTCTTAGCTGATCTCAGATCTGATCAAAACATCAGTTTCATTAAAATGAACTCAACCACCATCTCCATGACAACAAGCATCAGTATCCCAGTCACAATCAATCCATCACTTCTTGTTGGGATTCATTATGGAGTCAAATCATCAGATTCACCATCAGAGACCTCAGCCTGACTCAGGAATTATGTTGTTCAGCATCATCTCTTCTTCTCTGGGACCACTTCCTGTTCCTAAAGCAGAAGAAACAAAGAGTGAGACCAGACCTGGTGAAGATGAGTACAAACATCACGTGGTTATAGATTGCTCCTCTAACATCCTTCAGTTATCCTGAACAGAGGTGTTCATAACATCTTCTCAGTCTAGATCATCAGATTAAATAATCAATTATTTAATAAAATGTGTGCTAATGATCGGGGGTGGGAGTGGTGGAGATCAGGATGGTGCTTGGAGGGGCTGGGTGATATGAAAAAAGATCCTATCACAATATATCTTTTTTTTATTTAAGTTGATATCAAGATATTTTTGTTGTATTTTCAGATGTGCTTGTTTCAGCAGGACGCCACATCAGAAGAGAGCTGAAAACGGCAGGATTCCAATCTTATTTCCTGATATTCAGACATCTCTCCTCTGATTGGCTAACAGCAACACGACTCTACCACTGACTGTGTTTGCTCTGCAACGTTGATGTTTTATCTCCACAAATAACACAAGCCTGGAGGAGTTCTGCTGTGTGGTGGAGTTGCTAATGCTAACGGTTAGCTTCTACTAGCCGAGTTCTCTGCTGTTTCCTGGACGCTAAACCAACAACAGCCTTCCCCGTCGTGAGTCAAGATGGGTGAGTCCATGAATGTTAAGTGACAGTGTGATGTCACACTGTCAGGCTTTTCTAATCCTAGAGTTTTACCGTCTATTTTCTATCAGAAGCTAATGCAGGAGATAGGTGTAGGAGACTATTTTCATGTTCAGCCTGCATGAAACGCGCAGAGTGACTGATTATGATCAGACATATCTGATTATATCTGATGGAATCAATCACTGCTTACTGGGATTCATTATGGAGTCAAATCATCAGATTCACCGTCAGAGACGCCAGACTGATTCTTACCTGATTGCCGGGGAGCTGGATGGGTTCCCTCTATAAGCCAATGTAAATGCTCAGTTCTGGTGAGATGTTCTGAAGAAGAAACAGAAAGAGTGAAGATGAGAACAAACATCAGGAGGTTGTAGATTGGTCCTCTAACATCCTTCAGTTATCCAGAACAGAGGAAACAGGTTCCTAACATCCTCTTTCTGTCTAGATCTTCAGGTTCTGCTGATGTTTCTGCTTCCATGAATCAGAGTCCAGGGCTGAAGGATCTTAGGAAAAAATCGAACTGCGATTTTTCTGGCAAAAATTAAGATTTCAAATCGATTCATGATTTTATTTAAATGAAGTTTCAGCAGATTATTCACAAATATTTACAAACATGACAGGAAATGACATCATCCCATCAACATATTAAAACACGTGCATACAGAGGTTTCCTCAGCATCATTTGTCTAGGATGGGCTACCTGGACGCTGTTCTGGACCGCCTGATTGTTTCTCACAAAACCAGCGCCATGACACCAAACTGACACATTTCACATTCTCGATTTGAATTACCGTGTCTCCCCAACGGTTCCATCAGAAAAAATTCAAAGTAGTTTTTAAAAGAAGAGAAGGTGAGCTTTCAAGTCTCCTTAGTGTTATTACGGCACACCCTGTTCCTCTGTTACAGATCCTGGGCCAGTCAGGAGGAGCACTACAAAAACGAAGCAGCTTTCATGATCACGTGATCTCGCTGTTTGAAACTTAAATCGGGAAACAATAAATGATTCAGCCCTAATGGAGTCACACTCAGCCACTGTGGTCACCACCATCAGAACTTTGGTTCTGGGTGACTGGATGCTGTTGACCAGGATCAAACAGCTGATCCAGGACCAGAGAGATGCTGCATCCATCAGCTGATGGTCTGTATGACACGTTTCCAGCCAACAGCTCACTAGGAACCACCTTGATGGCGATATAGAAACCTGTTTTCTTCACCAACCCGTCTGTTGTGTTGATTCTAGTTTTTATGTCTGAATAAATCAGAGCTCGACTGATAAAGCTTCCTAACAAAACTGTTGGATCCTGTTCTTCTCCAACTCTACCTCGGCCAAACATCTGATAGCTACGTGCAGAGTCAATGTATGGAGGGCTGGTAGTAAAACTTCAGTACAACCAACATTATCGCAGAGATTTCAGCCTAAAGAGCACGCTGAGCTGGTTAAACGGAGTAAACTAGCTATGAAGCCGTTAACTCTGAAGGAGATGAAGCAACGAGGTGAAGGTTTCTGCTGATGAGCGTTCACGGCTGTGCAGCAGACAGGAAATAAAACTAAATACATGCCTTGTTGTTTGTTATAAAACATAAAGTATGATGCTGCCTTGAACAAAGGAATGATCCCAGCCGTCTCCACACAATAGGCTCGTTTCCTTTATCAGAACTTCAGGGTAAATCCTGGGGTGGGGAAAAGACCGGGAGATTCAAATGTCCCAGTCCTCTCAGCTGTTCTGTCTCCATTCAAATTCAGCTCTTTCAGGACTTTGCACAGACGTCAGCATATCGCGACTGCTTCGGCAGTGAGTGATGTCACTGATCAGCGCCAGAAAGCGTCCACAGTAACAATAATAACATTAAAAGTATTTATTCTGTTGAAGTTTATCATAATTTAATCCATTCAGAGGACGAGAGCAGCTGCGTGATGTAAAATGTGGCGTTCAAAGACCAGAAGCTCAGTTTTTACAGCGCTCTGTGAGACAACAAAGCCCCGCGAATTAAAGCGATGTGGGGAAATTCCAAGGTGTTTTCCGGTGCGGAGTTTAACAGTGGGAGAATTCCTCAGTGTTTTCTGGTGAGGAGTTTAGTAACAGCTGTGGGGAAATTCCGCCTTGTGTTCCGGTGTCGGGAGTTTAATTTTAAACATCCGTTCGCTTCCTGCTTCACTAGCAACTCTTCTAATTTTATTACTGCCGGTTGTTTTGGAGAACGTAGACTGCTGATGTAATTTCCTACGGAGTTACAACCAATCAGCGTGAGTTAACCGAAGGTTCCGCTCAGCGACTCCATCGGGCCATTCCGAGTTCCTACCCCTGATCAGGTACTCAGAAGGTTCCGGAAAACGGCCCAGAAAACGGCCGTTCGGCCGGCCCGGTCAAGTGGAGACAAGCGCACATCGGGAACTTCCGGTAAATTTACCCCGAAGTTCCGATAAAGGAAACGGGGCTATAGGTCATCTCTGATCATCAGTCTAGAGATGGGTGTGGTCTGTGGGTCATGTGACTAGAACCTCCATTAGAACCAACATGGTGGTTCTATCTGCAGTGAAGGAAGCAGTCAGAACCACACAGAACTCCTTAGAGACATCAGTGAGTGTATTCGTTCTGGTTTCAGGCTGACGTCACAAACAGCTGCAGGAACAAGCATGGAGGACTCACCTGTGACCATGAGCTTCACTGCTTCTTGTTTGATGAGTTCTCCACCCTTGTAGACGGTGCAGGTGTAAACGCCTTCATCCCTGTAGTGAGGGTTCTTCAGAGTCAGCCTGAAGTCTCTAGTCTTCAGTGGGTCTTTGTTCACCTCTACACGACCTTCATAACTCTGGTCTCCAGGCTGTTCTTGGCCGTTCTCAAACTTCAAGACCAACTTATTGGCCCACATATTTCTCCACTCCACCTTATCCCAGCCAGGAAGCTTTTTGAATTTAAAAGGCAGTCGGACAGACTCCGCCCCCTTCTCTACTTTTATTTCACTAGCTGTAATAGATGAAAACATGATCTGATCAGACATCACCTAGAACATTCAGCTCTAACAGGAACTCTGTTTTCATGATCCACATGAATGTTTAATCCATCAGAAACACATTCATATAAAAGCTAACCGTGAGTCTAGAAAACAGAGCAGAAAACTAGAATCACACGACAGAATTGAATATTTTATGTAACTTTATGAGTAAAAAAAACGTCTGCAGGCAGGTAAGATGTTTCAGCTGCTGTGGAACAACGTTAGAACGTTCTCTTGTTCCAATCCTGCAGGATGATGTCAGAAAGCAACATGATAGAGAAACAGGTCCAGCTGTCAGATGGCCGTAGGGCTGGTTGATAAAACCATAGCTATATACAGTGTGTGTGTGTGTGTATGTATATAATCATATTAAGTGTTGCTCCACTCTGGACCAATCAGTAGCTGGAATGAAGCCACATGGCAGCCAGATGGACGCGTTGCTAACTGCTAATGTTTATGTAGCTGTAGCCTCCTTCTGCAGGTAACAGGTATGACATGGCTGGTAAAAAGGAAAAAAAAACATTAGCGCCCCGAAGGAGAAAGAAAAAGATGGAGGACACAGTGGATGACATCACTGACAATAAGGGACCAAACAGTTCAGTCGTGTGGACGTTTTTAGCTGTTTTAAGTCAGACAAAAACAAAGTAGCTGCACCTCAAATGATGCTGAGCGCATGTTCCAACAAAGTCAGGAAATCCACCGATCTGTTTTAGCTCCTGAACCAGTGTCGCCCACTGGAGCAGCAGAATGTCCATCCATCCATCCATCCATCCATCCATCCATCCATCCATCCATCCATCCATCCATCCATCCATCTTCTCCCGCTTATCCGGAGTCGGGTCGCGGGGGCAGCAGCTTAAGGAGGGAAGCCCAGACTTCCCTCTCCCCAGCCACTTGGGCCAGCTCCTCCGGGGGAATCCCAAGGCGTTCCCAGGCCAGCCGAGAGACATAGTCCCTCCAGCGTGTCCTGGGTCTTCCTTTAGGTCTCCTCCTGGTTGGACGTACCCGGAAAACCTCACCAGGGAGGCGTCCAGGAGGCATCCTAATCAGATGCCCGAGCCACTCGATGTGGAGGAGCAGCGGGTCTACTCCGAGCCCCTCCTGGATGACCAAGCTCCTCACCCTATCTCTAAGGGAGAGTCCAGCCACCCTGCGAAGAAAACTAATTTTGGCCGCTTGTATCCGTGATCTCGTTCTTTCGGTCACTACCCAAAGCTCGTGACCATAGGTGAGGGTAGGAATGTAGATCGACCGGTAAATTGAGAGCTTCGCCTTTCGGCTCAGCTCTCTCTTCACCACGACAGACCGCTACAACGCCCGCATCACTGCAGACGCAGCACCAATCCACCTATCAATCTCACGCTCTACCCTTCCCTCACTCGTGAACAAGACCCCAAGATACTTAAACTCCTCCACTTGGGGCAGGACCTCGTCCCTGACCTGGAGAAGGCATTCTACCCTTTTTCCGACTCAAGACCATGGTCTCGGATTTAGAGGAGCTGATTCTCATCCCAGCTGCTTCACACTTGGCTGCGAACTGTTCCGGCTAAAGCTGGAGATCACGTTCTGATGAAGCCAACAGGACCACATCATCTGCAAAAAGCAGAGACCTGATCCTTAGGCCACCAAAACGGATCCCCTCACCACCTTGGCTGCACCTAGAAATTCTGTCCATAAAAGTTATGAACAGAATATGTGACAAAGGGCAGCCTTGGTGGAGTCCAACTCTCACCGGAAACGAGCCCGACTTACTGCCGGCAATGCGGACCAAGCTCTGACACTGGTCATACAGGGACCTAACAGCCCGTATCAAGGGGCCTGGTACCCCATACTCCCAGAGTACCCCCCACAGGGCCCCCCGAGGGACGCGGTCGAACGCCTTCTCCAAATCCACAAAACACATGTAGATTGGTTGGGCGAACTCCCACGCACCCTCCAGGACCCCCTCAAGGGCCAGGACTCCCTTAAAAAATGAGGTTTTTAATCTCAATTTTAATCTCAGGGCGATGGTGGCAGAGGAGTTAAGTCGCCGTCTTGCAATCGGAAGGTCGCAGGTTCGCGACCCGCTCAGTCTGTTGTGTCCTTGGGCAAGACACTTAACCCGCCTTGCCTGCTGGTGGTGGTCGGAGGGACTGGTGGCGCCAGTGTACGGCAGGCCCCGCCTCTGTCAGTGCGCCCCAGGGCAGCTGTAGCTACGATGTAGCTCATCCCCACCAGCGTGTGAATGGGTGGATGACTGATTGTGTTGTGAAGTGCCTTGAGGGGTTGTAGAACCCTAAGAAGGCGCTATACAAATACAGGCCATTTACCATTTACCATCAATGGGACCTTCCTGGTTAAATAAAGAATAAATAAAAGAATAAATTAAAAAAAATAAAAGGGTATAGAGCTGGTCTAGTGTTCCATGGCCAGGACAAAAATAAAGCAGAATGTAACTTTCTAATCCCAGATGAGGAGAATGAAAACAGCCACTCCAACAGTAGGACTCACCTTTGACCCAGAGGTTCACTGCTTTTTGTTGAATTTCTCCAGCCTTGTAGATGGTGCAGATGTAAACACCACCATCCCACCAGCGAAGGTTCTTCAGAGTCAGACTGAAGTCTTTATTCACCTCTACTCGGCCTTTATAATCCTTGTGCTGATCTCTAAGATGTTCTTGACCTTTCTCAATCTTATAGACCAGCTTTTCAATCCACACATGTTTCCACTCCACCTTATTCCAGCCAAGAAGCTTTTTGAATTCGAAGTCAAGTGTGACAGACTCCGCCCCCACCTCCACCTGTTTAACGTCTTTACCTGCAACAACCCAACAGATGAGAACATGATCTGATCAGACATCAACTAGAGCATTCAGCTCTAACAGAATCTCACTTGTCATGATCTACGTTTATAATGTCACCACAACATGCATTCTGCGAATGGAGGAATTTCTAAACTCATAAGTGAAAAACCTGAACACATTTCTAGGAAGAGTGTGAGAGTTATCAAGCAGGAACTGCGTGCACGTTTGACTTAAAAAAAGTTAAAGCAGGAAACAAATATGGAGGACTCACTTTTGAACCAGAGCTCCACTAGTCTTTGTGCGATAACATTTCCATCCTTGTAGACGGTGCAGATGTAAATGTGTCCATCCTCGTATCGAGGCTTCATCAGGGTCAGACTGAAGTATCCCGTCTTCAGTGGGTTTTTATCCACCTCTACACGACCTTTATACCACGGGTCCTGATCTCCAAGCTGTTCTTGGCCGTTCTTAATTCTATAGAGCAACCTATCAGACCTCACATGTCTCCACTCCACGGCATCAATGTCAGAAAGGTTTTGGAGGTTGAAGGGCAGTGTGACACAATCCTGCCCTGCTTCTGCCTCCACTGTGTTTAGCAGCTGGTCTGAAACAGGAGAACAAATGAAGCCATGACCCAAGGAGACTGACTGGTTCTAACAGAACCTGAACTGTCCTGATCTCCACAAGCAGCAAACAGCTGCTGATGAATCAGATCAACAGTTAGATTAAATTAATGCAACAATGGATGGAAATACATCTGGTGATGTTGCAGAAGCTTATCAAAACAATGCCAACGAAATATTAGAGGCAGTGTACCTCTGCTCTTCACGAATGTAAACAGTCTCTGAGCTACTTGGATGCATGGAGCTCAGGTGAGGCCAGGACCAAAGACACGTCATAATCACCTGACCTCATGATGACACAACGGCACCTTTACTGCTGCTTCTCTGATAATGACAGAGGACCCTGGTCTGACTCTCTGGTGCACATAAATAGCTTTTAGCTCTTAGCTTACATGCTAATCAGTGTTGTCATACTTGTGCCGGCCGTCTACTCTGCCACCATAATAATAGCCAGCTCTATGGTAGCCATGTAAAGTACCTGTGTGCATGGTTTCTAAAGCTGTATTGTAGTTGTTGACTTGTTATGAGATAAGCAGCTCAGAGCGTCAGCGGTAAAAACATTAGCAGAAGCTACGACCCTCTGTGACATGGAAGCACTGAGACATAATCACACAACTTACCTTCAAAACTTTTCAGTATTCTCCTCTTTCGCCTCTTGAAAATGACAAAGACACCGACAGAGGCAACAATGACGACTATGATGAGACTCAGTGAAAATGGAACAACAACAGGCCAGATGGGTTCAGGAGGTTCTGCAGTGAACACAAACATCATCATCAGGTCACATGACTTTAACAGGTCCTACAGCAGTTTAACCTGATGAACTCGTGCTGAGTGAAGCTAGTTCATCTGAGATGTTTGCATATTTTTCATCAGTCAGTTTTAACTAATCTGAGCTGAAAGCTTCAGTGGGGATGTGACATCATCAGCAGTCTGAACCAATCCAGATGCAGCAGGAACTTCACTGATGTGGAAACCTGAAGCTGATGAAGAGCAGCTCTAACAGGTGGAGCGGTCTTCTCTAACTCGTGAGAGCATTTCCAGACAGTCAGGATGAGCTCAGAGATCTCATGCAGGTAAGACTTTACTCTCCTGCTGTTTCACTTTAAACTTGATTTTCAAATCTGTTGCAGAGTTGGTGTGCTAACTTCGAGTCTTAGGTTACTGGTTTCACTGGAGTTCCTTTGAGTCTTATATGTTTTAATTGCATCCTGTTTATTCTGGTTTTATCTTTCTGCTGTTTTGTTTGAAAGCACTTTATAAAGTTATTTTATTTTTATTAATATATTTTTTATTTTATTATCATCATTATTATTATTATTATTATTAATAATATAAATATTATTATTTTATTATTAATTATTATCATCATCATTAATAATAGTTGGAATTCTTATTTTAACAGAGTAGCAGGGCCTTTGTTTACCTTCTTCTACCATGTTTCTGCTCCTCAGAGCTGAAGCCAAGGTTGAGACATGTTGAGCCACATATCTCAGCCTTGGCCTCGGCTCTGAGGAAGGAGGCAGACAGAGAGAGGAGTATTTCTGGGGAGATGGGGGGGTTCTGGGTTGCTGACCCTACTTGTCCTTTGAGGACATTTTGACTTTTATTATCTCCTTATGTCCACTGTGTCTCTGAGGAGAAGATAAAGCAAACAAGAAAGACCATCTAACTTAAAAGGTGAGCCATAATAATTTATAGTAAAGTTGAATTTAAGCTAACTTGAAGTCACTTTGGTTCATGAAACAAAATAATAAAGTTTTACAGAACTTCTACAGGCTGACAGAGCAGCACAATATTGGTCTTATTTCTCTTTGACTGTTGTCTTGTTCAGAGCTCTCATCTCCTCCATGTTGTGTCCCCCCCCCCCATCAGCCCAGCCGAGTCTCAATAAGCCCCAAACAATAACCTAAACCGAAATAACCCGACGGACTTGAAGTCCAAAACATGATCACATAGCCTACATTTGCAGCATCTTTTTTACCACCGTCTGTCTGTCTGAACATGACTCATCCCGCCCAAATAATGACTCTACCCAGATCTGACTTGAACCGACGGGCTTAATTGGTTCCGGCTCGGATCGTACAAGTGGGGAAGACCCCCCTGTGGTGAGATGCGTTCATGCGGGTTGTGTGACACCGGTTCTGACAGATTTATTTATTGCACTGTTGGTGGTGTTGGGGATATATAACAAATCCTCTGCAATATTTTCCCCAGTGTACACTAGTATTCATATTGGTTTTCTCAGTAAAAGGAAATTGAAACGGTGACGTAATCTGCATTTAGTTAAGATATAATCAGTATCAGCAAGTCAGGGTTTTCTCAAGATTGGTGATTGGCCAAAACTGCAATCGGTGTACCCCTAGTTAATGTTAAAGCAAATCATTGCTATAGAATCATTTTTATGGACAAGTCAAAACAGGTACAAAAGAAAATGAAAGTCTAAAGGAACAAATATGATTTTGTATCTCAGTGCTAAATATGTTCATTTATATTTGAGAACATGACCTCATGTCCAGTTGAAACTGGTGTTTCATGAGTATTCATGTTGGTTTTCTCAGTAAAAGGACATTTAAACAGTGACGTAATCTGCTTTTACTTTACTTTACTTTATTTAACAGGGACAGTGCATATTAAAGAAAACGCACAACACACCACTGTAAGGACAAATTACTGATGAATACAGGTTTGTTTATCATTCAGCCATTGTTTAAGTTGGAATTTGAAGGAACTGTATGACAAAGAGTCTCTTATGCTGAGTGGTAGACTGTTCCAATATTTAGACCCGTCAAGACAAAATCGGTATCGGCAAGTCAGGTTTTTCTCAAGATCGGTGATTGGCCAAAAACTGCAATCAGTGCACCCCTACGTCCTATAGCTTGTGTCGCCAAGATAAAAAATTCCCAGATTTCTGCTTTACTTGTGACATTTAGTTTCATTTTATGACTATAATTTTTTGTAGAAACCTTTAAACTGATCCACAGAACTGACCTTTGACATACAGAAGTGCTTCAGTCTGACTCAGCGTTCTATCCCGGTTAACCACACAGTTGTAGGTCCCACTGTCAGCATATGTAGGATTCCTCAGAGTCAGACTCAGGTCTCCAGTCTCCAGAGCGTTCTCCATCATTGATGTTCGACTGATGAAACGCTGGTTTTGACCCATCAGATAATCCCCAGCTGGCTGACGGATATGAACAGCTGAGGGTTGGAGGTCTGACCGTTTCCACACCACTGTGGAGCCTCTGGAAACTGAGACATCTACCTGACAGGGCAGCAGGACAGACTCCACCCCCTTTTCTACACCCACCTCCACTCCTGAGGCATGCTGGGAACCTGAGGGTAGAAACATGAAGGTCAGTTCAGAAACTGTCTGAAGAGCTGATCCAGAATGCTTCAGTGACTCTAGTGACCAGTTTGTGACAAAAGATGAGCTTCGTTACGTTATCATTCAGTTTGTGGGATACAACATTATGGAGTCAGTGGAACTCATCTGGTTTAGTTGTTACATAACTGACAGAGAGCAATACGTCCAAATAAGTAGTCATTCCCAGTGTGCAAAGATCAGATATGTGGAGTTCTCCAGGGCTCCATATTGGGACTACTTCTTTTCATACTATAAATAAATGGTATTTCAAAGTCATCAAACATCCTGCAAAAGGATGATACAAATCTTTTCCTGGCTCATAAAAATCTCGACGTATTACAAAAGCAAGTAAATGAGGAATTAGTGCAGGTTCGCCATGATGCTGTAATCTGGGATTTTCCAGTACGACTGTGCATGTGAGTCGTGGGCAGAAAGGCACACGGCAGCAGAAGGTACAGCGCTGAGATATACACAGCTTCAGTAAACATTGGCACTGATAATTACAATCCTCACTAACGGTTCTGGTAGTGGACACAGTCATGACTAATCGACTAACCTTGGCAGCTTTCATGTAAATCAATCAATCAATCAACTTTTACTTATAAAACACTTTCCATACTAAAAGCAGCTCAAAGTGCGTTACTAAAATAAAACAATGACCTCACAGAAATAAACACACACACACACACACACACACACACACACACACACACACACACACACACACACACACACACACACACACACACACACACATCCTTGTACTTACCTCTTAGTGAGGACCATCCATTGACTTCCATTCATTTTTTTTCATTTTAGGTACTGTATTGTGCCTAACCCATACCCTAATCCTAACCATAACCAGTGTTGCTGTATTCCTAACCCTAGCCTCAACAAAACTTAATTCACACCAGACCGCTGAACCCAACACGTAAGCTTTTAAAAAAAATGAGGACCACAAAAATGTCCTCACTTTACAAAATGTCCTCACTCTGTTGGTAAAAACGTTGTTTTGGTCCTCAGTATGTAGCAAGTACAAGAACACACACACACACGCACGCACACACACGCACGCACACACACGCACGCACACACACGCACGCACACACACACAGCTAAAGAGGTGGACCTTGAGCAAGTTATAAAAATGTATTTAATAATAAATAAGCCATAGTTAGAGCACGTGTACATAACTGAACTACAACACAAGCTGCTCAAAAAGTTTTTTGTTTATTTTACTTTTTTTTTCACTAGAAGCTTTTATTGTGTTGAAAATCACTTGATCGGGCACGCCTCGATCATGTGATGGGATTGCGCAACCCCTATAGTAACAAAGTTCAACAAGATCAAAGGGAGGAATTGATCCGTGTAAAGACCGCAGAGAAAAACGGTTTATTCTGTAAAATAAATCAGAAATAAACCCGCAGCTGGGATTAAAAGTTGTTTCTCTGTGTTAACTCTGCCTTGCTCATTTCTACTGGAAACTCCAAAGCAAAGACTGTATATATAAGAGCTCCAAACACATATGTCACGTGAACACAACAACGTTTCTTACCGTGAAGCAGCAGAACCAGTAACAACAGAACCATCTTCTTCTCTCAGTAAAAACACCAGCTAACAACACCGAGGTCCGTTAAACCTGCTCCAGGCCGACATTCCGACCCGCTGCTGGCGAACAGGGAAAAGTTTACTTTGCTTTCGATATCAACTGAAAATTCCCTTTAAAAATGCACTTCCTGTCATGGCCTTCAAAATAAAGCTATCTACTTCCGGTATATGATATCTATGTCCCCAACTGCCAAAAAAAGTTATTTTCTGATCCTATGTGCCAAGGATTTCACATAATGTCCGTGAATTTTAGAAAATTAGGTTTGGCAAAGAATAAATAACAAAGTGATATAGAAAGATTAACAATTTCAGAAGCAAAAGGATCCTGAAATCACAGTGTACTATGTAAAAAACCCACAATGTTAATTAATTATGAGGCGAACATATGAAAGATTTTGATAAAATGTGGAAAAAACAATAAAATTTCATGTACTTAAATTTTTACATTTATTTTCACTTCAGAACCGTTATGTCATTTCATGGCTCTTTAATGAGTACGCTTATAGCACACACGCAGAAAACATATGTTCCTAATATTACACATAAAGTGAAACACTGTCTGTGTTTATGTTGTCCCCCCATTTCGCTGTCAAAACGTGTGTGTGAGTGCAAAGATGCTGCCGGATTAGTATAAACTAGGATTAGTATAAACTAGGATTAGTATAAACTAGGATTAATATAAACTAGGCGTTACAGTGTATATGGTTGCAGTAAAACCAATAATCACTTCTTTGTTGTAAATACTTAAAAACATTTATAAAATAAAGCGTCCATCAGAAGCAGTGCTCAGTGGTGACATCAGCAATGAGGTCCCCATCCTCTTGAACAGGCTTGGTGGTCTCCATGGAGACAGCAGGCAGGTTTCCTGTGGGCGGAGTTAAAAACTTGGATGAAGGGATGCTCTCCTCTGCTGTGATTGGTTGTTTTACTGTTAGCTAACTAGCAGCAGGTGAAACAGACACAGAGATCATAAACATTCAGCTTTTCTCATGTTTTATAAAACTGCTGTAATTAAATATTTATGGACTCATTTAGATGGTTGGATGGTTTTATCTGTAGTCAAAAACATTAATAACAGCAACCAATCAGAAGTGCGCATCACTCTGACTCGTCTACCACCTGCCTAGAATAGACAACAGAAATGATGTTGTTAGTGATGTACCTGATTTCCTGCTGCTGCAGATCAACACCAGCAGAATGGTGGAGATGCAGTAGGGACAGATGGCCAGCAGGTGGCAGATGAGATGCAGTGAACTGAAAGAAGGATCAACAGTTGTGTTTCTGGGAGGGATGGAGGCAGCAGATGGAGCAGGAGAGTCTTCAGGAGGGGTGGAGGCTGTGGAGGTGTGAGGAAGAGGAGGATCTGCAGGAGAGATGATAGAAGCTGCTTCAATCACTCAGCTGTTTATTATCAGCTCAGACAACTAGCTTCAACAGGAAGTGATGTCACTGTCCTCACCTCTGACCCTCAGAAAGCTCTGAGGAGACTCTCCAAGCAGGTCAGTGTAACACCAGTAGGAGCCTTCATCAGAACGCTGGACGTTATGGATGATGTGTTCTGGTTTAGCTGGACGTGGAACAGAACTTCCATTGATGAACAGCTTAGCTGAAACTGGACCACGACCTTTCTGCCTGCAGCGCAGAGTGACATCATTTCCTGTCTCTACAGGAAGAGCAGGGATGTGCAGGATCAGATCTCTCTCTGAGCAGAAACACAGTTTCGTCAGAACGTTAATCAGAGCAGAATCATGTCTAGGGTCTCGTTTATAAAACAGGGTCTGAAATTTGTCTGAGTCATTTTCTATGCTCTGCCAGGCCTCTACTGCAGCTGTCTTCAGTTCCTGCTTGTTCTGGGAGGTTTGGTCTTCAGCGGGTGAAATGCTGCTCAATGGATCCAGGTCAGGTGACTGACTTGGTCATTGCAGAACATTCCACTCCTTTGCCTTAAAACCTCTTTGGTTGCTTTTGCAGAATGCTTTGGGTCATTGTCCATCTGCACCGTAAAGCACCGTCCATTAGGTTCTGAAGCATTTGGCTGAACGTGAGCAGATAAAATTCGCAGCCCTTTTTTAAATAAACAAAGATCTATTAAAGGAAATCTAAACACTACAAAAACATATCAAACCAGCTTCCATCAACTGTGATTATCAGAATATACATGTTAATAATGATAATAAACCCATGATGGCTTGACTTTATTGTTGTGGTATCAGCTTCAGTGGCAGGTCAGGTCGGCTCATATCATACATTTTATTCTATTATATATATATATATATATATATATATATATATATATATATATATATATATATATATATATATATATATATATATATATATATACATACATATGTAAACATATATATACATATATATGTATATGTATATTTGTATACCCATCTAAGATGGCGGCCGGCCACTACATCAGCTCCCATAGGCAGCGCCAGTCCACGGGGCGTCTACGTATTTATGTCTGTGGCTTTGCCTAAGTCACATGACTCACATGACCTCTAAACACAGGAGAGGGGGGGGAGCCACACACACATGGGCGGCGAGTCAGGTGACTTTGCTGTTTCCTTTTTGCCGAAGCCACAGCATTACTAGGCTAGGATTGATCCAATAAAGATGCCGCCTTGGTATTGATACTACCGATATTTGGATCGATCCACCCACCCCACGGCCACAGCTTTGGTCGGCCACCCTGAAAATAGAGGCACGGCCGACTCGGACTCAAAATTCTGTTGGAGGTGTGAATTGAAGCTCTTTCTGACAGGAGACTCCACCAGATGTTCCCAGCAGACCCTCACAACACGTTTGGGTCTACCAGGTCTGACCAGCATCCTCCCCCACCAACCAACTCACCACCAGGTAGTGGTCAGTTGACAGCTCCGCCCCTCTGAGTGTCCAAGACATGCAGCCACAGATCAGATGAGACGACAACAAAGTCGATCATCACGCTGCAGCCTATGGTGTCCTGGAGCTAAGAGCACATATGGACACCTTTATGCCTGAACGTGGTGTTCATGGACAATCCATGACGAGCACAGAAGTCCAGTAGTAGAAGTCCAGGAGGGCGTTCCTCCCAGCCACACCTCTCCAGGTGCCCACGTGAGCGTTGAAGTCCCCCAGAAGAATGAAGGAGTCCCCTGATGGAGCTCTCTCCAGCACCCGTGGGTAGTCTGACCTGCAGTTTGGTGCATTAACACAAACAACAGTCAGGACCCGTCCCCCACATGCAGGCAGAGGTATAGGCTACCCTTTCACCCACCAAGGTAAACCTCAACATACGGGGACTCTTTTATGGTTTTTAATAGTTTTGTCGGTCAGCCGCGATCAGCTCTGCAGCTCCACCACACTCATCTCACTGCTGCAGCAACACGGTGCTGCTGGAGGGCAATACGGCGTTTGTTGTGCTTCTACATGTCACCCTGGAGTTCAGTCTCAGTGAAAATGTGTTTTGTAGAACTGTCAGTGGAACCAGTGTGTGTACCAGTAACAGTGATGGCGATCTGCTCACTCCTCTGTGCTGAACTGGTCTCACACCAGTAAGATGCAGTGAAGGGTGTAATCAGGTCCAGAACACAGGAGGAACCGTTAACCTTCCCAGAATAAGGACCAGCTCCTCCACAGCCAACAGTTTCTCGCTCATTGGTCATCTTCACTGTCCGTCCATCTTCAACACAACTCAGAGACACTGGAGCGTCTCCGACGAAGAACTGCTGAAGGTCTGGACTGATGTTCAGAGACCCTGGAGGACAGAAGAGGAGCATTTATCTACTGACATCACTGCTGATCTGGTTTCTGGTTCTTGGTTTGGGTAATGAGCGTTTATAAGACACACGGTTGAGGTAATATTAGGCTGATTTACCGACACGGTGTGTCTTATAAAGGGTCTTGGATAGTCTGGGAGGCAGACCTCCGCCCAGCCACGGGCGGGGAGAGCACTCATGCTTGGCTGTTGCTGCAAGGCTCTGTATTCTTGTCCACGGGGCCAGAATGTGAAATATAACATGATCCACTACAGAAAACTGAGTCCTGCTTTATCTACCAGAGAAACTTCAGTCCACAGCCTGAAGGACTGAGGAGATGTGAGACAGCAGGTCCATGCATCACATAAAAGATCTTTAACTGTTGCAGCACGTAGAAGCTCCATTACAGCTGTCATTAGGATTTTATTTTTCTGAAGGACAATTCTTAGACCCTGTTTGGAGGCCATTGCTCCCCCTGCATGGATCCAACTGCATGTCTGGTTTGTCAGATGCTGCATGTAGTCAATCATTGCTGCAATGTGCAGAATCAGATACTTTGTCTGTTGTTTCTCTGCTCGTCCCTGGGCTGACGGTGTTCTATGAGCGGCTCACCTCACGCCAGTGATGTCTGTCCTTTGTGCATTTGCAGATAATGTAAGTGGAGACAATGGGGCTCTATGCACAGTGTGTGTTCTGCATGTAGGGAGGGGTGGCCCTGTATGTGACAGTAAATGGTCTTGATTGCTATGACATATTCCAGCTAAAGTACATGCAAGTCCCCCAAAGTACTTCATGAAAGATGTGGAAAGCTGTCCTGCACCAAATGCAAGAGCGTAGTGGACGATAGACAAGGTTCCTCACTGGACAAGCAGGCTTTACTGCAAAACCTGCAAAGAGCTTGGCTGAGAAGCAACGACCACAGACACGGCAGGTTACCATGACAGGCATCCAGGTACGTTGGCTACAGAAATAAACTGAAGTGTGTATCAGGAATCAGTAGATCAGTAAGATCAGCAGGTGTTGACCAGAACAAACAAGAAACCTGGAGGAACTTGGATATTATTGATAGTTCTGTTTTTACTGTATCATGAAGAACAAGATGGCCGTTACTGACCTCCTGCTCATAAATCACAGCTTAACTCAAACTAACTCACCTGTAGAAACAGCTGATCCAGTCAGCAGCAGCACAGACACACCTGGAAGCAGAGGTCATTACAGGTCAGAGGTCAACAGTATGGCCCCCACTTGAACACCTGGAGTAAACTGTTATAAGCTGACACTGCAGCCATATTGGTGGTGATCTCATCACAGTGTTGATATTTTATAAACTCTGATTTAGTCCTGATTCGGTCTGGTGGAACTCAAAGGGTTAATCTAAACGTGCTCCTGAGGGGAGGAGATGATCACATTAATGATACTTTAGAGCTGAAGTATAAAGCATCAGTCTGAACTCATTAAAACTCTAAAAACGTGAGGAGGAGAAACATAAACCAAACTGCATTTACTAAAAGTGTCCACTAGGGGGCTGATTCTCATTCCTATTCTGTATTTATAATTTAAAGCTACATCTGCTCATAAATATAAGTGAAACGATCAGCTGAAGCAACATTAGTCAGGACTTATTGTTAAATGATGTTTTTATGATTAAACGTTTCCTGTAGTTTTACCTTTAGGCTGCAGCTGCAGTGAGAGAAAACGCTGAACGATGATAAACTACACATGAACCTTTGTTTAACACAGGCATCATGGCAGAAATCCTTCCTGCTAATTTCTCTAAACGAGGTTTAGTTTTATGAGCTAAACTTCAACAAGTTACTTTGACCATTTGGATGTAAATTCTTACCCTGGCAGTGATTTATGATCAGTTTTGTACCAGGAAGTAGATTGCTCTGTTAAAGCCGTTTGAGAAGGTCAGTAGTGATGGATTACATGATGTTCACCCCTATCATCAGTCATTATGGGTCCAAAACTCAGCAGTAATCATGAATCTGTGATTTATTATAAATGTTCGTGTTGCAGCAGAAGATCTAATATCATCAAAGCCTAAAATCTGAGCTGAATGAATAAAGGTAGAGACTCACCATAGAGCAGAGACACAGGTGCTCTCTTCATGATGTCTGAGCAGCAAAATGCTGCCGTCAGCACCGTCACTTCCTCATGAGCATGTTCTACACATCAACCACAGAGATCTCCGCTCTAGGATCAGATAGCATCTTGTTTCTGTTTGCATCAAGCTGAATGAATCAATGGATTCATTCTTTTCAGAAGTGTTGAATTGAAACTGGAATGGGTTGAAGCTGTTTATGTAAATATTCTTTTTGTTTACGACGTGTCAGTGGTCATATGAGGTGCACAAGTAAAGTGAGTCGATAAGAAGTAAAAGATGGAGATATAAGTTCTATGTAGTCTAAAATAAACATATTTAAGTTTTCCGTTTTTGTCCTGAATCATTACAAAAAATCTCCTCTAATCAGCAAAGAACTGTGTTCAGAAAATACTTCATACACTTAATTAGCCTTTCGCTGGCCCCGCCCCCAAAATGCTTATTGTCCAATCACACATCATAGCCACTGTTACTGTCCGACAACTTCAAACAAGTTGGTGAAGCCAAGCATTAGAGTAGTCGCGTCTCCTTTGTTGCATATTGTCAGAACCTCCTCATCAAGCTCAACCAGCCAAGCATGAGTGATCCCCGCCCACAGCTGGGCGGAGCTCCGCCTCCCAGACTATCCAAAAGGCTCACTCACCTCTCACTTGCTCAGTCATCGTGTGTTCTTCATGCATGAGCTCCTCCTGGTCCATGTTCCATCCTACCAGTCCCCGAGTAAACCTTATTCACGAACCAACCAGCCACGCCACTTGACTCCTCTTGGTCACAACGCATCCCCGCCACCGCTCCCCGGATCCACGCGTCCCCAGATGCTACCTTCTTCCAAACTCCCAACTCCTTGTTCCCTACGCGTCGCTCAGCAAAGCCGACACGTATTCTTATATTTTGAATCTGCCAAGCTGGTCAGTGTTTGACCCACTTGTTTTGTCGGACTTAGCAACAGTAACTAAGGGGGGCAGGGCTTGGCGAAAGGCCAATTGCCACAGTGCAGCAATAGCATCGCGATCAAATCTCATTTAACTCCAAAACATTAGAAACTTTCAAAACCATTCATGTCAACGTCTGCTTACCTTTCTTGCGTGGAGGTCTGCGATTTTTCTTCATTTGGAAGCGACATCATCCAGGAAATGGATACGGGCGGGATAAGCGGCCAAAACAGAGCTAAACTGTATGCTGACGGAAGTTGATGCGTTCCACAAAACAAAACATTTCTAACAAATTATTTCCTTATTTTACTTACATAAAACAAAAATTCTTGGTTAGATGTTACAAAAAATGAGGACGGTTCCCTTTGTGATTTAGGCCATCATTTTTTAAAAACTGGCCATCTAAATGACAGCGGGACGGCTTGCTAGCTAATACTATGCCTGAGGGACACCACTTCTGATTACTTCTTGTCCTGATTCTGTATAGTTTTACTAATAATTTTCTGGTTTTTAGGTAACCGATTATCCAGTTATGGGTTATTACTCTTATTCTGTATTGTTGTTTAGAAAGTAACAGGCTGTGATCGATCTACAGCAATATTTACTTGGCTAGAATTCTTAAACTAGAAGATAAATCTAACTTTACATTCTTTTGCAAAGTCCCCAGACCCCGTTCTCTCCCTGGATGACATGCTGGTGGGATTAAGGAAGTACAACACCCACCGACGAATGGCATCCCAAACTGAGGTCAGCAGCACATCGTCCCCACTATACTAAACAGCACTATTCTAAACAGCACTATACTAAACAGCACTATTCTAAACAGCACTATACTAAACAGCACTATTCTAAACAGCACTTTACTAAACAGCACTATTCTAAACAGCACTATACTAAACAGCTCTATTCTAAACAGCACTATACTAAACAGCACTATACTAAACAGCACTATTCTAAACAGCACTATACTAAACAGCACTATACTAAACAGCACTATTCTAAACAGCACTATTCTAAACAGCACTATACTAAACAGCACTATTCTAAAGAGCACTATACTAAACAGCACTATTCTAAACAGCACTATACTAAACAGCACTATACTAAACAGCACTATTCTAAACAGCACTATACTAAACAGCACTATTCTAAACAGCACTATACTAAACAGCACTATTCTAAACAGCACTATACTAAACAGCACTATTCTAAACAGCACTAAACAGCACTATACTAAACAGCACTATAGTAAACAGCACTATTCTAAACAGCACTAAACAGCACTATACTAAACAGCACTATACTAAACAGCACTATACTAAACAGCACTATACTAAACAGCACTATTCTAAACAGCACTATACTAAACAGCACTATTCTAAACAGCACTAAACAGCACTATACTAAACAGCACTATTCTAAACAGCACTATTCTAAACAGCACTATACTAAACAGCACTATACTAAACAGCACTATACTAAACAGCACTATACTAAACAGCACTATTCTAAACACAGTGTTTGCGAAAACACGTCGGACAGTCGGACATTACCGACGTGATTTAAAACTGTCCTACGAAAAACTTTAAAACGTCGGACATTATGACCAACGCCGTGCGTCTACTCTGAACGTGCCAAATTAAAAATAAACTTCCTGAAAACCACAAATTGCAGACTGTTGGCTTCCCCCTCAAAAGATCCAGTTTCTACATATATTATTATTTATTTGGACTCTCAGAGTACCGGGTCTTCTTTTGGGCGGAGAGAATGGAGAGCGGCAGAGCACTGATTACTGATGCGCTCCGCTGGGCAGCTGCGTCCTGCACACGGCCACAGTAACATTCTCAAAGTGGCGCCACCAAGAAATACATAATTAACACACGATCGTTCATGTTTGCTCATACTTTCTGTTTTTCATTTGTGTCTGACGCACTCCGCTGCTGCAGAGATCATCTCCCGTGCTTCGGTGACGTCACCTCACTGGCGCAGCCGCGCGGCCCACATTCCGCTATTTTTGCGGTAGAGGCATCTTTTTGATCTGCTAATTTCAAAAGTAACTTGTGAATTGAAAAGTAAGAAGCCAGGCAGCAGTTTTTCTGGAGGATTGAGAGGAGATGCAGCTAAAAGACAGACAGGACAGAAAAATAGTCGCATAAAAAACAAAACAGTGTTTGAAAAGGAAAATGTAGGCAGACATGTCCACTACACGTTTGTAATTTTATATTATTAATTTATAAGCATGTAATATTTATTTATTTGATACAATTCAGATCACCTTCAAAACTCAGTCCCACACCCAGGGCCGATTCTAGGCATTTCGGGGACCACGGCACAGTGCCCCCCCCGCCCCCCGCCAAGAAAAAGATAATTTCTCTGTATCGTGATATTTGTGATGAACTAAATCGTCAGACAGAATGACATTTTGTCCTTAACAGCAGTTTATTAGAGTAGTTTAACAAACAGCTGAGATAAACCCCATCTCCAACTTCCAGTCTCACCTCAACCAGCCACAGCGTCTCTTAAAGGAACAGTAACATCAGTCTACAGCATCAGTCACAAAAAGCCCTTATGGATCATTACAAAATTTTGAAATATTTTCATATATAATATGTTGTTTCTGGTGTTTCATAATAATTTATAATAATTATATGATCTCTTATAATTTCCTGATAAATTCTGTTAATCCTCATTTTATGAATTTGGCAGAAAATCACATTGATGGTTCTTTTTTCAAATTATGTCAACAGATTATTGTCACAATAAAAATATGTATAATATGTAAAGGTCAGAGGTCACTACAATACCCACTGTTAAAGAGATACAAATCTGAAGCCCGCGAGGACATTGTCCTACGTGGTTCAAAAATGTACTACGTGAGACGCTCTCACGTCTGCCAGTTTGGCAGGCGTGGCTGAAAAGTTTTCGCAAACACTGTAAACAGCACTATACTAAACAGCACTATTCTAAACAGCACTATTCTAAACAGCACTATACTAAACAGCACTATTCTAAACAGCACTATTCTAAACAGCACTATACTAAACAGCACTATTCTAAACAGCACTAAACAGCACTATACTAAACAGCACTATACTAAACAGCACTATTCTAAAAAGCACTATTCTAAACAGCACTATACTAAACAGCACTATTCTAAACAGCACTATACTAAAAAGCACTATTCTAAACAGCACTATACTAAACAGCACTATACTAAACAGCTCTATTCTAAACAGCACTATACTAAACAGCACTATACTAAACAGCACTAAACAGCACTATACTAAACAGCACTATTCTAAACAGCACTATTATAAACAGCACTATACTAAACAGCACTATACTAAACAGCACTATACTAAACAGCGCTATTCTGAACAGCACTATACTAAACAGCACTATTCTAAAAAGCACTATTATAAACAGCACTATACAAAACAGCACTATACTAAACAGCACTATTCTAAACAGCACTATACAAAACAGCACTATACTAAACAGCACTATTCTAAACAGCACTATATTAAACAGCACTATTCTAAACAGCACTAAACAGCACTATACTAAACAGCACTATACTAAACAGTACTATACTAAACAGCACTATTCTAAACAGCACTATACTAAACAGCACTATACTAAACAGTACTATACTAAACAGCACTATTCTAAACGGCACTATACTAAACAGCACTATACTAAACAGCACTATTCTAAACAGCACTAAACAGCACTATTCTAAACGGCACTATACTAAACAGCACTATACTAAACAGTACTATACTAAACAGCACTATTCTAAACAGCACTATACTAAACAGTACTATACTAAACAGCACTATTCTAAACAGCACTATTCTAAACAGCACTATACTAAACAGCACTATACTAAACAGTGTTCCCGAAACACCAAATGGTGAACCAGAATCTCTTTAAATTAGTACAGAAGTCTCTCTCTATTCTCACCAAAACTCCTTCCATGTGCGAGTTTTTGCCTCAACGACCACCTGAGAAGCATTTCACTTTGACTTCTGGTGCTTATCAGCCGCCTCTGGAGTCCAACGGGCCAAAACGACCCTAGCTTGACAGCATCCCTCACTGCTGGTGGTCAACAGCGGGTTCGGGGACTGCCACCACGACAGGCACTGACCACACTGTGGCCACAGCTCTGGCTCTTGAAGCAAATAAATTTGTTCTGTTAGTGGTTGGCCTGTTGTCTAAAGGTGCTGATCTCCAGTGTGCAACAGCAGCTCAGGAGGTAGAACCCACCTTGTCTGCTGGTGGGGGTCAGAGGGACTGTTGGCGCCTGTGCTTCGTAGCCTCGCCCTGGGCAGCTGTGGCTACACTGTAGCTAATCAGTGTGTGAATGTGTGTGTGAATGGATGAATGATAAACTGTAGTGTAAAGCACTTTGGGGTCCTCTGACTCTGAAAGGCGCTATGCAAGTGCGGGTGATTTATCATTGTTAGTCACTGACTATCTGCCTCATGGTGCTTTGATTTAAGTTACACTACCTTGTTGTTGTGTTTGCAGCTGCGAGTTTCCAGTAGGCGAGGTGACTGGTCCATGTGGTGACATTTCCTTCCTGAGAGTGGGTTCTCTTTAGGTCTGGGTTACGAAACACGTCAGAGGTGTGAAGCTGAGTGTTGATCACATCCGAGATGAACAACATTTAGATTCCTCAGCTTACCCCTTTTATAAACTCTTATTGTACTAATATGAAGTATGCATCATATTAATGTTATAAATAAAACATTAGTGTGGATGCAGCAGTCTCTTTAGGGAAAAGTCCCAGTAGGTGTTTGTTTTGTAACTCGATCTTCCCCCATGTCCCAAAGTCTGATCCAGATCTGATCCAGAACCTTCCTGTCCACTCAGACTCCAGCTGGTTCTGGTTCTGCTGCAGGTTCCTTCTGTTTAAAGGGAGGTGTTCCTCTCTCCTGCTGCCTGGTGCTGGATCAGGATGGAGGAGCACACCTGAGTCTGCTACGTTCTGCTTTTATCTTCATGCTGATAAACGTTTCTGATCTTCTGCTTCTGGATGGAACTCTTCTGATTTACTGCATGAAAACCCAACATGTAGAGACTTTATTCATCAGTGGAGATGCTCCAGGTCAGCAGCTACCTGAGATGTGTTTTTATAATAAACTGGAGCTGCTGATGTAAATAAAGATTCTAATGAGATGATAGGAACACAAACAGAATAAACCAGGATGTGTGCTCATTCTAAGACGTGCATGAACACATGAACGCTCATCTGCAGTACTTCTAACCACATTTCTCAGACCTCTGTGGTTAATGTTTAGGGTGTGTTCATGAGGAAATGACGGCGAATCTGGCTCTGCTCTTTTAGTTCGTTACAGCTTCTCTACTCTCGTCCACGCTCGTGTTTATACAGGACTTTATCCACCTCATTCCTGTTGTATGAACGTTGCCTTCATGTTTAGTGTTTTTAGCTCATATCAATGTAAATGACTTTGGTTCCATGTGGTTGTTAATGGCTCTTTATAAATAAAGTTGGATTGAATTCATACACGTCAGATTTTGCAGATTTGCTGCATCCTGAGCAGTTACTTTAACTCAGAGATGATCGACACACCAGATGTTCATTAAAGTCTCATTTTCAGCCTCGTGTGAATCCTATTGGACACTAGTTAGCCTTATGTCCAGTTTAACTCATCTGTAACCAGGAAAAAGCACCTCAGACCTTATGGTGCCCCTCCACTGTGGCGCGTAGAAAACATCTCAGATGGGATCTGCTGGTCATGCCGTTGGAAACCATCAGGACCATAAAGGTCACATTCCTTCTCATCACAGAACAAAACTGCCTTCCACCTTTTGGTGGTTGCATATATATATATATATATATATATATATATATATATATATATATATATATATATATATATATATATATATATATATATATATATATATATATATACAGGTCCTTCTAAAAAAATAGCATATTGTGATGAAGTTCATTATTTTCTGTAATGTACTGATAAACATTAGACTTTCATATATTTTAGATTCATTACACACAACTGAAGTAGTTCAAGCCGTTTATTGGTTTTAACATTGATGATTGTGGCATACAGCTCATGAAAACCCAAAATTCCTATCTCAAAAAATTAGCATATCATGAAAAGGTTCTCTAAACGAGCTATTAACCTAATCATCTGAATCAACTAATTAACTCTAAACGCCTGCAAACGATTCCTGAGGCTTTTAAAAACTCCCAGCCTGGTTCATTACTCAAAACCACAATCATGGGTAAGACTGCCGACCTGACTGCTGTCCAGAAGGCCATCATTGACACCCTCAAGCAAGAGGGTAAGACACAGAAAGACATTTCTGAACCAATAGGCTGTTCCCAGAGTGCTGTATCAAGGCACCTCAGTGGGAAGTCTGTGGGAAGGAAAAAGTGTGGCAGAAAACGCTGCACAACGAGAAGAGGTGACCGGACCCTGAGGAAGATTGTGGACAAGGACCGATTCCAGACCTTGGGGGACCTGCAGAAGCAGTGGACTGAGTCCGGAGTGAAAACATCCAGAGCCACCGTGTACAGGCGTGTGCAGGAAATGGGCTACAGGTGCCGCATTCCCCAGGTCAAGCCACTTTTGAACCAGAAACAGCGGCAGAAGCGCCTGACCTGGGCTACAGTGAAGCAGCACTGGCCTGTTGCTCAGTGGTCCAAAGTACTTTTTTCAGATGAAAGCAAATTTTGCATGTCATTGGGAAATCAAGGTGCCAGAGTCTGGAGGAAGACTGGGCAGAGGGAAATGCCAAAATGCCTGAAGTCCAGTGTCAAGTCCCCACAGTCAGTGATGGTCTGGGGTGCCATGTCAGCTGCTGGTGTTGGTCCACTGTGTTTTATCAAGGGCAGGGTCAATGCAGCTAGCTATCAGGAGATTTTGGAGCACTTCATGCTTCCATCTGCTGAAAAGCTTTATGGAGATGAAGATGTCATTTTTCAGCATGACCTGGCACCTGCTCACAGTGCCAAAACCACTGGTAAATGGTTTACTGACCATGGTATTACTGTGCTCAATTGGCCTGCCAACTCTCCTGACCTGAACCCCATAGAGAATCTGTGGGATATTGTGAAGAGAAAGTTGAGAGACGCAAGACCCAACACTCTGGATGAGCTTAAGGCTGCTATCGAAGCATCCTGGGCCTCCATAACACCTCAGCAGTGCCACAGGCTGATTGCCTCCATGCCACGCCGCATTGAAGCAGTCATTTCTGCAAAAGGATTCCCCACCAAGTATTGAGTGCATAACTGAACATAGTTATTTGAAGGTTGACCTTTTTTGTATTAAAAACACTTTTCTTTTATTGGTCGGTTGGAATATGCTGATTTTTTGAGATAGGAACTTTGGGTTTTCATGAGCTGTTTGCCACAATCATCAATATTAAACCAATAAACGGCTTGAACTACTTCAGTTGTGTGTAATGAATCTAAAATATATGAAAGTCTAATGTTTATCAGTACATTACAGAAAATAATGAACTTTATCACAATATGCTAATTTTTTGAGAAGGACCTGTATATATATATATATATATATATATATATATATATATATATATATATATATATATATATATATATATATATATATATATATTTGTGACCACCAGGGGTTGTGGGGCCAATGTTAGAATCTTTCCATTGGTTTGAAAATGTTTTGCTGACGTGAGACAAAAACTGCCCTAGTAAAGAGGAAGTACTGCAGCTGAAGCTCTGCTTTTTGCTCTCCAGCCATCATCCAGACAACATGACGTCTCTGTCTGTCTCTCTGCTCCTCGGTGAGTCCGACACATTCATCCATTCATCCCAGCTCACACCTTCACTCAGGAGAACACGTTTAGTACAGAAACAAGCTGAAAGTTTTACTGGTTCTCAGTTAGAACCCAAAGTTTGTGATTCAGTTATTTATTATTGTCTCTACACCTGACCTCAGAACAGTTCCACCTACAGTGACTGATTATTGTTGAAGAACACCTGTCTGTCTGTCTGTCTGTCTGTCTGTCTGTCTGGACTCACCGGTCTGTGTTAAAAATCAGCTGAAAACTCATCAGTTCAGGCTGGTTTACACGTGACCTGTTCATCTTAGTCTTCCTCGCTAGCATCTGTTCAAGCTGGTGTTTCTGCCAGTTCTGGCTTTTTCAGGCTCTCATATATATATAAATATATATCTCATATATATATATATATATATATATATATATATGAAAAGCTGTGTTTTCAAGAGCTTCCTAGACAGACAGGGACGCCCCAGTTCCGGTAGAGCTCGATGCATCATTCCACCATCTTGAAACGACTCAGGAGAAGCGTCTGATCATCTTGAATGTGCTAGCTAACAATGCTGAGATGAAGGAAGCAACTAGTTGATGTTTAGCTCAGGAATTAAAAGACAACTGGACAAAGTAGCAGGAAGGATTTCTGTCATGACTGTTAAACTCAAGCTGAATCAGGTTCCTGCTGCAAATGATTTAATGTTTACTGTCATTAAGAATTTTCTTTCACTGCAGCTTCTGTGGAGGACTCTTTATGCCAAAGTAGACAAAAAATAAATAAATGAATAAATAAATATACCAATTTATTTATAAAGCACCATTCAAAAATAGCGTGGCAGCTAACCAAAGTGCTGTACATAAGAGCCAAAGGTGCACACCAGGAAATAAAAATGCAAATGACTACTAAATACTATGGAAAACAAATACCCCCCCCCCCCCCCCCCCCCCCCCACACACACACACACACACATTATTGATAAAAAAGCTGAGGAGCGTGGAAAGAAGGACCTATGATAACGCTCCTTTGTGCACCCAGGATGCAGCAGTTAGCCCTGACGAAGCTCCTTCGCTCATCGACAGCTTCATGAGTTTTTCAAACCAGTAGTGTGGGTGGAGCCAGTCTGCTCTTTAATGAACCTATCTAATCTCTTCCTCTCAGCTGTGGTTAAGCTGCTGCACAACAGAGAGGAAACAATTAGATAAACCCATAAAGAAGGTGGAAGAAATCAATAACAGATCAGCGATGACGTCATTACATACATCCTTCTCTTTCATGTCTCCGTCCGTCCTCCAGCGTCTCTGAACATCAGTCCAAACCTTCAGCAGTTCTTCGTCGGAGACGCTCCAGTGTCTCTGAGTTGTGCTGAAGATGGACGGACCGTGAAGACGACCCATGAAGGACAAGCTGTTGGCTGTGGAGCAGCTGGTCCTTATTCTGGAAGGGTTCAGGGTTCCTCCTGTGTTCTGGACCTGATTACACCCTTCACTGCATCTTACTGGTGTGAGACCAGTTCAGGACAGAGGAGTGATCAGATCAACATCACTGTTACTGGTACACACACTGGTTCCATCTGCTGCTGAAACATCACCTGAACCTGATTCTGATCTGTATCTGATGAAACTCTGGTTGTGTTGTTGTTCAGAGGGAGATCTGATCCTGGACATTCCTGCTCTTCCTGTAGAAACAGGAAATGATGTCACGCTGAGGTGCAGGCAGAAAGGTCATGGTCCAGTTTCAGCTAAGCTGTACATGAATGGAAGTCCTGTTCCACATCCAGCTAAACCAGAACACATCATCCATAAAGTCCAGCGTTCTGATGAAGGCTTCTACTCATGTTTCACTGATCTCCATGGAGAATCTCCTCAGAGCTTCCTGAGGGTCAGAGGTGAGGACAGTGACATCACTTCCTGTTTAAACTAATCTGCTGTGTTGATAATAACCAGCTGAGTGACTGAAGCAGCTTCTATCGTCCCTCCTGCAGATCCTCCTCCTCTTCCTCACACCTCCTCAGCCTCCACTCCTCCAGGAATCTCTCCTGCTCCTCCTGTCTCCATCCTTCCTGCTCCTCCTCCTCCTACGTTGGCCTTGTTCATTCCCATCACCACAGTTCTGTTGTTCGTCTTGTTCCTGGTTCTGATTGGAGTGGTGGTCCTCTGCAGGAAACGCACAGGTACACTGCACCTGCCTTCTTACAGCTACTGTAGTAACCGAACGGTTAACTCTGTCCTAATTTAACAAGCTAACATTAGCATCAGCTAATATAGGAAAATCCCTTGATTTTCTGGGTGCAAATTTTACAAGTGACAGTTGAAACTGGACATTGGGCTTGGACTGGAAGAGTCTTCTAGGGACTTGGACTCAGACTTGGCCTGAGTGACTTGTCTCAGACTGGACTACTCCTATGGGACTTGACTTAAAGCAGCGTCAGAACCAGGGACCTAGAAAGGCTCAACAACCTGATAAAAAGGTCTGGTTTCTGAACTCTTAACGCAAGATTCTCCCACATTTACTTATTTTAAAAATGTCATAATGTGATACAATTAACATGGAATATAAAATTTTATAAATGATGAAATATTTCCACACCAACAGCAGCTGATGAAACCAGGTGTGGTTTTTATCACCATCCTAAAGCCAGGCTCCAGGGCGACCACCCTTATGAATGATTCTCCTGCTCCTCTTTTCTATTCAGGGAGGAACAACTCAGCTCCTCCTACAGAAGTGACCTATGCTGACATCACCTTCACACAGAGAGGCAAGAGAGGTAGGCTTTTTATTAATCGGTCTCATTCAACTTTATTAGCTCGTCTATGACGCACCTGTAGCATAAACAGAGGCAAGAGGTGCATAGACCGGGTAAATATCGTGAGTGCCACTGGTGTGCTCCCTCTGCACCTTCAGGACGTTGTTGACCATAAACTCTGGTCTTTGTCTGTGAGGGCTGAGCGTGGGGTAACAACGATCCTCTCTGCAGCCCTAAAGTCTCTAAGTCCTGACTGAGACAGTTGTGTAACGCTTTGTTTTCCAGAAACACCTGCTGATGATCCTGAAACCATCTATCCAGCTGGGATGTCCCACAGTTTAGGTACAGAACAACAGTTTCTGATGAATGAAGTAAAATATATTTCAGCCTAAATCTAGAATTCTTACACAGAAGGAAAATAATCTTTTGCATCAGCATCAAATTATTCCAGTGCCCCGTGTCTGTTTGCCCACTCATCCCGTGATTTATATTTCATAAGGGGAATACAAAGCTACAGACGGTCAGCTGACCTCAGAGCCTAGTTCGGCACGTAGGAGTTAATCAAGTCAGAGAGAAACTCTGGGGCAAAGCCATTCAGAATCTTAAAAACAAAAGTCAGGATCTTGAACTTGACATGGAAATTTACTGGTAACCAGTGAAGACGTGAAAGACCAGGAGTGATGTGATTACGCCTGCTAGTGTTAGTCAAGAGCCTGGCTGCAGCGTTCTGGACCACCTGTAGTCTATTCAAAGCAGAAGCAGGGATATCAAAGACGATCGAGTTGGCTAAATCCAAGCAGGAGGTAATAAAAGCATGAATGACAGATTCCCAGTGCGGCCGCTGCAGGATCGGTTTTAAACCAACTAAACGATGCAGTTGGAAGAAACAAGACTTAACCACATCAATAATCTGGGGAACCATCAAGAGACCTGCATCCAGTTTGACCCCAAGGCTGGTCACACACTGTTTAGGGCTGAACGTGAGAACAGAAGGAACAGGAGAAGAGTGAGAGTGACTACGGGGGTCCATGAGAATTACTTCTGACTTAAGCTCATTTAGCTTCAAGAAGTTGTCAGCTAGCCAACCCCTCACCTTGGCTAAGCATTTGTCAAGGAGTGACAGGGCATTCGAGTCATTCATGGTCAGACATCTGCATAAACATGATAACCAAGGCCATATTTCTCCAGGATTTTGTCCAAGGGAAGGATATAGATTGAAAAGAGGAGAAGCCTGAGAACAGAACCCTGCGGCACTCCCCAAGGGAGTGAGAGACACAGAGAATACAGCGTCAAGCTTCCTCACTCTGAGCTACTTTTGATTATTACCAAAAAGTACAAAACCTTCTGGGGAGGCTCTCTGCTACAGAACCCCAGGCTCAGGCTGACCTAAACACAATGTGAACCCCGTCTCTTACCCACCAGACTGGGTGGATTATAAAAAAGTGAGAAAACTGTTATTCTGTCTCCTCAGATCTCTCTGGTGTCACCTATGTTCAGATCAGCATCGAAAAGCAGACGGAGGCTAACAGGAAAACTGGTAAATATGACAACATTCGTCTGAATTCTCACACACATAACGGATAACTCATGGTGCATCCGAGTAAAATCAGAAAAGGCTACTAGATTTTTTTTATATTTCATATTTTACTTTTCATGTGAAGGTTATCATTGCTTTGATATTTGTCATGTGAGTTATGATATAAATATCAGATACTGAGGTTTACGGTCAAATTCACTGAAAAACCATGTAAATAATGATTATTTCTGATTCTAATGGGTCACTCTGAGTTTTTCATGCAGGCTGAACATGAAAATAGTCTCCTCCACCTATCTCCTGAATTAGCTTCTGATAGAAAATAGACTCTAGGTAAAACTCTACGATTAGAAAATCCTGACAGATCTTCGTCACACTGTCACTTAACATTCATGGACTCACCCATCTTGACTCACGACGGGGAAGGCTGTTGTTGGTTTAGCGTCCAGGAAACAGCAGAGAACGTCTGGGCTAGTAGAAGCTAACCGTTAGCATTAGCAACTCCACCACACAGCAGAACTCCTCCAGGCTTGTGTTATTGGTGGAGATAAAACATCAACGTTGCAGAGCAACCAGAGTCAGTGGTAGAGTTGTGTTGCTGTTAGCCAATCAGAGGTGAGATGTCCACATATCAGGAAATAAGACTCCAGATCCTGTCGTCTGAAGCTACTTTCTCCTCCAGCTAACTTGTACATCCTCAAACAGGCACACCTGAGATTTCTTTATCCCTTAGTATGACTTACAATGCATTTATTCCTACTAGAGACCACTGCAGATGTATTAAAGTAGGAGTAAAGTTGACCTTTAAAGCATATGTCTACTGGTGACCATTATCTGGTGATGTCAGTGGTTGTTGGTGAATCAGGTGGAGTTTTCAGTGCAAGGATCAGAAGGTCTGGTCCGGACATGTGGACAGTGGATATCTGGGACAAACACTTTGAAAATGGAGTCAGGAGGATGAGAAGAGGAAGAGCATAAAGAAGATGAAAGGATTTAGGGAAGGAGAATGAGCAGAGGGTTAGTGTGATAAAGAAAAGTTTAGGGATTGGGTAAAGTGGTGGTAAATGATCCACTGGTGGTCTCAGAATCCCTGCAGCATGTAGGTGTTTGTAACGGTACGTGTATTTAGAATGGATTCAGAATTTTTTAGCATGGAACGATCGATCCGAGACAGACACATACCGAGTTCTCACACAGACCTGTAACTGTGCTGCACATTAAACAGCTACACAAGTGGGTGTGTCCAAATTAAAGGCTGCATCCTTCCAAGGACCCAACCTACCCAGTCGGCATAGGCTGGTGTTGTAGCAGCAGTGAACAATTAGCAAAGAAAGCAGAGAGGGTTAGGGTGTTTCTTTACATCTTTTATTTATGGCCAAGAGATATTAATGAAGGATGGCTGCGTGGGCTTCGTAAAGTTAAGATCATGATTTTCATTTTGTATTACAGATGAGATCTGCCAAAAACATTAAAGAGGACCTAGAACGTATAAACCAACATTTTCCTTGTTGTTTTTGAATAAGACAGCTTGGGTCAACAGTAGCATGCTAAACAGTCCTACTGTGACCTACTTTTTATGTAAATTAGAAAGCTGAAAAAGGCGAGAGAAAACCTCCTGTTCTGAGAAAGCCTTCCTTAACACGTCACTAGGGGGAGCCACGCCTCCTCAAACCTGCATGTGTCTGAGGCCTTCTGGGGAAACCAACCAATCAGCAAGCAGCTCATTATCATATTCATGTCCTGGCCGAGTGGGAGGGGCTAACAGCTCTTTTCACAGCAAGGCTGGTTTAGGGGGTTTAGAATGGCCTGTATCAGGGCTCCTGGGACAGATGAAAGCCTAAAGAACATTTCTGATGCTTTTTAGAGGCTCAGAGCTGTTTTAGATTGTTGATTAACTGCATTCTAGGACCACTTTAAAGTAAAAAATCTAATCTGAACTCATGTTAATACTCTTCTATTTCTCTTGTTTAACAGTTGGAAGTTAAAGCTTTTCAAACAACTAAATGCTGAAAGAACAAGACGCGCGTGCTCGTACAAGCGTGACCCCAACAGCTCAAACCTTGTGCTGTGGTAAGATCTCCAGGCTGCTGTGGATGTTATAGGGGTGCACGCACCCCCACACAACCCCTAAATTTAGGTGTGAGTGATGTTAATATCTTTTAATTTGTTCTCATTCTTGTCTCTTGTTTTATTTGACCATCCTCATCTTTTATTATTTACTGTCTTTTATAACTGCTTCCATCTCTTGTTTTTACTGTTTTACGATGTTTTTATGGTGGTGTTCAGCACCTTGGGCTTCCGACAAGGTTGTGGAAGGTGCTTCAGAAATAAAATTGAATTGAGTGGTGTGTGAATGGTTGTTTATCTCTGTGTGTCCCTGATGGATTGGAGACCTGTCCAGGTGTAGCCCCGCCTCTCACCTGGTGACTGATGGAGACAAAAAACAGCTCTCTGAGACCCTAGAGGGAGGATGGATGGATAACTATTTCTATTTTTCCATTGGTATCAAACTTTTTTACACAAAAACAAAAACTATAACTAAAATGTATAAAACTAAGCTGAAACTAAGCGTGGGAACGATTTTACGCATTGTGTGGTATTTTCCAATTTGTGCGTGAAAATGTTCCTAAATA
The DNA here is from genome assembly GCA_006937985.1 of Aphyosemion australe. Lineage (NCBI taxonomy): Eukaryota > Metazoa > Chordata > Actinopteri > Cyprinodontiformes > Nothobranchiidae > Aphyosemion > Aphyosemion australe. The sequence continues at coordinate 208,350 of SSNS01000465.1, forward strand.
TAAGAACAGCTCTGACCGTGGGTAGGAACAGCATCTAGTGGTGGAACGAGGGAACTGCAACACTGAAGGTCTCAGTGATCCACGCGTGTTCCTCATCCACTAATTATTCTACCCAATAAATAATTATTTAGGTGGGAAAACAGCTGAGTCACATTATTGGTGCTAAAACACCCGTGACCGACGGGAATCTGACGCTGTAGAACGGCTGATTTAGTGTTATTTTGTAATCACAATGTTTACTCTTCCATTTTTATGATGTTTTAAATAATTTAGAATTTATTTATTATGTTTTCATAAAACTTAATGTTTTTGTGATTTTGCTTGAGATGCGCTATATAAAAGATCGTTATTATTATTATTATTGGAGGATTTAGCAGAGCGTGCCCTCCAGAGGGAACGGCTCTTCCGTGAGCGAATCTCACTGATCCGATTCCAGTCTATATTCTATTTTACAGCTACAAGAACCTCCTCTGCTCCCTGATCATACACGCTTTGTCAAGGTAACCAGACTGAATGACAGCAGGCTGCAGTGTCAGACATTTCCAAACAAAATTAATTTCAAACAGAAAAAGTCCCTAAATGTAAACAACAACCCATTACTCTACCATTGATCACACTCAGTTTATTTATCTCACACGGGGACCTCTCCTCTGTCCCGACCACATTTACAACCTCTAAAACTTGTTTGGTTCTTCTGCACTTCAGCAGCCAGTGCTTCGATCTCGTTGTCAATAAGGCTTTTCTTTTTTTCCGGGAAGAACGCAGGGAATCCCCTCATGAGCTGAGGATGTATTGTGACCAAATATGGTTAATTGAGGGTGTTTCTGTATGTAAAAGATGGTGAACGGGCACAAGCACCTGGGTACGCACAGGTGGGATTTATTATCAGACGATTGCGGAGGAACATGCGTATGAGAGGCCACCGCATGTTTCATAAATCAGGACATTGACTGTTCGTACACACATTCTAAATTTCATCCGTAGGAAGGAATATAGGAACGTTTCTACGAACGTTTGCTAAATGAGGGCCCTGGAGCATAAAGACGGAAAGAATAAGAATGAGTCATTCAAAGAAGCTTTGGAAAAGAGTGGTGGAAGCTAAGCCAAGTTCAGGAGACAGCATCTGTGAGCAGCAGAACGGTTTCACAGCAAGGAAGAGTTCTACAGATGCTGCTTTTGCTTTAGGGATGCTGATGGTCAGAGGGAGCTGCATCGTGCCTTTGTAGATTTAGAAGTGTGTACGACAAGGTGCTGAGAGAGGAGATGAGGTGCATGAGGAGGTCTGAAGAGGCAGAGAAGTATGTTAGAGGGGTAGCAGAACATGCATGAGAGCTGTGAGACAGCAGTGAGGTGTGACAGCAGTGAGGCGTGCTGTAGGAGTGACAGAGGTGTTTAGGTGGAGGTGGGAGTGCATCAAGGATCGGCTCTAAACCCCTTCTTGTTTGCTTTGGTGATGGCCAGGCTGACAGATGATGTCAGACAGGAGTCTCCATGGACCATGATGTTTGCAGATGACATCGTGATCTACAGTGAGAGCAGGGTGCAGCTAGAGGAGAAGCAAGAGAGGTGGAGATATGTAGTGGAAAAGAGAGGAATGAAGACTGAGCGGGAGATACGATGTCCCGGTCCTCTCAGCTGTTGTGTCAAATTCAGCCCTTTCAGGACTTTGCACAGAGGTCAGTATCACTTTATTATTGACCACACCATAACCATTCCTTTTCTTATACAATTAAAAAAACACAAAGCTGAAACTTAAAAAAGCACATTTGTAAAGTGAAAAAACACATTTACATACAAGAAACACAAGTTTACAAAAAAGTTTTACAAAAAAGTTTACACAGTTACAATTAAAAAACACACAAGTTTAGTTAGAAACAGATCAAAGTAAAAAGTCATTTAACTCTGGGTCAAAGGTCAGAGTGAAGTGGTGAATCACTCCTGTCTTTGGAAAAAAACTATTTACAAAATATAAACCAAATGTAAAATTAATTAAAACAAAGATGCAACATAATCTGATGGATTCAATTCATATTCATATTTATTTATAAAGCGCCAATTCACAGCAAGAATCGTCTCAAGGCTTCACAACGTAAACATTCCAATTGAACCAACTTATCAGAGCAATGAGTAAGTGAGTAAGGAACCCAGCAGATTGCATCAAGACACTGATTAACATCAGTGTCTTTACGACAATCCTCATACTAAGCAAGCATGTAGTGACAGTGGAGAGGAAAACTCCCTTTTAACAGGAAGAAACCTCCAGAGGATCCTGGCTCAGTTTGAGCAGCCATCCACCACGACTCACTGCGGTGAGAAGACACAGCACACACACACACACACACCATTTGTACCAAGTAGTGTTTCTATCGCTGCATGCATTTCAATTTCTTAGAGATTTCATTTCCTCAGAAAGACTACTTTAAAGAGGACCTAGAATGTAAACCAACATTTTCCTTGTTGTTGAATAAAGACAGCTTGGGTGGTCAACAGCAGCATGCCAGAAAGTCAAAGCCGTGTGTGACCTACTTTTTATGTAAATTAGAAAGTTGAAAAAGGTGAGAGAAAACCTCCTGTTCTGAGAAAGCCTTCCTTAACACGTCACTAGGGGGAGCCCTTCCTCTTCAAACCTGCATGTCTCCAGTGTCTGAGGCCTTCTGGGGAAACCAACCAATCAGCAAGCAGCTCATTATCATATTCATGTCCTGGCCGAGTGGGAGGGGCAAACAGCTCTTTTCACAGCAAGGCTGGTTTAGGGGGTTTAGAATGGCCTGTATCAGGGCTCCTGGGACAGATGAAAGCCTAAAGAACATTTCTGATGCTTTTTAGAGGCTCAAAGCTGTTTTAGGTTGTTGATTAACTGCATTCTAGCTCCACTTTAACTAATCTGTGTTTTATTTCTAATAAACTAAATGTTTGTGGTAGAATTTGAACTTCATGCAGCAGCAGGTAGAGTCTGTTAGCAGGATCATTTCTGCTATCGTCTGATTCAAGTGGACAATCACTGCATCTGTTACAATCATTAAAATAATGTTGGAATCACGAATGAAACACGTACATCTCTTCTGGATCAGCAGAACTGGAGCGTTTACAGCTCTCTCCAACGTGAGTCGGGCCACCCAGAGCTCTACAACCAGCGGCTCTGGAGCCACATGTGGCCCCGCTGAAGAGGCTCCTTGTAACGTCGACTAATACTGACATAAACTGGAGTTTTATTCATAATTAATTTGACAGTGTGAAAGGATAGTTTTATCATTGTTTTGTTGTGATAAAACCATTTTCACATCAGAAACACAAATACTGAAAGTAGGATGCTACCAGAACCAACTAAAAACCCAGCTAATGGTTAATTAGCTCACGCTCCACTTTTTATGTAACGTTCTGACAGAAGGAGCACTTTCATTCCAGAACCACCAGAAAACTTCACACTGAGTCAAAAATGAATGAGAGGCAGTCCTAGAGTTTGTTGGGACATCCTCATTTTTATCACGCGTTCTCATATAATATGAGACAAGGCTTAGTGAATAACAAGGTAAACATTACCTAGTCTAATCTCTGTAAAAAAGCAGATGATCGTTATCAACCACTTTTTATTGGAATTCATTGGTCAATCCTTAAATTTAACAGAGACTTCAGGGTTCAGCATCCCCTCCTCTTCACTGGGAGGACCACCTCCTGTTCCTAAACAAGAAGAATCAAAAGATCATTTAACAGTCAGATGAAGATGGAATCAATTACTTATTGGGATTCATGATGGAGTCAAATCATCAGATCATCATCAGAGACTGATTCTTACCCAACTGCCTGGAAGCTTGACGGTTTCTCTCTACAAGCTGACGTAAACGCTCAGTGATGGTGACACAGCTGATTGATGCTGAGGAAGAAACACAGAGTGAGACCAGATCTAGTGTAGATTAGAACAAACATCACGAGGTTGTAGCCTGTCTTCTAATGTCCTTCAGTTATCCTGGAAAGGAAACGCATCGATGGTGCCAAGAGGAAACATGTTAACAGCATCAGCTCTCTGTCTAAAGACGGACCAAAGTCAGCAGGTAAAAGAGACGGAAACAAAGAGGAGGTTCTCCAGGTTCTCAGAGAAGATCCCATATCTGGGAGGGGCTTTGAGTAGAGCAGCTGTTCTCTCCTCCTGCTGAGAAGGACTGCTATGCAAATTTCCCCCGTTGTGACACGTTTTAGCCAAAGAAATCCTAGAGGCTAACACTGGCAGAAAATGGACGGATTACATTTAGTGCTGCCAAAATGTTTTGATTAGTCACCATTACGTCAACGACCAAAGTCGATGCTGCTCCACGTGCACCTGTCCTTAACTCCGACAGAGATCGTGAGTGCTCAGCTCTCCTAAACCTCAGGTCCTAAAATCGTGCATGATGACCAATGACGTCATTTACATAATTTATCATTCTCAGTAATCAAGTAACCCCCCCCCCCCCCCCCCCCCCCCAGCAACACCACATAACACTATTAACACAAAAATCCAAGATGACAAGCCTGTAAAGACTGCCACTAACACTAGAGTTACCAACAGTAATAAATGAAGCTATTTTTTCTACAAGCCCAACTTGAAGCTCTCACCAAACTCAAACAACCCACAAAGCACCGCGAATTCTGATGACTTTTATTTTGAAAAGTGACACAGTAAACAGGCCAGTCACCTGTCTCAGGTAGAACAAGGCCTCATTTGTCATCAGTCATGTGATTTTTTGCTAAATGAAGCAAGCTCGGAAGTGGGGCTTCATGCACACGGTTCAGGCTGATTCTTACCTAAATGCCGGCGAGTTGACCTGAATCTGTCTGCATGCCAGCGTAGAAACTCTCCTATTAGATGTGAGACAGAAGCTGAAGAAAAGACAGAAGAATTAGACCAGATCTAATGAGCACAAACATCATGTGGTTGCAGATTGTTCCTCTGAAACACATTAATGATGACAAGAGGAAACATGTTAAAGGGAGGCTAGGCAGTTTTGGCTCGCTTTTAGCACCCCCTAGTGTCCATTTAGTAGAACCGAAAGTGAAACTTATCTCCTCGCTGTCCGTTGGTCTTTTTGACACCTTAATCTAACAGCAGAAATGTCTCTTCAGCCTTCATTAGTGTCTATGGGAGCGGTTCATCACTAAATCAAACACATCAGCTGTGTTCATGATCTAAAACATGCTGGAAGCAGACTGCAGCTCCAGGTAGGTCAGCTCATTTTTTTCTAGGTCCCAAAAGACCATACCAGCAACCCTGAAGTTGCAAGTGGAATATTGTGGCCACAGGGGGTGACAGGGGCTGGGTGGCCTTTCATTAACCCTGTAAAGGGTCATTTTAGCACAAACTGGCTCAAGAACATGATTTAAAAATATGAAAAAGTTGCAAAGTGTCCCTTTAACATCCATTCAGCTTCAGACACACAAAATAGCAATTGTCAATACATGTGACCCCAGAAATATCTGGTTTAACAATACAAACAAGCTTAAAACGCTAAATAATCAATAAAGAAAACAGCTTTGGCTCAACAACTAGTTTACCAGAAAAGGTGCAACATTAAATATGTCATTTTGCTAAACTAATCCTCTCAGAAAGTTCATGTTTTTTAATCCCTTTTGCATAAAAATGTATTAATAGCATTGTTGACTATGACTTTACAGTTAAGAACAGTTTTCCTAAACTTTGCAACATAGTGGGATCCAGCAGAAAACGTTTGGGAGTCACTACTGGTTAGCAACACGTTTAAAAGTGTTGTCTCCTTTCTTGAGTTGAAAGACAGCTAACTATGGCGGAAGGACTTGTCTTTTCTCCCAACAACAAAACCATCATTGTTGACATGGTCCTCCAAAATAATGTCTTCCAACTCTGTGAAATCCAGCAGAGAGTGGTTGAAGACGGTGTCTAGTTTGGATTAGTGTTTAAGGTTTTGATGATATAGGTGGTTTCAAGAAACGTGTTTTAGCAATTCAGTAAAACTGTAATAGGACAGTTAATATTAAACACATTAGATATTACATCGACATTACAGTAATTACTTTTCATCAACCCAGCGTGGGCTGTGACCTCTGTTATACAGTGGTTGTGTCTACATCTAACTGTACGGTTGGACAGTGTCTTACTCTTGCGTTTAGTCTTCTTTGATGCTGTTCAAAATGTGTTTGTGCAGCACTTTGTGCATCCTCATTGTTGCATTTTAAAGCACTTTTACAGATGAAGCTGGTATGGTTCTTATTAGGGCCGTGATATACTTGCTGTTTAACCTCGCGTTGGCACAGGCAGCAGGGTGCGTCTTTGTTCACATACTTGCTGCTACATGGCGCCGCGCTGCATGCAGTACCAGAGTGTTCCACTAGGGGGCAAATGAGAGTACTCAGACCGGATAGAGAACTGGGATAACCAAAACAAACATGGCGTCAATAAAAGAAATCAGTAGCTGGTTAATTTTGAGATTACGGAAGAAAAAAAGACAGCAGTGGTATCGTAGATGGTGTGAAAGACCTCTAAACCAGAGACGGAGTCACCATGGTGACTGTGTCTAGCTCGTTTTGTCACCTCCACCTACTGATTGCTCGTATATTACAGCGTTTGGGCGCGTCGAGTCGCGTTAATGTCAGAGGACACGCACAAATGATGCTTCAAATCAATGCAAGCTACGCGTGGCAGCCATTTTAAACACATGTGTCAGTAAACTGCAAGCATATGACGGCCCTTAGGGCTGGGTGATATGGCCTAAAATCAATATCACGGTATATTGAGGAGTTCACCTCGATAACGATAAATGGACGATAACTACATGTATGCGCAAAAACAATGTCGTCCACTAGATGGGGCTGTCATGTGTCTTACGCTGAATCACGTTGTCATGTGACTCGAGGTGGTACAGCTTCTTAAAGGGACATGAACGTCACCAACCTACACACATCTTTTTACTTTTTTATCACTGAATTTATTGACATGTGAAAAATTATATCAGTTAGTCAGAAATTTCGATAACCAGTACTTATATTTCAAATTATGAGTAAAAAGTACTTTTTATTTGAATAGGTGTTACTGTGTTGAGTCTAAAACGGCACCCAACATATTTTATTGTTTCAGACTTTTCGCCAGTGCCAGGCGTGGTTACACTGCACCAGCTTAGGAACTGGACGGAGACGGTTAAAGGGAGAATTCACGACTTTAGAGCCACCGTGAATTAAACCTAAATAAATGTGCAATCCAGCACATTTAAGTTTGCTTATTTGTTTAAATAAACAAGAAAGGCTGACGTTGCTTTGAACAAACGAACGATCACCATCTTCTCCACACAATAAGATATTTTGTTAAATAAGTCGACACTGAACATCACGACTTTTGTCGTGATTTGGCGCTATATAAATAACCTGAATTGAATCAGATTTCAAATCAGATGTGAAAAAGGTTCAGTCCATCAGGAGCTGGGTGTGGTCTGTGAGTCATGTGACTGCTGTCGGGACAGAACCTCCTTTAGAACCAACATGATGGTTCTATCTGCAGTCAGAACCAGACAGAGCTCATTCATCACAGGCATCAGTGAGTTCATTAGTTCTGGTTTCAGGATGACGTCCCAAACAGCTGCAGGAAACAAAAACCTTCTTTTATAGAAAAGCCTTCGATGCACCGTAATGTGGATTTTTTATTAATGGTTTTCTCTTATTTGCCTTTTTATCTGAATTGAGTGTTTTTATGTTTTATCTTGTTTTTCGCTTTTATGCATCCTGATAAGCACTTTGGCTGTCTAGTTGACTGTTTTAAAGGGCTATATAACCAATAAATGAATGAATGAATGAACATGGAGGACTCACGTCTAAGCACGAGGTCCACTGCTTTATGTTTGATTTCTTTTCTATTCTTGTAGAAGATGCAGGTGTAAATGCCGTCATCACCACAGCTAGGCTTCTTCAGTCTCAGACTGAAGTCTCCCGTCTTGAGTGGGTCTTCATTCACCTCTACACGATTTTCATAATCCTTGTGCTGATCTCCAGGTTGTTCTTTTCCATTCTCGGTCTTATAGAGCAGTTTATTGGACGTCATGTGTCTCCATTCCACTGTAACACCATCCAACCTGTCAGGAAGCTCCATGAATCTGAAGATCAGCTTGACAGACTCTGCCTTCTTCTCCACTATTATTTCTCTAGCTGTAACAAAGCAGCAGATGGAAACATAATCTGATCAGACATCAACCAGAACATTCAGCTCTAACTGAATCTCACTTGCTGTCATGATCTACGTTTAAAATGCCAGAGACCATTTCTGGACAGTCTGTAAGGTAATTGAAATTATGAGTAAAAATAACTCATTTTAAACAGATTTTCTTTAGAAATACGTCCCAGTTTAATTTGAAAGTCATTCACGTTTGCGCAACGTGAGAATGAGTGTGTGTGCGTGCGTGCGTGTGTGTGTGTGTGGTTTGCAAGCCCAATTTGTCAGGTCACACACCAGCATTATGAAACCAGTCGGTTTATGAGACCATTTTTGAAGGTCTCGTAATTTGTGACTTTTAAAATGTTGTCATTTTTGACAAATATAAAAAGTAAACATTGTTGTGGGTAAAATAAAACATTTTGACATACTTTTTGTGTTCACCAGATTACCTATTTATGGGGAAAGGCATGTCCCCATAAACCACCACCAAGTCATAGTGGTCTCATAAACCATAAATGCATGCATATGTGTGTGTGTGTGTGTGCGCGCGCGTGTGTGTGTGTGCGTGCGCGCGTGTGTGTGTGGTTTGCAAGCCCGACTTGTCAGGTCACACACCAGCATTATGAAACCAGTCGGTTTATGAAACCATTTTTGAAGGTCTCGTAATTTGTGACTTTTAAAATGTTGTCATTTTTGACAAATATAAAAAGTAAACATTGTTGTGGGTAAAATAAAACATTTTGACATACTTTTTGTGTTCACCAGGTTACCTATTTATGGGGAAAGGTGCGTCCCCATAAACCACCACCAAGTCACAATGGTCTCATAAACCATAAATGCATGCGTGTGTGTGTGTGTGTGTGTGTGTGTGTGTCATCGTGAGCAAGTTTGGTTTGTGTTCTGAAAGTGTTAGCAGTGTTTGCGAAAACTTTTGAGCCATGCCAGAAAAACAGTACATGGAAGTGTCAGCAGAACAAAGACGGTTCTATCTAGAGTGATGGAATTCATTCTTCAGGCTGACGCCACAAACAGCTGCAGGAAGCAAACGTTATGGAGGACTCACCTTTGAACATGAATCTATCTGCTTCTTGTTTTGTTTTATTTCCATTCTCGTAAACAGTGCAGGTGTATGTGCCTTCATCCCCCCAGCGAGGCTCCTTCAGAGTCAGACTGAAGTCTCCAGTCTCCAGTTGGGCTTTATTCACCGCTAGACGACGTTGATAATCCTGGTCCAGATCTGTGAGCTGTTCTTTGTTGTTCTCAATCTTATAGAGCAGTTTATTGGACATTAAATGTCTCCATTCCACCGTTTCTTTGCCAGGAGGCTTTTTGAATGTGAAGTTAAGTGTGACAGACTCCGCCCCCACTTCCACTTGTTTAAGATCTCTAGCTGTAACAAAGCAGCAGATGAAAACATCCGATCAGACATCAACTAGACCATACGGCTCCAACAGAAACGCACTGGTTGACATTGTCCAGGTTTAAAATGTCAGAGATGATTTATGGACACTCTGCAGCAGAGTGATGACTGATTTAAGACGACAAACAGGAAGTTACAGAAATACAAACATGGAGTAATAAATGTATGAATGACTTTTCTCTAGAAACCAGCCCTGGTTAAAATGAACTTGATGTATTACCTGCATGAATGTATTAGTCTAATTCCAAAGTTTCATCAAAAATAAAACTTGAAATCCTCATCCCAGAGTGACTCTACACAGCATATCATGGGTTAATCCCGGTGTTAGGTCATATTAAAGTGTTGAGACTTCGGCGTCCTCATCTCCTCATATCGTACGGCCAGTCTCTTTCTCCGTCTCGCCCTCTGCTGTCAGAGCGTGACCCAATCTGACTCGACCCTTGTGCTTACTCGGTTTGGGCGAGATGTCGCGCCACGCGTAACCCGTTCCGACGGATCATTTATTTACACCTATGGTGGTGGTGGGACGTCTTAAAACTCTGCAGTATTTCAACCCATATTTAATAGTGAAGCTAGTTAACTCTGAAACCCTCACTCCCCCCCCACCCACCCCCATGAAAATTTTCTCATCGTATCTTCGTGAATCACATAGGTGACCCATTATTTATTCAAAACGGTGAATTTTGCCAAAAGTTGAGAGCTTTTCATGTCTGATTAATAAAACAAAGATGTCACCAGAGAGGCAAAATATTTTAGTCGGTGGAGCAGAACCACCTTTATCACCAGATCAATGATGGTTCTTTCTGCAGTGATGAAATTCATCCATCACAGACATCAGTGTTGATTTGTTCTAGTCTCGGTCTGACTTCACAAACACAAACAGGAGGACTCACCGTCCATCTTGAGTCTCAGGAGTTTTTGCCGGTTGATTTCTCCATCTTTGTAGACGATGCAGGTGTAAATGCCTCCATCCTCGTACCAAGGTTCCTTCAGAGTCAGGCTGAAGTCTCCAGTCTTTATCTTATCTTCAGTCACCTCTATACGGTCTTTATAATCATTGTGCTGATCTTTAAGATTTCTTTCACCATTCTCCAACTTGTAGACCAACCTATTGGACGCCACATGTCTCCACTCCACTGGAGTTGCCTGACCAGTCCCTTGGAAAATAAAGGGCAGTGTGACAGACTTCTGCCCTGCTTCTGCCTTCACCTTGTTCACCAGCAGTAGCTCTGAAAGAGGAGAACAAATAAGGTCAAGACCCAAACACACTTGACAGTGCTGTGGCCATCTGTTGTTTAGTTCTCACAAATCATGACTTAATATACCTTCTGGTGTTTCATCACCAACTAATTTCATGACTGGAATAGATTTGATTAATTTGGTAACTTTTAGAGCCTCTCATTAATTAGCAGCCTAAATATTTACACCAAGTAGCAAGAGTTCTGGATGAGCAAATGTCAGATGGAACAAAAGGGAGGTCATGAAATCAACTTTTTTTACGACTTTTCAGATCTGTGGAAGCCATTCTAGTTAAAGTCAGTCTTTTAAATCATAAACATCTTTATATTTGGTGAAAAAGTTATTATATTTATTATAAAATTAAAATTATAAAAATGATTATTTTACAGAAAACGGAGACAGCTTTGCCATCAGACTTAAAAGTTGTCCCTCGTTAATTAGGCTGTCATTTTTTAAGTGAAGCCGTCCAAATGACGATAGAACGACTCGCTGGCTAATGCTATGGGCTGAACAAGACAATAGTCTTCTACACCTACAGAAGTGGACAGAATTGTTGGTACCCTTCGGTCAATGAAAGAAAAACCCACAACGGTCACAGAAATAACTTGAATCTGACCAAAGTAATAATAAATAAAAACTCTATGAAATGTAACCAATGAAAGTCAGACATTGCTTTTCAACCATGCTTCAATGGTATTATTTATAAAAAATAAACCCATGGAACAGGCCTGGCCAAAAATGATGGTACCCCTAAAAAAGACTGAAAATAATGTGACCAAAGGGACGTGTTAATTCAAGGTGTGTCCACTAATGAGCATCACAGGTGTCTACAGTCTTGTTATCAGTCACTGGGCCTATATATAGCGCTCCAGGTAGTCACTGTGTTGTTTGGTAACATGGTGTGTAGACAACTGAAGCAGTTTGTTCATAAGGAGTGGGCCAAAATACCTGTTGAAATGTGCAGAAGTCTCATAGACAGTTACAGGAATCGTTTGATTGCAATGATTGCCTAAAAGGTTGTGCAACAAAATATTAAGTTAGGGGTACCATCATTTTTGTCCAGGCCTGTTTAATGAGTTTATATTTTTTAAGTAACACAATAGTTTTTTAAACTTTAAGCTAGAGCTTTAACATTGATCTCAGTGATTGTTGGGTTAGGAACTTGACCAGTTTCATAATTGACACCACTCTGCAGCCTTCTACAGGCCAGATACTGCACTTAACAGTTTTGTGGAGCGGGTAGGTGTTCTAGGGGGCGCTCTTACACCTGCTTTACGGCTGTTAGCTGTAATGCTAGCAGTTAGCATTTTCAGTTTGCCAATCATCAATAAAAAGCACAAGAAGAAGAAAAAGAAGAAATCTGCTTTTTCTGTTTGCATCTTGGCAGAGCCTGGAGGTAAAAGTAACAGAGTACTGTCTTTGGAGGCGAAGCAAAGAGCGAAAGCCAGAGTGAACATCGACTTGGCGCTAAGCTAGCTAGCAACAAAATCATGGACTGATGGTGAACTGCATGGCTTTGATGCTTCTGCCAGTAGCTACTGGACTTGTAAGTAATAATATTTTTGTCCAACAGTTTGGATCTGTATACATCGTTGTTATATGTAGTATTAGTTGGCTCATGTTAGTTGATACAACACCTGATTTTTAGTAGAACTGATAACTCCATCAAATATCATTTTTTGTAACTATAACCTGTCTGATGTTGGTGAAAAAAGTAGTTTTATACAAACATTAATGATAGTTTTAAACAAATAAATTATGTAGATCTTTGATGGAGAAATATATACATGAAGGTAAAATGTCATGCAGAGGTAGAGAGAGCAGTAGCTACAGACACCGGTTACACTGAAACAACAGGCAGAAACACACAACTTACCTTCAAATCTCGATTTCAGTTTTCTTCTCTGATATCTGTAGTAACGAACAACACCAACCACGATGAAGATACTTGTGATGAAAATCAGTGCAGCGGTAACTATTGGCCAGATCTGAGGAGGCTCTGCAGGGAACACAAACAACATGAATATGATTGGAACCTTTTCAATGACATCACTTCCTGTCCAAGTCTGAGTTGTTGAACCCTGAAAACTGTACTCAGACTTAATCGTTAAAAACGACTTTAATCTTAAACCAATAATCTTGCAGCTTCTTTCACAAACAGATTCCTGAGATCTTCTAACTCCGTGGTTTTTCAACAACTTTGCCGCTGAACACTGGTGTGCCGCGGGAAATGATCCATTTACTGTGTAAATTATTAATACCCCACACTTCTAAAGTTATTGTGTTTTAAATGTTATGTATTTTCCCACACCAGTAGGATGCAGCATTTAGCTATTTGCCTTGATAGTCTGAGATAGGAGATATGACACAACTTTATTGATGTGTGAGAGAGACAGGTAGATGATGATAAAGACAATCCATCCATTTTCATCCGCTTATCTGGCGTCGGGTCGCAGGGGCAGCAGCCTAAGCAGAGGGGCCCAGACTTCCCTCTCCCCAGCCACTTGGGCCAGCTCCTCCGGGGGAATCCCAAGGCGTTCCCTGGCCAGCTGAGAAATATAGTCCTCCAGCGTGTCCTGGGTCTTCCTTTGGGTCTCCTCCCAGTTGGACGTGCCCGGAAAACCTCACCAGGGAGGCGTCCAGGAGGCATCCTAACCAGATGCCTGAGCCACATCCACTGGCTCCTCTAGATGTGGAGGAGCAGCGGATCTACTCTGAGCCCCTCCTGGATGATCGAGCTTCTCACCCTATCTCTAAGGGAGAGCCCAGCCACCCTGCGAAGAAAACTCATTTCGGCCGCTTGTATCCGTGATCTCGTTCTTTTAGACAATACCCAAAGCTCGTGACCATAGGTGAGGGTAGGAACGTAGATCGAACAGTAAATCAAGAGCATTGCCTTCCGGCTCAGCTCTCTCTTCACCACAACAGAACGCTCGCATCACTGCAGACGCAGCACCAATCTACCTATCGATCACTTGTGAACAAGATCCTGAGATACTCAAACTCCTCCACTTGGGGCAGAACCTCGTCCCTGACCTGGAGAAGGCATTCTACCCTTTTCCAACTCAAGACCGGCATGGTCTCAAATTTAGAGGAGCTGATTCTCATCCCAGCTGATTCACACTCAGCTGTGAACTAATCCAGCTAAAGCTGGAGATCACGTTCTGATGAAGCTAACAGGACCACATCATCTGCAAAAAGCAGAGACCTGATCCTTAGGCCACCAAAACGGATCCCCTCACCACCTTGGCTGCACCTAGAAATCCTGTCCATAAAAGTTATGAACAGAACCGGTGACAAAGGGCAGCCTTGGTGGAGTCCAACTCTCACCGGAAAACGAGCCCGGCTTACTGCCGGCAATGCGGACCAAGCTCTGACACTGGTTGTACAGGGACCTAACAGCCCACATCAAAAAGCGATATTAAACGTTATTTCCTTCTTTTTCTTGGCAAATGGCATAAACAAATCATGAATTTTAATGTATCGAGAGATTTTGTGATCTTGTGAGTCCAGTGGAGAAGCCACTCAGTGTCTCTCTCTCTCTCTCTCTCTCTCTCTCTCATCACTGAACCCTGTGGTACTCCACAAGTAACCTTAAAAAATGATAGATAATTTACACGAGCAAAATAACATTTGCTGAATTATATAACCTTATCTTATCATGAAGTCAACATTACAGAAAAAAATTGTAATAAAAATTCGGACTTTTCTGGACGCATCACAGTGCAGGTCTTCTGGCATCTTTCTGCTGGGTTTGAACCGGCAACCTGCCATTAACAAGACGAACCACCATTGCCCCTGAACTGACCTTTTACATACAGCAGTACGTCTGTCTGACTCAATGATCCACCACGGTTAACCATGCAGGTGTAGGTCCCACTGTCAGCATACGCAGGATTCCTCAGAGTCAGGCTCAGGTCTCCGGTCTGCAGAGCGTTCTTCATCATCGATGTTCGATTGATGAAACGCTGGTTTTGACTAGTCAGAAAATCACCACCTGGTTCACGGACATGAACGGCTGACGGTCTGAGGTCCAGTCGTTTCCACACCACCGTGGAGTCACTGGAAACAGATACATCTACCTGACAGGGCAGCAGGACAGACTCCGCCCCCTTTCCTACACCCACCTCCATCCCCGAGGCATGCAGGAAACCTGAGGACAGAGACACAAAGAAGGTTGTTACTAGGGATCAGCCGACTGATCTCTGTTATATATCTACAATTTGCCTACCATATCTTCCAAATTTACTATTTTTATCTGTCGTATCGGCCGATAAACCAATTTAAAGTCCAGGGTTCAAACACTTTTACAACAAACAAATTCAGACACTTTTTAAGGTAAATTGACAAACCTTTTCAGCACCACCGTTTGAAGGTAAAACAATACATACGAACTATCATATTCAATTATTTATTTCTGTTAATAATGTTGTGATGATATTCTATAAAGCTTCAAATGTGTGAACAAATCACTAATAGTAAATATTTAGGGAAGAGAAAAAAAACCATCTTTAATCTGAAGAAAATAAATCAGATCAGAGTTCTGACTTTTTTCATCAAGGCTTCAATTCAGTTCCGTCAGCATTTCTAAAAGGGTTCATCTATGTGAAACAACACAACCGCAGCACCTTATCTCTATTGGTCTTCTTTGGGTTTAAGCATGAACCTGTGTGGGAAACTTGCTTTTGACCAACATTGTGACTCAGATTTCCTGCACCGTTTCATATCGGACTCGTCGCCGTGACACAAAAAAATGACTCTGAGAAACAACAGCTTTCCCTGAACAGCTTTACCACGAGTCTTTATTCTAACAGCATTTTCTCCACCGTGCTCGATCTGTCGTTTCATTTTGTGTTGGTGGTTTGTGAGCACGCTCCACGTGCTCCGGACCTGTGTTAAAGTCCCGCCTCCTAGTTTGACAGCCACAACTTTCTCCACAGTTTGTTCAAGATTTAAACTCCAAACAGGAGACTGTCAGTACTGCGGGACAGAGTCTCATTAGTTTGAATGCTGTAAAGCATGTCTGTGTGTGTGTGTGTGTGTGTGTGTGTGTGTGTGTGTGTATGTGTGTATGTCTTTCTGTCTATCTTTCTGTATCTGTCTGACTCCAGCAGCCAGTAAAAAGCTGGGAAACCACTCCTGCCCCATCCCTGCTCTCTGATTGGCTGAGAGCGTTCAAGTATCTTCTGGCTAAACAAAAATACGCACCCAAACATATGATACATCAAATCGATCGGCTTGGTCTCAGGAAACCAGCCGTCCCCCATCCCTGCTCTCTGATTGGCTGAGAGGGTTTTGAAACTTCAAAGTTAAAACATTTTTGTTCTTTCTAACAGTTTAATTTTGATTTCATTCTCCTAACTTTGACAATTGAACTCAATTTCAGCTTCACTTCATTTCTAAGACATGTTCAGCTATCAGTTTCAGAATTCATCAGCTGCTACATTCACAGTTCAGCTATTTGTGAAAATGAAACTATTAAACTGTTCCTACTCCAATATGACTTGTTCAAAAATTTCAGCTGTTCAGTTTCTGAAACTATGTTCAGAGATTTCAGTTTTCTGTTGTTTAGGAATTTTTTTCTCCAATCTTCACCTACATTTTGTGCTTTATTACAGTTCTTATTGATTTTTGCTCCTAAATCTTCAGTTCAGCTCATTTTGACATTTAAACTTAGTTTCAGTTTCTCTTCAGCTATTCAGCAGCTTCAGCTATCATTTTCAGCATCCAGCATTCAAATGCATTTCTGCAAGAAATGCAATAAATGTAGTTTTGTTAACATAAAGGTTGTTTTCACAGGCTTGAACTAAAATGTATTCAACCTATAACCTTCCTTAGGCAGCTTTCTTTCACCTTTTCTCTCCCTCAGACTGGCGTCTCTAGTTTTCCTTCACTCAGAGCAGCAAATTGCAGCCAGACAAGAAGGAGCCGATGGTGTTGGTTTTTTAAAATAAAGTCAATTTTAACGTTTCATGATATTTAAATTCATTTCAAACTCTGATTATGGTTAGTATAAGTGTGCAAATATAAGTTATATATATATCTCATATGCTTTATGTTGTTTTAACATATATTAAAAAACCGTATAAAATTTTTTTTTTTTAAAAACTTGGTGTGGCAGCTTTTATTTTGCTCCACGATCAATTACATGTAGAGGAAACCCTGACGAGAGCCGATGACATGAGAACACATCTTCCCCCCATAACGTTTTTTTTACGCTTTGACTGTCATACAGAGCTCCCTCTCTCTTCCCGTAAACTCCTCCAAGTCCACCCTAAATAAGAGGCTGAAGATCAGATCCCCCTCCCTCCTCACGTCACACAAAGACGGGCTGGTATTTGGTCCAGTTTTATTACAGTAAAAACACTGACAGCATAAACACACACAAACTGGTTAATGCGGAAGCACCAGTCAAACTAGCTGGCTCAGTCACTTGGAAATAAGGCTGGGGAGGTCTGACTCATGGGAAAGTTTGCAAGATTTGACTTCTTGTTCCAAGTTGCGACTCACAGGTGATGTTTACGCTGGAAAGCTGTGATTGTGTCTGACGGCTATGCGTGGCTGGTGTCGCTGCAGCTGCAGATTCAGCAGAGATGATCGGTTATGCTACACATCACACAAACTCACACAGCAAATTGGATCCAACAGTTCAAGCAATGAGTTTGTATTTAAAAACCCACTCACATGAAATATGAAAATGCCTCCTTTTATAATGCTACAAACGTGTGAAAACTAATCAGTACAACTGCAAGGAGTGTCCAATCCTAGAGGGACACTATCCAGCATGTTTGAGTTATTTCACTGCTCTAACACCTGATTTTAGCCAGCAGGTAATTTACACGGTTCTGCAGAACTTGAAGAGCTGCTGAACGGCAACTCCAGGCACTGAATCAGGTGTTTGGAGCAGGTAGACAACTAAAACATGCTGGACAGAGGCCCTCCAGGACCAGGGTTGGACACCCTGTCCTAGAAGGAAGTTTATATCTGAGATTGAAGGCAAATCATCTTTTGGTGATGATTTTCCACCATTGAAAGAGGATACATGTCTCTGACGATCATGTTTAATATATTGTCCGTCTGCTCAGATGAACACGGAGCCACCATGACTGTGGTCAAAGGAAATGAAATAAAACAAGTAAATGATAAGGCTGATGTGTCAGACTCTTATTATGAAAGGCTCAATAATTTGCATATTAAAGTGGTGCTGTCTAGTTCCCCCTTTCACATCTGATATTTAGTTAATTCATATTTCATGGAACAAATTTCACCTATTTTAGGTGGTATTAAAATCACTCATCCTAGTCAAAATAATACAATCAGTAGAAATTCATGTTTTTCATTAACAAGCAAATCAGTAGAAGTGGAAATGCGCTCCTGAAGTGGAGGTTGGCTTGGGTTAGGGTTAGATTATAGGAATTCATTTGCAGCTGGGACTAAAAGTTGTTGTTCTCTTAACATAATTCTTGTGCGTTTCTCCTGTAAACTCCTGTTTCCGAATGTTTAGTCACATTAGACTCGATACATGAACAAAACAAAGTTTCTTACCGTGAAACAGAACCAGTACCAACAGAGACATCTTCTTCTTTCAGTAAACAAAACCATCAATCAAAAGGTCCACTTATCCTGCTACTCACTGACATTCTCACCTGATTTGATGCACAGACAAAAGGTTTTTTTTTATTTCAAAAGGAAAATCTCTTCAGGAATGTTTACAAGGATAACAAGCTACATCCTGTTGGGGCCTTCAGAATAAAAGCTCTTCTCAACATGTTATTTCCAGCCTATAATGATAATGATCAGGGGCAGCACCTTGCTGCCCCTGTAACAGGGGTGCTGCCAGGGGTTTTTGCCTTCATTATCATAGTGGATTGGACCCCACAAGCTAGGGCGTCAGTTTGATTTTAAAGTTGACGGGGTCAATAACAATGAACTTGAGTGTTGTTGAAGAGTACTAGGGACAACTATTATTAATTAATTATTCATATATAAGTGTTTATCTGTTGGACGGTTCATTAGTATTGACGGGGTTAATCTAACTGTCATTACACGTTGCTCACCTTCTTGAGGTGGATCATTGGGTTGGGGGACGTTGTGAGGAGACACCTGTTGACACATCAGCTGCTGAAAAACTGGGTGACTTACTGACCAAGATTTTTAATAGTTTTGCATTATTCTTGTATTTTTATTTAGTTTTCAGTTTAAATTAAATTCTATTTTGTCAGGATTTTCCCCCTTCCTTCTGCAGGCTCGTTGGAGAGCTGAGGGTAGCTCCTCCCAGCAGGCAGTCGCTACCATAGATATCATATAAACACTAGATGCCTTAACTGGGAGTCGACAGCGTCCCTACACGGCGGCCATCTTACCTCGGACAGCTTACGTTCTGTTCTCAATGGTAGCAGATGGTGAGTGAACAGCTTAAACAAAAACACAAATATTAACGGATTTACAAGCGGGTTGCATTATTACAAACATTATGACACACAGGCTTGATAGGACATACTTTAACATTTTTAAATTAACGGGCCAAATCCGTCATATTTTACAGCCACATCTCTGTTTATAACAAACCAAACCGTTTGAAATTCGGTTGAAAATTGAGCAAGTTAGATTTATTTAAGTATTACATGCACCATTGACACCAATGTGACGAAAGGGGGCAGCTGTTTGAGGTAAGATGGCCGCCACGTAGGGACGTTCGTCCAATAGAGTATTCTACAGTTGACGTCACCACGCAAAGGCTGCTGGGAAGGGTCATACTGATAAGCCGCATTAACAATAGAAAATATACAGTTTCAGAGCGTTTTGACATCGATATGAAGACATAAAATGGAGGAAGTTGTTTTGACGGAGAAAAACATACCAGAGAGCTTTTCTTGATGACCCTGCTAATTATCGATCACCAGAACTGAAGCGCTAGCTCAAATGAAAGTGAAAGTAAAAACTAACCCTCGCTAGCAGCGCTGTTGTTTTAAACGCCATTATTCCCATCACGGCTCCTTCTTGAGTAATATAAAAATAAGTTCATTACTCACCGTGCTCAAGTAACATTTTCTCAAGGTAGTTTTTTAACTGTCAGGTTATCATTTGTGTCCCTACTTTTTATATTCCACTCACCTCTGGTCAAAAGCCTTTTTCGTGGACGTTTGGGTGGACATGCTGTTTGGCCCAGACGTTCAGCTGGACCGCTGCCTCCTTGTTAACTCTCCTCCGTTAACAACGCTGCCTCCACTCTCTGTTAACAACGCTGCCTCCACTCTCCGTTAACAACACTGCCTCCACTCTCTGTTAACAACGCTGCCTCCACTCTCTGTTAACAACGCTGCCTCCACTCTCCGTTAACAACACTGCCTCCACTCTCCGTTAACAACACTGCCTCCACTCTCCGTTAACAACGCTGCCTCCACTCTCCGTTAACAACGCTGCCTCCACTCTCCGTTAACAACGCTGCCTCCACTCTCCGTTAACAACGCTGCCTCTAACTCTCCGTTAACACCGCTGCCTCTAACTCTCCGTTAACAACGCTGCCTCTAACTCTCCGTTAACAACGCTGCCTCCACTCTCCGTTAACACCGCTGCCTCTAACTCTCCGTTAACAACGCTGCCTCCACTCTCCGTTAACAACGCTGCCTCTAACTCTCCGTTAACAACGCTGCCTCTAACTCTCGGTTAACAACGCTGCCTCCACTCTCCGTTAACACCGCTACCTCTAACCTCCGTTAACAACGCTGCCTCCACTCCCCGTTAACAACGCTGCGTCCTGCATTAATTCTCCTCCGCTGCTGCTCCTCCTGGATAACCCCACGTCTGAGAGCGTCGTTACGACCGGCGGCTGGTCATTCTCGGATGTAGGACTTTCCCCTCCAGGAAGATGTAAGTAACAAATATACGTGCTTTTCTTGATCTGCTCCACACAGTTAAAATCTGCTCGTCCAACTTAAAAACTACCACCGCTTTGCTTCTTCTGTCTTTAGCTTAGCCCGTGTAGCTTTCCAGCTGTTTCACATGGTGTCGGCCTGAAACTGGCGTCTCCGGGTCTGCAGCGTTATACTATTGACGTTACCGGCTTTGGAAAAGGGATAAAAAGTCCTCTCCAACATTCGATCTGGGCGTCTAGAGTCCGATTAGCACCTCCCCCAGCAGCAGCGTTAAGTTCCTTGCTGTTTGAAAATCTTTAGGAGATGAAAAAATAACTTTAGCTAGATCGGAGCGACTCAGACCCATAGGAATCCATACTAAAATGTAGATTGTTTGTATGACCATATTTCCCAGAGTGCTTTGCGGCAATCTATTTTTAGCTACTGTAGAAAGCTCTATTGACGAACAGCGCGGGTAAGGCATCTAGTGATATATATGATATCTATGGTCGCTACTGCTGGGTCTCCACACTCACCTGCAGCTCATCCAATCATTAGACGGGAAGATAAAACGAGCTGTGAACCAGTCACTCACTGCCAGATTGTTTGCCTAAGTGGATTCTCCCATTCCTGCCACGTTGACGGATTCAGGAACTCTGCTCCGTCTTGACAACTCTCCACCTCGCTTCCTAAACCACAGCTGAACACTGTTTGCTCAGATTGTTTCACTTTGCCAAATGTTCTGCCTGCTAGAGACAGAAACACTCTGCTTTGGCATCTGTTGGCTCGCTCCCAGTGGCTGCCTGGCGGGGTCTGGGCCCTGTCGAGTCTCTGCCGGGGTTGGACACCCTTGGGTCCCAAGCTCGATCTGCCCTCGAGTGGGAAGCTTCTGGCGGGCCTGGGGGCTTACCATTGTTTTCTCCTGGGCCTCTGGCACGGCTGCTGGTTGGCCCCCCTGGGGAGAGCCTCTGCGCCCATCGGGAGAGGGGGTTGGGCTGCTCTGGTGGCGATCTCTCTGGGGTCCCCATGGGGAGGCCTTGAGATCTCTGGGCTTGGATCGCCTCCATCCTTCACAGGTCTTTAGGGGCAGGTCTGTGGCGCCACACACTCACTATTGGACATTCCTCTAGAAAAACCTTACATACACAAAAACAGATGGCTTCCCAGACGTAGAGACCAGGGAGGTTTGGGAGTTATCCCGAACGGCCACTCTGTTCCAGGCCAGTGGCCAGGATGTTCACTCAGAAGGCCACAAATGACCCCAGGCCCCGCTGTGGACATCCCAACAGAATAAACTTTATTTTGTACATATTTTAAAATCCCAGAACTTGTTAAATGCTGACCAGAACATAATGATCAACAACACTCTTTAATGTATTTAATGAGAATCCATGTGTGTCCGTCTGATCTGTCCGGTAGTGTGAAAGTCGTCCAGCATGCTGAGTTTCCATCTTTATTTTCCTGTTCAAAGACAAACATCAGTTAGTTTATGCAGGATACATTTTTAAATTAGATATTAGGTTACTTGATAAAATCATTTTACGAATTAGGATACAACATGAGTTAGCACAGGTCTGTGAAATATCATTTAGATGAAAAATCATTCAGGTTTTCATGACCATTTATTCCTCCAAATCTCAGCAGTAAACCCTTTCTGGGATTCTTCACCTACAAAGTTCATTCTATTTAAAAACAAAATCATCAGCATCCTCCCCAACACCATCTCTTCTTCCTCAGTAAGTGAGGCAGCATCTGAGGTAACTGTAGAACCTCATCTGTGTTTGAACTGTTTTGATGCAGTTGAGCTTTCAGAGTTATCAAAAATATTAGCTTCATCTAAACCTTCAACTTGTATTTTAGCGCCTTCTAGAGTCCTAGAACATTAACCCCCCACCCCAAGGTACTTTACAACATAATCACTCACTCACTGACTCACGTACAAACATATTCACACTCTGGTGATGATGAGCTACATTCTAGCCACAGCTGCCCTGGGGTAAACTGACAGAAGTGAGGCTGCTGTACACAGGTGCCACTCGTCCCTTCGGCCACCATCAGCAGGTAATGTGGGTTAAGTCTCTTGCCCAAGGACACAACGACAGTGACAGACTGAGCGGGAATCGAATCTGTGACTTTTCGATTACGGGCAGACACCCTGCCATCTGCAATCTGAATTATTCACTCATCATTTTTAACAGCTATCTCTTATCAAACAGTGAAATTAAGGTGCAGCTAAACAGACAATCATGCTTGGTTGCTAGGAAGAACTAGAAAATGTTTGGCCAATCAGCATCACTGAATTTATTGTTTCTGGGGGTGCTAACGGCCAGGGCCCCTGCAACAAAAAACAGCTAGCTTGCATGCTAGAAGCAGCTGGATCTCCTTTCCCCTCTCTCTTTCCACCCCCTCATTCACATGCGGTCACTGTTAGTTTATATAAATAGAGCTGAAATCATCCTGTAGCTGCTGCAGTAAAATGTGTTTTACATTTTATATGATTATAATGTTTAAAACAGGATATCTAATTCAATTTCTATGTTGTGTTTCTGCCACCTACTGGTGTAGCTGATTATTGCGCTATGAGATGCACAGCTTTGAGCGAATGATTAATTGAGACACAGAGGCTGCTGGAGACTGAAAACTAAAGCTGGGAAACAAACTAAGGACAAAATCAATTGTAAATAAATACAAAAATGGAAATTATGGACAGTTGCTCTTAGAGGCATACATGGTAGGCTTGAATATTATTTTAGTATTATTATAGTTTTACTGTTTATTTTTTTATGAAGTAAACTAATGCTAACGTAGCCACTGGCTAGCGGACGACCGTTGAATCGTGTTGGGAGAGACACGGCAGGCTGCGGTAAGAGAGGAGACTTTAATAGAAGGAACTTTCTTGAAGAAGGACTTTGGAACTGATACGTTGGGACCGGATTGGGAGCTTTATTATGAAGAAAAGAAATGATCAGCTTGAGGTGAGTCAGGTACAACACTTGGAGGCTGGTGTCTAGCTAATAGCGGGCGGGGTTCTCATCATATGTGGCTCAAGTGTTGGACATGATGACGACCTGACAAATTTGACGTGTCTTTCTATTTAATTGTTTGTTTTTCAAACTAACAAAGTACAGCAACGGTGTAGCAGCTAGTCTCGTCTCTTCTTAGTTGAATTAGCCTTTCGCCGGCCCAGCCCCCAGAACGGCTATTGTCCAATCACACATCATAGCAACCGTTACTATCCGACAACTCCAAACAAAAATGATGAAGCTAAGCCTAATTTACTACTAAGCATTAGCCTCCATAGTAGTCGTGTCTCCTTCGTTTCCCTTCAGAACCTCCTCATCGAGCTCAACCAGCAACAGCCAAGCATGAGTGCTCCCCCCGCCCACGGCTGGGCGGAGGTCCGCCTCCCAGACTATCCAAGACCCTTTATAAGACACACCGAGCCGGCAAATCAGCGTAATATTACCTCAACCGTGTGTCTTATAAACTCACATTAAGCCTATTGGCGCAACAGCGGGTGGTGTCATGATCACGTGATGAATTAATGC
Source organism: Aphyosemion australe (assembly GCA_006937985.1). Taxonomy (NCBI): domain Eukaryota; kingdom Metazoa; phylum Chordata; class Actinopteri; order Cyprinodontiformes; family Nothobranchiidae; genus Aphyosemion; species Aphyosemion australe. The sequence continues at coordinate 232,557 of SSNS01000465.1, forward strand.
CGAGCTCCGGCCGGGAACTAAAAATGAAAGTAAACACGGGCATTAAAAGTTACATTTTATAAACAGACTCAGCTGAGATGATCAACTGGAACGATGCAGAGCGCCGAGAGCTTTTCTCCGTTAGAGCTGCCTGCAGCTCAGATCATCTGACAGCTGACATCTGACAGCTCACAGGGACACCGCGTCGCCGCCACCGCTCCTCGGATCCACGCGTCCCCGGACGCCGGACCTTCTCCCAAACTCCCAACTCCTTGTTCCCTGCTACGCTTCGCTCAGCGGAGCCGACACTAATATATCCCTCCACTGCATACTGTAACCCTTTTGCCTCGATCTGGGTGATATTGAGGAGGAATTGCTCCAAAAAATGTCGCTGACACGCATCTATCTACTTTCCATCGCGGAAATCTGCGGAGCTGCAGTATTTGATCCACTTATTGTCGAAGATGGCAACAGTAACTAAGGGGGGAGGCGAAAGGTCAATTGGCAGACGCCATGCTTCCAGGGTGCACTGCTGCCCTCTGCTGTCTTTTTCAGGTTACAGTCATAGTGCAAACGCATAACGTGGAGCTCACATGTCCCTAAATAGTTACCGTATTTCAAGATGGAGGATGACCATGGAGCGTCGACCACAGTTTATGTATTAAAAATGTAAAATTTGAAGCTGAGAGGAATATTTAGAATTGATGTTGGTGAGAAATATTAATGAAAAAGGACAAGTTTGTGCACTGGATGCACAGAATTTTACAGTAAACGGGTAAAAATATTACACACTGGGGCTTTAAACTTGGACTGGTGATTCGCTTTGGCAAAGACTGAAGGAAAAAGCCAAAAGAAAAAGTAATTTGTTTTGCAGGCTGTGTATCATGCAGCTCTGTCTTTTCCAGAATAGGACTCAATAGCTTTTGTGTAATAATTGTACATTTAAGCTTAAACTTTGTTTTTTACATTATTCATCAGAAACCATTGTTGTTCTGTACCTGACATGTGAGGCATCACATCTGAGTAGATCATTTGAGGATCAGCAGCAGGTGTTTCTGCAAAACAAAGCATTGCAACAATTGTCTCATGATTTTAGAGAACGTACAGAGCTGCAGAGAATAGTTTTGCAGCCCCAATTCAGATTGCAACTGGTGTTGTCAATCAATGCAATATGTCTATAATGCCAAAAGAAAATGTAAAATAAAAGCAAAAATATGAGTTTGTAAACGGAGACCCTGAGCAGCTCTGATTTTGATGAAATGGGGGAAAATTTAAAAGACCATTATTGAACAAATAACAAGTATACAACATTTTGAATGAACGAACAGATTTATTTAGAAGTAACGAAATATACAGAGTTCCACATTTATAAAATGGAAATGGCTGCTAATTTTGTAAATACATTTAAAAAATTTCACACATAAGAACTGTTGTGCTTTTTGGCAGTCTGATGTTGGTTTTACGTAGTTTGACAGTCTTTACAAAACAAAGACAATATGGTGTTTTATTAACAAATTACAGTTATAAAGAAAACATTTAGGTGATAAGAAACATGACTTTAATAACAAAACTGCTAAACTCTTTCCAAATCCTACGTGAAAGAACAGAATCGAAAAAGACCTGCAGTATATTTTGGCCGAGTGGTATTGCCGTAGTGTGACATCATCAGCAGGCGCAGGTATCTGCGCAGATCTGGAGCCTACCCCGCCAGAAAACTAGCATCAGCGTTGCATTCTCTCCATGGAATTAACTGAAGGACTATCAAAGTCTGAGGAGTCACGCCGAGGTCGCATGCTTTCTGCTCCACAGGTAACATTTACCTTAATGTTTTACTAAACTAGCGACAGTCACGGTGATATGATGTAAAACTACCCTGAGATGAGTAATTTTTTGTCATTGATGTAATTCCGTCTAACAAATAAAGTTTATTCATTTTAAAAAACATTTGAAAAACAAATTGCGCTACTACACTCCCAGGGCTTTTTGGCCTTTATGGCCATTCGTTGGTGAGGTTGTCACTTCTGCCCCCTATTGCCAGGAAACTACACACTGTCACTTTAACAGGTTGACTACAGATGTGAGTGATATTTGATGATTATCAAGTTGAAGTTCAAATTGCTGTGTTGTACAAATTCAAGGTACAGTTCTGTACAATATACTTTTGTTTTAAGAAAAGGGCAGATGTTATCTTCTATAACCACTAGGGGACAGTACAGATGCTTGAAAAGATGTAGATGGAAGAAGAAGAATGCAAGTTGGATGTGCATGTGGTCCGTACAAAAGTTCTTTTCTCGTTCCTAATGCAACATTAAAGACCCCCACCCCCCCACAGAGGCGAACCAGTCCGCAAGCCCCCTCCCCCTGGTCAGTACGGAGTTGAAACGGCCTGTGCGCACCTCTCGTGTATCCTTGGTCAATTAGCTAAACGGTAGGCAAACGGAGGACAGACGCCTCGCTAGCACATGATCCTTGGAACCGATTGAACACGCCTTGACGGTTCCTGATGATGTATCTCCTAGGCAACCGGGGCGGGACCAAGGCATCAAGGTGATCGAGGTTCCTTGCAATTATTTATTTAACCCTTATTTAACCAGGGAAATCCTTTGAGATTCAGTCTCTTTTGCGAAGGTGCCCTGGCCAAGAAGGCTGCCATAAAAGTTTTACATAAACTACAGTTAATAAAAGCAATAAACAAACATTAAACTTTGATATTACAGGCGTTAGGCAAATGTTAGAAAATAAAATATATGTGTGTATAATTGAGAAACACCCTGGGTTTATTTATGTTTACATCTACCAGACACTAGAGGGCACCGGCAAGGCGAGGCTGGGACTGTGTAAAATGGCGGACTCGACAAGCCAAGCAGCTGATTCTGAGTCCAGAAGATGTTCTAACGGTAAAAACTGTTGTAAAATAAACGTATTAGTAGAAATGAGTCCTTTCCCTGGTGCTGGCTGCTCACTTTACATGTCAGCAGTGAACCAACACCCCGATGGCTGGAAAATTAGTTCTGTTGTTGCGATACCACATCTGAACACCAGGGTTCGCCAGAGTGTCTGTGTTCCATATTCAACCTTTAATATCCTCTGAATATTTATAGCATTTTTCTTCTTGGGTGACAAAACAATGCACTAGGAGGATATAAGAGTTAAATATTTATTTGTATGTATATATTTTTATATCAACTGTCCTGCCAAATATCCACTTGAGTGTTTTCCAGTTGCATTGCATTCATGCAGTGCCAATAAAAGCTTTCTGATTCTGAAATGCACACTGCACCATAAATAAAATACCTACCCATCCTTGCTATTATTGTTCTTGTCTAACGTTTTGTTATTTCATTTTTTTTCTTTATTCGAGAGAACACTCATCTGCCTTTGTCTACTCTGGTGATGTATCATGGAGGTGAAAATAAAGCACAACTGAGTTGAATGAAATTGGTTGACAAAAAATAAAAGGCACCGTACCCCTCCTATTGCCCGTCTGTCTCATGAGGATGTCAGCATAGGTCACTTCTGCAGGAGGAGCTGACTTGGTCCTTCCTGGAAAAAGAGAAAGATGATGATTTACCAGGGTGGTCGGCCTGACATTAGTGTGGGAGATGGGTTCTCATGAAATCACTGATGGCTGGTTTTATTCACTGTTTGCAGAATTTCATTTAATGCTTAAAAATAAAGGCAGAAAACAAAAAGGACGTCCCTGTTGCCTACATTATATCACACTACATGATAAGACAATCACTTTTATGGATTTCTAAAAAAAAATCATGCATAATTCCAGAAAGGGGAAAACTCCAGACAGCTGCTTTAATTACATACTTTCATTCCTTAGATCATTGTTGGGTTTAGGGGAATTGATGTTTAGTCATGGAGGCAGTTTCCTGTTACCAGTTCCAGTGAGCGAGGTGAAGGGCACACAACATACCTGCTTTTCTCCTGTAGAGGACCACAGCTCCAATCACAACCAGGAGCAGGATAAACGGCAGAGCCGCAGAGATGAGAATGATCAAGGAGAACGTAGGAGGCGGAGGAGACGTTGTAGATTCAGGAGGGATGGAGAGAGTAGATGAAGCAGGAGAGTTCCCAGAACGAGTGGAGGCTGTGGAGGTGTGAGGAAGAGGAGGAGCTGCAGAAAAGAGGATAAAGCTCTACACAATCAGCTGTTTGTTATCAGCTCATCAGATGACAGGAAATACTATCCTTGTCCTCACCTCTGACCGTCAGAAAGCTGTGAGGAGATTCTCCAAGTAGATCAGTGAAACACCAGTAGGAGCCTCCATCAGAACGCTGGACGTTACGGATGATGTGTTCTGGTTTAGCTTGGGTTTTAACAGGAGTTCCTTTAAAGTAGAAATAAGCTGAAACTGGACCATGATCTTTCTGCCTGCACCTCAGAGTGACATCATTTCCTGTTTCTACAGGAAGAGCAGGGATGTCCAGGATCAGATCTTCCTCTGAACAGAAACACAACCAGAGTTTCATCAGATAGTTAATCAGAGCAGAATCATGTTCAGGTGATGTTTCAGCAGCAGATGGAACCAGTGTGTGTACCAGTAACAGTGATGGTGATCTGCTCCCTCCTCTGTCCTGAACTGGTCTCACACCAGTAAGATGCAGTGAAGGGTGTAATCAGGTCCAGAACACAGGAGGAACCCTGAACCCTTCCAGAATAAGGACCAGCTGCTCCACAGCCAACAGCTTGTCCTTCATGGGTCGTCTTCACGGTCCGTCCATCTTCAGCACAACTCAGAGACACTGGAGCGTCTCCGACGAAGAACTGCTGAAGGTTTGGACTGATGTTCAGAGACGCTGGAGGACGGACGGAGACATGAAAGAGAAGGATGCTCTGATGTTGCACCTTTCAAGTCAATAGGCAGTCCCTACAATGACTACAACATCTTGTAATCATTTCAATGAAGTCTTGATTGTTCTGATGTTGTTTCTGTCTGTCGTTCTCCAGCAGCCAAAAATAATCACACCACACATTAATGTAAGGGTTAAACGTTTGGTGGTGATGTCATGAGTCTCGTAGCGTTTGTGTCAGTCGTTAAATCAGTGAAAAGAAGAAACACATTTCAGGTTTCACTCAAGGCTTGAAGGGGTGTTCCACCCAAAATTAAAATTTATTTACCAGAGTTAGATAAGTGGGAAAAAACAGTTTTAACCATCCCAGTGATTCTCCTGACCCGGCTGTACTCCGTTAGCTTTAGCTTAGCATAAAACACAGTAAGTGAATGGATCCAACTAGCATTGTGAGTAAAAAGTCCTTAAAATCACTCAGTAGTGATCCCAGTTCTGCTTGGTGACCTAAATAATCACACTGACTGCAGGTGGAAATAATTAGTAACATGAAGGAATCACAGGCGCCATTTTAGACCTGGGACTACTTTATGACAAAGCACAGCTGTAGGCCTCCGCTGAAAGGTGCAAATACTTGTGTATTAGGCGATAATTGTTTTGCAACAGAATCAACAAAAAGGGCGTTGAACAGAAATTACAGCATGGATCAAACTCTGAACTCACCTGTGGAAATAGCTGATCCAGCCAGCAGCAGCAGCAGCACAGACACACCTGTGACAGGAAGCAGAGGTCATTCCAGTGGTTCTCTAGTTACTAAAAAGGTAACTAGTTACGTTATTCAAAAAGTAACTCAGTAGAGGAGCACAGTCTGTTGTTCAAGAGGCCAGGAGAAACCTCACTTCCTACAATAAAGCACTTTGAGATACAAGCAGCTAGTCAGTAATGGAGGCCTTCAGGCAGCCTAAAGAGCATCTGATCAGCTCTTCATAGGACATCTCCTACCCAGCTCACATCCTGCACTTACTGTACTCTCTTTGCACACTTCTCCCTATATTCTCAGTTTCTACACAGTTACCTCTACTGAGAGTCTTTGCATCCTTCTTCCAGGATGAAAGGAGTATTAAACATATAAATGTGACCATGTGGAGGATCTGTTTAGTTTTCTCTGTAGAGGGTGAAGATATGGAACTGTCTTCACTTACAGAGTTAACAACAAAACTGTTGCTGTTTCCCTTACAGACTAACAGTTGGTGTTATTTTACAGAGGCATGTATAGAAATGAGAAAAGATAAAATGAAGGAAAGGGAAGATTACAGTATTATTATTAACTTTGCTTACATGCATTTTTGATTTTTACATTTTTAGATTTCTAAACTGTCGTACGTTGATGTTTATTTGGCGTGTGCTGCTTAATGAGCCCTCTGAGGGTTGTATGGACATGTACTCATATATTGTTTTTTTCATTGAGAGAATAAATCAAATAAAAACAAGAGCAGCTACGCTGGAGGAGAAGAGACTCTACTGTGATGTCATATATGCAACAGCTGATTTATGATCGTTTTATTTACACATTTTTACAAGCTAACAAATATGAAAGTACCTGAGAGGCATCATCTAAACACCCACCACTATTCATCACGCGTTCTACATGCACATACTAAACACTGAGCGTGTCAGTATGATGCAAGGCAGGAAGTTTAAATCGCCCTCTTAAAGATTAAGAAGTCGGTTCTGTACTGAGTGAAAAAGTGTTTTCCTTCACAGAAGCATCTGCGTGAGTGGCTATCAGCTAACCCGTGCACACAGCTGTGAGCACCAAGTCAATGTCTCTCTCTCTTCCTGCCCCCAAAGCCCTGCTTTTGTGATTAGAATCAAAGATGTAAAACAAGATAATGCAGAAAGAGTTCTGATTCAATAAGAAATGAACAGAGATGAACAGAGATGGCTCTCAGCAAATCAGTAAAGTCACGTAAGGGTTATGTAGTTAATGTGCAGAGAGAATGTTCAAAAATAGTAAATGTAGAACTTTTATCAGTATTATTATTATTTTATTATTATTATTATTATTATTATCATCAGTATTATTACTATTATTATTATTATATATTTTATTATTATTATTATTATTATCAGTATTATTATTATTATTATTATTATATATTTTATTATTATTATTATCAGTATTATTATTAGTATTATTTTACTTTATTTTTGCCTCTCTTAATTTTTCATCCCACATTTGTTGAGTGAACAACAAAAATATATGAAAAGCTAAAGTAGGAGAGAAATTAAACAAACACAAATAGGTGCGTAATTGTCTCTGAAATCCATGATCCAAATCACCAAAGCACTGCCTCTGATGGTATATATATGGGTTGTATATATATATATATATATATATATATATATATATATATATATATATATATATATAAGTCTAACTGAACGGACTCACCGAGGAGCAGAGGCACAGGCGGAGGCTTCATGTTGTCTGGATGATGGCTGAACGTCAGACTGGAGCAGAGCAGTAGCATCAGCTGCTACACCTTCTCTTCATTGCAGCCATACTGGGCAGGCTGTGAGGGCTAAAGAGCTGTTAGACACACATAAAGCTAACAAATATCCAGTAAGGTGATTTGTGTCTGATTCACACACTCTACATGTGGCTGGAAGTAATACCTGCTCATGTTGCAGCACAACTTCATAAATTCTATAATCATCAAAAACTGTCAAATCTGGATAAGAGTAGAGCCTCTGTAACAAACTCAGACCTCCCAGCTCTGTTATTTCCTCATTAAGACATTAACCGCAGAGATTTTAGACGTGTGGTAAAAGAGCAGATAAACGTCTTAGAATCAGCAAACATCCTGCATGAGTCCGTTAGTGCATCAAGATCTGTTCCATCAACACCAGGTCTGAACCTAAGCATTCAGTTTATTTAGATAGTTTAAACAGCTCCAGTTTAGCGTAAAATCTCAGGTAACTACTGACCTGGAGCCTCTCCACTGATGAATAAAGTCTCTACATGTTGGGTTTTCATGCAGTAAATCAGAAGAGCTCCATCCAGAATCAGAGATCAGAACCGTTTATCAGCATGAAGATAAAAGCCTGAGGTTTTTATAGACGCTGATGTGTTCCTCCACTCCGACGCGGCAGCAGTAGAGAGAAACGCCTCCCATTAAACAGGAAGAAACCTGCACCAGAACCAGAATGGGTCTGCTACGTAAACCATCTGCTTCAACCAACTGGAGTCTGAGTGAAAAGGAACAGTCTGGATCAAGCATCATGTCCATGGTCCTGGCGTCACGAGGGAAGATCACACACACAAAGACAATACCTACTTCATATTAAAAGTACAGTAAAGAGTTAATAAAACAGGGCAGCTGAGGAGTGAAGATAACAATCTAAATGTCACCAGCCCTCAGAGACGGTACGTAACCCAGAACCAGTCACAGAGAACCTTACCGGAAACTCTTAGCTGCAAACAGAACAACTTAGTAAAACGTTCATGCTCATGATGAATGGAGTAATAGTTGCACCCACATTTTCAAAGTTGACGCAAATTTCTCTTAAAATCGGTTTTTGCATCTTTACTGTTCCCCTGCTTCATACAGGCCCCTCCGCCCTCCCCGTGTGCAGCAGCTGCAGACTCACTGATGCGCCTGCAGCCTTTCAGAGTTCCTGAAAATGCTGCAAAGAATAATTTCATTTTCTGGTTTTCACGTCTGTGGCAGCGCTTACCTTCAATGGCATCAGTTAGTTTTTAATACTGGTCTGTACGTTTATTTTTAGTTATATATAAGTATTTGTTTGTTTGGCGTTTGCTGCATTGACAGGTGTTTAAAATCTGAGCTTTATTCAATAAAAGCAAGAATATGGGGCTGACTCCACAAACCACCGAATACTAAAACAAGCGCCCACCCTCTGGGCAACGACGGCACTTGCAAGCTGTCCCAGAAAAATACCAAAAATCTGCCAAATTAATTAAAAAACAAAAGTAAAAAAGACCTTCCGAGAGAATAAAAATGGAACCGATATTCGACAAAGCTGTGCCGAAAGTGCAGCCCTAACAGTAACACTGACAACAAATGACCGGTTTTATTATGTTTGATATGAACCTAAAGTTTAGCTAAAGCGCTAGCTAGTGTTTATTATTCAGCGCTGCTGATCACTGATTGGATAGAACAGATTTCCCAGCATGCCTCGCTCTTTCTTATATGTTGAAAATTTAACTCGGTTTATGCCTTGGTAGGCAAGACGCCTTGCTTACGAGGACACTGTCCTTCCTTGGTCAAAGAAAACGGTCAAATGAAACAGACTTGCCTCACATGACCGCGGCTGGCCAGAGCCCGCCCCCTGCTTACGCGCTCTGTTGACGTCTCGCCCGTCATAGTAATATTAAGTTACAATATAGACGTATAACGAGTCTTTTACTTGTTTAATTGTGTTTATATTGGTTAAATCAAATGTGTAAGTGAATTAGTACCTGTTAGCCACTGAAGCTGCAACTACTAAGCAACTAACCAACCATAGATAACTGCTTTGGATCTAAAAAACATTTGACATATCAGCCCAATAGCTACAATTAGTTGACTTACATTTAAACTGGAAATTTGCCCTGAAGTAGCTGCTGCCAGCTCCTGATCACATCTGTTTGAAAATACCGCGCTGCATTCTGGGAAATTCTTGACCAAGAGAAGGAAACAAGGCACCTCTCATGTATCCTTGTTCAATTAGCTAAACGGCTAACAAACGGAGGACAGACGTCTTGCTAGCACATGAACATTGGAACCGATTGGAACACGCCTTGGTGGTTCCCAATGACATATCTCCTAGGCAACCAGGGCGGGACCAAGGCATCAAGGCGACATTGAGAAAACACCCGGGTGTTTCCAGATGTATTTGCAGCTAGAAACACGCATCTCTCTCATCTCCACCTTTATTGTTTATGTGGTGTCATTAGATGTTTTGGTACATGTGAGTTTCCTCGTGCTGAAAGCGTGACTTGTGGCATCTTTGAAGCTGCATATTGAGACCCAAGAAGGAAACAGCTACCTGTGTTACTAGTGAGAGGATATTTTCTACAGCCAAAGATGCAACCACCCACAGATCTGTCCCCTCAGCTGACAATGTGGACAAATAAAATTTTCTAGCAAAGACATGATGGTTGAATGAACCTGAACAAGAGTAGAAGCTGTAAATCTTAATGTTGCACCTATGCAGTGAACAATCTGGTGGGCGATGATGTCACTAGGATGGCTAGGGAACACTTTGGGATCCCACTGGGATGTGAGGAAAGGATGGTCAGGGCCTCTCTGCCCCGTAACCAGGATCCGGATGATCTAAAATGAAATGTTCTGAAAAGATAAAATATTTCTACAGAATTATTTAGAAATAATAAACACCACGAGAGGAATTCCCTCCCTCAGCTGTTCTTCTGCTTCAGACCTAAACCTGGATGTTCATTAAAACCTCGTTTGTGTTTTTTAGGACAAAGACGGCGATCTGAGAGTCAGACCGACTGGAGGAGTGACCAAACGTCTAACCAGTGATGGAGGGTTTTAGTGGGAAAACTCACGTCTCCCAGCAGCTTGTCTGTAACTGGTGCTTTATTAAAGCATGATTTTAGGCCTTCTACCACGTGTTGGATGACTATGGTTGATTTTAATTGAGCTATTAGGTAAAATTTAACCTTTTCTGACAATTTCTTTCATGAATTCTGTAAACTATGAAAACAAATGAGTATTAAGGGTAAATTAGGAATGTTTGGCTGTGAGGTTAGGCGTAGAAAAGCAACCATAAGAGGACACAAGCCGGTTCCAAGTCCAGATAAATGCAGAAGGTGGTGTCAGGAAGGGCATCCGAGTTTAACCTGAGCCAAATCAATCACGGGAATCACAAACAGCAATTTCATACCAGATCAGTCGATGACCAGGTCAACAACCACCACCGGGCTGCTGGTGGAAACTGGACTCCTGTTGGTCAATGGAGGAGATGAAGGTGTGTTGTTAGGCAAATGGAGAAAAGGCAGGACAGTAGAAGTGAAACAGGAACTCTAAATGTTGGAACAATGATGCAGAGACCGTGTGTTCAGGAGAGCAGGTGGAGAGGCAGCAAGGCTTAGGAGAAGAGTTAAGGTGTTCTTTGAACATCACGTGTAACCTGTTTCAGCTCCGGTCTGTCGTCTTCGTGTTTCTGGAGTGACGACGGCGACAAACCAGAGCCGAAACCGTCAGCCCAACAAAGTTTTACTACTCTGTGTTAAATAAGAACTAAAACATGGAATTGTTGTTACCGTGGTGTTGATGGAAAGAGAAATGGAGGAAGAGTTATTCTGAAGGAGGAGTTTGTTAGGAACGTTCTGGAAGTGAAGAGTGTCAGACTGAGGAGTCTGAGGGTTGAAGCTGAAGGAATAATGATGAATGCAGTTAGTGGTTCTGCCCCACAGGTAGGATGTGAGCTAGAAGAGAAGCAGAAACTCTGGAGTGAGCTAACAGATCTGATGCAGCGTATCCCTGAGATGAGAGTGATCATGGGGGCAGACATGTTGAAGGGAATGGAGGTGATGAGGAAGTGATGGGCAGGTTTTGTATCCATGGGAACCAAGAGGGACAGATGGTGGTAGACTTTGTGAAAAGTTGAAAAAAACTGTTCGTTCAGTTAAGAAATTCACTGTTAAATAACCACTGGTTATTCATTTATCTAGTAAATATGTGAATTATAATTCAGTTTCAATTCAATTCAGTTTATTTATATAGCGCCAAATCACGACAAGAGTCGTCTCAAGGCACTTCACAAAGTAAACATTTCAATACAGTTCAGTTCATAAGCCAATCAGTAAAAAAGTTTCCTATATAAGGGACCCAGCAGATTGCATCAAGACACTGACTAGTGTCATTGTTTTGATACAATCCTCATACTAAGCAAGCATGTAGCGACAGTGGGAAGGAAAACTCCCTTTTAACAGGAAGAAACCTCCAGGCTCAGTATGAGCAGCCATCCGCTACGGCTCACTGGGGGTTGAGAAGACAGAGCAGGCACAGGCACCCCCCCCCCACACACACACACACACACACACACCACATATATCAAGTAGTGTTTCTATGGCTACACTGTGATTTCTTAGTAGATGTTCTATTTAGTAAGAGTAAGAGAAACTTTATTGTCTTTATCTGAGTGAATCTATAATTAATTCAACAGGTGAACTAATAGTAGCACATTCTATGTTAAAGAAAGTGAGATGTAATATCAGGAGAGGGAGAATGTTCAGTGGTTGGCAGCAGTGTGCCAGCCGATGGCCCCCTCCATGAGGCCACCACAGCTCAGCAGAACGCCAGTGTAGCTTCTTCTGGGGAGAAAAACACTTAGAGAGAAAATAAAGTTAACAGCTGAAATAACAGGAAATAATGCAATTATAGAGTGGTGGTAGAAGAGAGTAGCAGAGTGTGGAAAGTGGTCAGTATGTCCTCCAGCAGTCTAAGCCTATAGCAGCATAACTACAGAGATAACTCAGGATAACCTAGCCTTTCAGATGGAGGCATGTGGGAGGCAGGGCCAGGGAGAA
>SSNS01000465.1:246003-274307 GCA_006937985.1 Aphyosemion australe
ATTGGCCACTATTTTCTCAAGGACTTTAGATAAAAATGGGAGATTAGATATTGGTCTATAATTCATGAGGTCATCTGGATCCAGAGAAGGTTTCTTAAGTAGAGGTTTAATTACAGCAACCTTAAACTCCTGCGGTACGTATCCATTTACTAAGGATAGGTTAATTATATCTAAAATGGGGGCAGTAACCAAAGGAAATGTTTCTTTAAATAATTTGGTTGGGATTGGGTCTAAAATACAAGTTGAAGGTTTAGATGAAGCTAATATTTTTGATAACTCTGAAAGCTCAACTGCATCAAAACAGTTCAAACACAGATGAGGTTCTACAGTTACCTCAGATGCTGCCTCACTTACTGAGGAAGAAGAAGTCGTGTTGGGGAGGATGCTGATGATTTTGTTTCTAATAGAAACTATTTTATTAGTGAAGAATCCCATAAAGTCGTTGCTGCTGAAGGCTAAGGGAATAGCTGGCTCAGAGCTATGATTCTGTGTAAGTTTAGCAACTGTACTGAAAAGAAATTTAGGATTATTCTTATTCTCCTTAATTAGTGACGAATAATATGCAGTTCTAGCTTGTCGAAGCTTATTTTTATAAAGCACTAGACTATTTTTCCAGGATAAGTAGAACTCTTCCCGATGTGTAGAGCGCCATGTTCTCTCCAATTTTCTAGAGGTTTGTTTTAAAGTACGCAGTTCAGAATTAAACCAGGGAGCCAACTTCTGTGCTTAATGACCTTCTTTTTTAAAGGGGCAACATTGTCTAATGCCACACGTAAAGAGGAAGTAACACTATGAACTAGAACGTCAATATGTGAAGGGCTAGAAATGAAATAGTTGCCCTCTGCTAAGTTCCTCTGAGATTCTGAAGACAGTAAAGATGGAACAGCTGCTTTAAAGTTTGCTACAGCGTTATCAGATAAAGATCGACTATAGTGGAATTTACTTTCATGTCTGGAGAGCTCGGTTATAATAAACTCAAAAGTTATGAAAAAATGGTCCGACAAGACAGGATTGTGTGGAAATACTGTTATCCCCTCACACTCTATACCATATGTCAGCACAAGGTCTAATGTATGATGACAGGAGTGGGTGGAGCTATGGATTGTTTGAGTAAAACCAATTGAGTCTAAGATATTACTAAAGGCTACGTTGAGAGGATCACTTTCAATGTCAACATGAATGTTAAAATCCCCCGCCACAATGACCTTATCAGTATTTAACACCAAATCAGACAAGAAATCTGAGATCTGATCCAAAAATTGAGAGTAGGGGCCTGGTGGACGATACAAGACTACAAACAAAAGTGGTTTTAGAGCTTTGCAATCCGGATTAGGCAAACTAAGAATTAGATGTTCAAAAGAACTGTAGCTATTAATTGGTAGGGGACTGATTAATAAATCTGAATGAAAGATGGTTGCTACTCCTCCTCCTCGCCCTGTACTACGAGCAATATGATGATTTAAATAATTAGAAGGAGTGGACTCATTTAAACTAACATAGTCCTCTTGCTGCAGCCAGGATTCTGTGAGACAAAACAGAGAAATCTGATTATCACAAATCAAATCATTAACTAATAAAGTCTTTGAAGAGATAGATCTAATGTTCAATAAACCACATTTAATTGTTCTAGTTTTCTGTTCAGTAGAGTTTGTTTTTATTTTTATGAGATTATCATGATTTGCTCTATTAAGCCTGATTATAATCTTGAATAGTTTTATGTGCGCTTCTCCACTTGTGTCTGTGACTTCCTCTCTCACATTACCACCAAGCATCATGAGAGTAGGTTATGTGTGGAAATGTTCCAGTTGCTCCTTCAGCTTCTAATGAGTCAGAAGATGACTGATGTGTTTAATAGCCCCCTGCTGGAAGTCAAACAACTCCTAAAGGACTATTAGACCCATGAATTAGTCTTCTGCTAAAGGTTTAATGCAGGTGGTTCTGCAGAGTAGAGGGAGGAGCACACAGGTGGACTACATCTTATGTAGACGTAGTTTGAAGGAGATTAGTGATGCAAGGTAGAGGTAGTGTAGCGAGACAGGAAAGGGTGGTGGTCTGTAGGATGAATCTGATGTTGAGGAAGACGAAGAGAACCACGGCAGAACAAAGAACCAGGTGGTGGAGATGATAAAAGAAGAATGCTGTGAAGTTTTCAGGGAGGAGTTGAGACAGGCTCTTAGTGGCCAGAAGGTCCTCTTAGATGACCAGACAGATCCAGCTAATTTCTACAGATGCTATTTTTACTTTAAGGATGCTGATGGAGAAGAGCAGAGAAGGTCAGAGGGAGCTGCTTTGTGTCTTTGTGGATTTAGAGAAAGCGTGTGACAGGGTACCGAGAGAGGAGTTGTAGTGCTTGAGGAGGTCTGGAGTGGAATAAAAGTCTGTTATAGTGGTGAAGACCACGTATGAGAGCTGTGAGCCAGCAATGAGGCGTGCTGTAGGAGTGACGGAGGAGTTCAAGGTTCAAGGATCAGTTAGCTTTGGTGATGAACATATTATGTCAGACAGGAGTCTCCATTAACTCTGATGTTTGCAGATGATCTGCAGTGAGAGCAGGGTGCAGGTTTGGAATAGCTAGAGAGGTGGAGATGCATGTTGGAGAAGAGGGGAATGACGATTATCTACGGTGTAAATGAGAGGAACACCAGAGACACTGACATAGGCAGACGGATGCTGAGGGTGGAGCCTCCAGGCAGGAGGCTGAGAGGAGATTCATGGATGTGGTGAAAGAGAACATGGTGTGGGGGTGAAGGATGCAGAAGACAGGACTAAAGGGAGACAGATGATTGGCTGTGGAGACTCCTAAAGGGACATGCCTAAAGAGAAAAACCAACTTTGAAAGAAGAAATCTGAACATATTCAAGTGAAGGGATCAGTTTATTATTGACCATACCAGACCATAAAAAACACACAGCTGAAACATAAAAAGCACCTTGGTAAAGGAGAAAAAATGTACAAAGTTAAAAAACAAGTTTAGTTAGAAACAAATAAGTCAAAGTAAAAAGTCACATTAAACTCAGAGTCAGAGGTCAGAGAGTGGAGTGTAATCATTCCTGAGTTCTGAACAGAAACATGTCTGCCATCTGTAAACTGGGATCACATCTTTGGAACCATTAAAAAGCTGGTCTTGGAAAATGCAGTACAGGCTACATTTTGAAAAACAAAAAAGTTCAAAGGTCCAACCCACTTTCTTCAGACTTCCTCTTAGATTCACAGAGTCTGATGGTTGAAGAAGTATCACGCTAGCTAATATAGAGAGTTTTTTTGGTGGAAAACGAGGTAGTTATTTGCTTTCTTGGTTGATTCTTTTATTTAAAATCTCAGCAGCTCACCGCCACTACAAGTAAAAATGTGCAGAACCTGACCTGAACTCTGTCCTTTCTGGACAAACTGACATAGTTGAGACCTAGCTTCTTTCATAGACAACAACTCAGTCACATAGACATTTGTTGACAAGAACAGAACCAGACTCTAACAGAACTTTTGTAAAACAACTCCCTAAACTAAATTTACAAACAAAATGAAACACTTTGTCTGTTAAAACTTTGAAGTCCAACTTTGAGAAAACATTTAATTTGCTGGTTGCCATTGATATGTGACAAGCATTTCAAGCAAAATGGCTCAAAGGTCTTCAGAAAAACATCTCATACTGCCCTTTACGCACCATTGTTGGTTCGTTTAAAAGCCCTTTCAAATGTTATTGTTTAATGTAGCAGAAGCACTATAGCCCAGCACCCCAGAGGCATTAAATTCAGTGATGCTGATTGGCCAATAAATTCTCCAGTTCTCCCTAACAACCAGATGTGATTGGCTGTTCAGCTGCATTTCAGGGGTGCTTTAACCAGCTTCACAGGAGTGATGTTAGTGAGTCTGGTGGAGGAAATTCACTGTTTAATGAGAGACAGCTGGTGAAAATGATGAGTAAATGATTCATGTTGGCACACACGTTCCTCTCATTTACACAAAATTTATAGAAACTTCCCGACGTGCACGTCTCCAAACGGCCTTTTTCCCGGAACCTTCTGAGTACCTGATCAGGAGTAGGTACTTGGAATGGCCCGATGGTGGAGTCGCTGAGCTTAACCTTTGGTTAACTCACGCTGATTGGTTGTAACTCAGTAGGAAATTACATCAGCAGACGTCGTCCAAAACAACCGGCAGTAGTAAAATTAGAAGAGTTGCTGGTGAAGTAGAATGGAAGCAAATGGAAATTAGCATTGATTGCTTTTAAAATTAAACTCCAGACACCGGAAAACACGGTGGTCTTTGAACGCCACATTTTACATCACACAGCTGCTGGTCCTCTGAATGGATTAAATTATGATAAAGTTCAACAGAATAAATACTTTTAATGTTATTCATGTTACTGTGGACGCTTTCTGGCGCTGATCAGTGACATCACTCACTGTCGAAGCAGTCGTGATATGCTGACGTCTGTGCAAAGTCCTGAAAGGGCTGAATTTGCATGGAGACAGAACAGCCAGTCATATCTACGTCACAACAGCCTCTTTTATAAAACAATGCAGCCAATTTGCCGCAACGCCGGCATCAGGGAGCATTGGGTCGTTTATAAGAGCTCAGACCGTGGCGGTAATGTTGCGCAATCATGTCCGTTTTATAAAAGATTACGCGATGGCGGCAAAAAGGAGGTATGGGGGCGGTCTCTGCACTGTCGCGGACTTCCGTGTATTTTGGACATAACTTGCTTTTTATTGCGATCGAAGCCGTGCTCCTTAAGTTTTTATTTTAACAACCAGCTACATGTGTCTGTCCTCCACCATCCCTGTGAGCTGTTAGATGATCTGAGCTGCAGATCTAACGGAGAGAAGCTCCCGGAGCACCGCATCGCTCCAGTTTATCATCTCAGCTGATTCTGTTTACAAACGTGAAACTTGAGCGCGTGTTTACTTTCATTTTTAACATAGTTCCCGGCCGGAGCGCAGCATTAATTCATCACGTGATCATGACACCTCCCTCTGTTGCGCCAAGGCTTAATGTGCGTTTATAAGACCGGCGAAGCCGCAATATTACCGCAATATTACTATCAAGCGTGGCGGCACGAATGCCGCAAAATTCCCGCAACGTGATGCCGCCATGACGCGTTCATAAGAAACACGTTGCGGTAATATTGTGCTGACTTGCCGGCACGGGGTGTCTTATAAAAAGGGCTACTGAAAATGATCATTCATGGACTCACCTATCTCGGCTCGCGACGGGGGAGAAGGTTTTTGTTTTAGCGTCCAGGAAACAGCAGAGAACGTTTCAGCTAGTAGAAGCTAACTGTTAGCATTAGCAACTCCACAACATGGCAGAACCTTTTCAGACTTTTGTCATTTGCAGATCAAACAGGAGTCAGTGGTAGAGTAGTGTTGCTGTTCACCAATCAGAAGCGAGATGTCCAAATATCACGATATAAGACTCTAAATCCTTCTGTCTTCAGCCAGTTTCTCCTCCACGTCACTTTTACTTCCTGAAACAGGACCAGAGCTTTTTTCCCCAGAGAAAGACTCACAAAGCAATCATTTATAATGTGAAACAATGAGTGAACTTGGTCACTTAAAGGGAGACTTGGATGTGTTTCCCTAAGTGACAATAAAAACAGGTTAGTCTAAATGAAGAGCTGATCTGTAACAAACAGTCTGACCAAAACTAACTGATCAGACTGTAGAGCTGAGGAAGGATCAGCTGATCAGAGATCAGATTTAAGGCCTTAACTGAACTGAGATCTGATCAAACAACTGATCAATACATCAGCGTTTCATTACAATGAACTCAACCACCATCTCCATAACAACAAGCATCAGTGTCACATGAAGATGGAACCAATCCATCACTTCTTGTTGGGATTCATAATGGAGTCAAATCGTCAGATTCACCATCAGAGACATCAGCCTGACTCAGCGACGGTGTTTTGTTAGCAACACCTCATCTTCTCCAGGAGGTCCACCTCCTCTTCCTGATGGAGAAGAAACACAAAGAGTGAGACCAGATCTAATGAAGATTCATGAGGCTGTTGACTGGTCCTCTAACTTCCTGTGGTTATCCTGAACAAACATGTTCCTAACATCTTCTCTCAGTCTAGGTCAGCAGATTAAATCATCAATTATGACGTGTGTTAATCAGTGTTTGCGAAAACTTTTCAGCCACGCCTGCCAAACTGGCAGACGTGAGAGCGTCTCACGCAGGACATTTTTGATCCACGTAGGACAATGTCCTCGCGGGCTTCAGATTTGTATCTATTTAACAGTGGGTATTGTCTGACCTTTACATATTATACATATTTTTATTGTGACAATAATCTGTTGACATAATTTGAAAAAAGAACCATCAATGTGATTTTCTGCCAAATTCATAAAATGAGGATTAACAGAATTTATCAGGAAATTATTAGAGATCATATAATTATTATAAAATATTATGAAACACCAGAAACAACATATTATATATGAAAGTATTTCTAAATAGTGTAATGATCCATAAGGGCTTTTTGTGACTGATGCTGTAGCCTGATGTTACTGTTCCTTTAAGAGACGCTGTGGCTGGTTGAGGTGAAACTGGACGTTGGAGATGCGGGTTTATTTCAGCTGTTTGTTAAACTACTCTAATAAACTGCTGTTAAGGACAAAATGTCATTCTGTCTGACGATTTAGTTCATCACAAATATCACAATATAAAGAAATGATCTTTTTCTTGGGGGGGTAGGGGGGTGTCACTGTGCCGTGGTCCCCGAAATGCCTAGAAACGGCCCTGGGTGTGGGACTGAGTTTTGAAGGTGATCTGAATTGTATCAAATAAATAAATATTACATGCTTATAAATTATTATTATTATAAAATTACGTGTAGTGGACATATCTGCCTACATGTTCCTTTTCAAACACTGTTTTGTTTTTTATGCGACTATTTTCCTGTCCTGCTGTCTCTTAGCTGCATCTCCTCTCAATCCTCCAGAAAAACTGCTGTCTGGCTTCTTACTTTTCAACTCACAAGTTACTTTTGAAATTAGCACATTAAAAAGATGCCTCGACCGCAAAAATAGCGGAATGTGCGCAGCGCGGCCGCACCAGTGAGGAGACGTCACCGATGCACGGGAGATGATCTCTGCAGCAGTGGAGCGCGTCAGGCACAAATGAAAGACAGAAAGTATGAGCAAACATGAACGATCGTGTGTTAATTATGTTTTTTTTTTTGTGGCGCCACTTTGAGAATGTTTCTGTGGCCGTGCGCAGGACGCAGCTGCCCGGCGGAGCACATCAGTAATCAGCGCTCTGCCGCTGTCCATCCTCTCTGCCCCAAAAGAAGACCCGCTACGCTGAGAGCCCAAATAAATAATGTAATATATGTAGAAACTAGACCTTTTGAGGGGGAAGCCAACAAACAGTCTGCAGTTTTCAGGAAGTTTATTTTATTTTGGCACGTTCAGAGAAGACGCACGGCGTCGGTCATATTGTCCGACGATTTAAAGTTTTTCGTCGGACAATATTAAATCACGTCGGTAATGTCCGACTGTCCGACGTGTTTTCGCAAACACTGGTGTTAATGATCAGAGGTGGAGTGTTGGAGATCAGGATGGTGCTTAGTAGGGCTGGGTGATGTGGAAAAGATCCTATCACGATATTATTTTTCATATCAGTCAATTTCATGATATAAAACAATATAAAACAATTTATTTTACCAATCCTTAATGTTCCCTGGTACTTTACGTGAGATTTGAAAATATCAGGTTATTTTTTATTTTAAAGATTCATTTTCAAAAGCTGAACATGTCATCAATAATAGAACTGTTTCTGATTCATGAAAAAGGAAATCTTCACGCAGAACTTCTGTTGATGTCAAATGAACAAAACTGGCTTTGAAATATAAATTCTCAAAGTCTCTGCTTGTTTAAAAAACAGGTGAAACTGGAAAAAATAGGATTTCATGCAAAAGTTCGTTTATGTCAGTAATTTAACTTAAAAGGTGAAACTAAGCCCAAACGCGTCCACATGACTGAACTCTTCGTCCCGCTGTCATTCGTAGTGTCCTCTGTTCTGTCTTTCCCTTTCGCGGCGCTCATTTTTGTCCATTTTCCTCAGCCATATCCTACCTGTTACCTGCAGGCTAAAGAGGCTAAAGCTACACTAACATTAGCCATTAGCATCGTGTCTGACTGCTGATTGGCTCTATTGATAGCCACTAATTGGTCCAGCATGAAGCAAAGCTTTATGATTTGCTGTTCATTTGTCAAAGTTCCTGTTGACCCATTCTCATGAGTCTATGGAGGAAAATTTATTTCAAAATATAAACTGCTATCATTTTATTGCCCAGCCCCAGTGCTTAGGGCTGTAGCCTCATGAATCTCACCTGTGGAGTGAGGTTCCTTAAGGTTCTCCAGTTTCCTTTCAGGGTTCTAAAACATGAGCGCTAGCTTAACTAACTGACCCTAGATGGAAATCCTCATCTGTGCTCCAGACAAGCTGCTTCTCAAAGTCAGAGACTCAGCTCTAATACATTGGTGATCTTCTCAGTCCCTACACCCCCAGCAGGTCCCTGAGGTCCAGTGATCAAAGCCTACTGGTTGTGCAGCACCAGGCTAAAGACCAACGGTGACAGATCATTTGCTGCTGTGGCCCCAGACTCTGGACCTCTCTCCCCCTGAGCCTGAGACCATTGGACTCAGTGGTCTCCTTTAAAAACTCACCTGTTCAGGTGGTCTGACCTCCTGATGATTCTTCATCACTACCTTCTCTTCATTCTGCTGTCTGTGCAGGTCAGACAACAGCTGACCCCTCTCACCCTGGTCATGCACTGTTTAATACTCCAGGGAGGAGGTTAGAACCTCACACCACAAAACAGCGTCTTCCCCTCTGAAGAACCCCTCTAAGACTCCTGAACAACTAATCACCGTTCCAACCACATAGGTCTAGATTGACCACCAGAGACGTCAGACTGATTCTTACCTGACTGCCGGGGAGCTGGATAGATTCTTTCTGCAAGCTGATAGAAACGCTCAGTGATGGTGAGATGTTCTGAAAGAGAAACACAAAGGGTGAGACCAGAACTAGTGAAGAAGACAAGAACAAACATCATGAGGTTGGAGATTGGTCCTCTGACTTCCTTCAGTGAACAGACAGAGGAAACAGGTCACTAACATGCTCTCCCAGTCTAGATCTGCAGGTTCTGCTGATGTTTCTGGTTCCATTAGTTGAAACGTTTCTACCCAATAATAGGAAGTCAGCAAAGCAGCTGATAGCAGTCATTGGGAATGAGTGATTCCAGCTTTTGTTAGACACCTGGAGCCACGCTATGACCTGCTGAGCCACAGAGAGTCAGAGGGTGCTATGCCACAACTACACAGTAACGCTCTCCTCTCTATGGAAACCCCAGTAGACTCAGGAACTAAAACAAATGAAAAAATCCTCTCAGCAGCTGTTGGAAAGGTCGTTAACACCATGGTGATGGAGCTTCTGCACAGTTTGACCCCTGATGCAACAACAGGTGAGACTGTTCACATGTTACAGTAGAAGTGACGCTCAATGTATGAGAAGTATGAGAATAGACACATTTTTCATGTTATTTTTCATCCTTTGTGACAAACACAGCTTTAATAGGACAGAAACCAGTTAAACACACATTAGATATTATACTAATAACTTATGTTTGAAAACATTAGTAATAATCACTTTTATTTGTGTTACTTTGTTGAGTCTGTAACTGAAGCCAACATATGTTGTTTTAGAGACTTTTCAGAGACCATCTCTGGTGGCCTAGTGGTAGAGTGTCTCCCCCGGGACTGGGAGATCGGGGTTCGAATCCCAGTTGGGTCATACCAAAGACTTTGAAAAAATGGGACCCAATGCCTCCTCGCTTGACACTCAGCACTAAGGGGTTGGATTGGGGGGTTAAACCACCAAATAGTTCCCGAGCGCGGCCACAGCTGCAGCTCACCGCTGCCCACCATGGGGATGGGTCAAAGGCGGAGGTGTAATTTCACCAGTGTGTGATGATGACTTGGGACTTTAACTTCACCAGTTCAGGTTCTGCTAAGTGTGGAGGAGCTGCACCAGCTAAGGACCTCGAGGAAGACCTGTGGCTGTGCAGCAGACTTTTTATTAGATGGTTCAGCTAATTGTTTATCAGACACTAAACCTCAGATGTGATTTCTGTATCAGACGTGAGAAAATGGATGGAGAAGATGGAAGGAAACATGTTTCACAACAAAATTCACTCCATCAGCAGTTGGGTGTGGTCTGTAGGTCATGTGACCTCTGTCTGGTTAGAACCTCCTTTAGAACCAACATGGTGGTTCTATCTGCAGTGATGGAAGCAGTCAGAACCACACAGAACTCCGTAGAGACATCAGTGAGTTTTTTTGTTCTGGTTTCAGGCTGACGTCATGTTATAGAATTTCTATGTCCTGTACTGCTTCTCTATTCAGTCTGCCCCGAGCAGCTGCCAACAGAGTTTATCTAAAGTATGAGATAAGGCAGTGGATGTGTTTACATGATGTGTGGTGTGTGTGTGTGTGTGTGTGTGTGTGTGTGTGTGTGTGTGTGTGTGTGTGTGTGTGTGTGTGTGTGTGTGTGTGTGTGTGTGTGTGTGTGTGTGTGTGTGTGTGTGAGATGAGGAGCAAAGGAAATATAGAAATTCTATTACACGTCACAAACAGCTGCAGGAAACAAAAACAACATGGAGACCTCACCTATGACCCAGAGGTGCACTGCTTCTTGTTTGATGAGTTCTCCACCCTTGTAGACGGTGCAGGTGTAAACGCCTTCATCCCTGTAGCGAGGGTTCTTCAGAGTCAGACTCAAGTCTCTAGTCTTTAGTGGGTCTCTCGTCACCTCTACACGACCTTGATATCGCTGGTCTCCAGGCTGTTCTTGCCCGTTCTCAAACTTCCAGACCAACTTATTGGTCCACATATTTCTCCACTCCACCTTATCCCCATCAGGAAGCTTTTTGAATTTAAAGGGCAGCCTGACAGACTCCGCCCCCTTCTCCACTTTTATTTCTCTGGCTGTAACAGATGAAAACATGATCTGATCAGACATCACCTAGAGCATAAGCTTTAACAAAATTTCACTCGTCCCGATCCACATTTATATTGAATCCATCAGAAACACATTCATATAAAAGATACCCATGTGTCTAGAAAACAGAATTAAATTAGGGCTGAAACGATTCTTCGAATAGTTCGATTAATTAAATTCCTCAAATCATTTTTTATTAATTCAAGGCTTCATTAAATGTGCGCATCACAGTCTGAACACGTTTTACTGGTGCATTACGTGGTAATCTATGCTGTGGAAGAACATAGATAAACCAGCAATGACACAAACCATTATAAAATACAGAAAAGGTTCAAAGTTTTGGATCAAGAGAGAAACTATGAGCTAATGCTAATGCTAGCTGGTAGCACGCTCACAATCAAGTGAGGTATGAGGAAAAAACTAAAGAATGACTAAACTCTACATATTTTTAGCAGCAGACCACAATCTTACTCACTTGAAATGTTGTCAAATAGAATATTTGATTAATCAACAGAGGATTTGATACAATATTTGAATACTGAAATATTCCATAGCTGCAGCCCTAAATATAATACAACAACATGATATGGAGTGGCTGCAGGTCTACTCCCAGACCCTACCAGATGACAGAGCTTCTCACCCTATCTCTAAGGGAGAGCCCAGAAAAAGAAAATTTGTTTTTTATCCAGGCCAATTACACCTGTAGCCACTGAGGAAGGCGGCTGCTTAACCCTCGTTTATTAGTGTTTCTTATAATTGTATAGATGCTGCATGATTGTTTTATCTAGTCCTGGTATGTATGATGTGTGTTTTGAGTTGTATGTTCTGCAGAACAGGAACCTGCTGAAAAACAGTTTTTTACTGAGTCAGGCCCGATTGTTTTATTCTTTTCCTGTTTAATAAATGAAATGATCCCGTAGGTCACTGCCAGGTCGGGTTCAGTTATAACTTTTGTTATTTTGGAGCGAGATGTTGAAGCTGCTTCCTGCTTCCTTCCACCAATCAACGCGCCCCTTAGTCCTGCGCGCGTCCGACACAGCCGAAATATTGCGTGTGATCTCAGAAAAGCACATTTTAAATTTATTTTTCCAATGCAATTTATTTTAATGGTCTAAAAGACTACAATAGGACGTAGATATCCACACTATTATAGGTGATGACTCCTTTAAACTCCTCTACTTAGGGCAGAACCTCATCCATGACCTGGAGAAGGTATTCTACCTCTTTCTGACACAAGACCGTGGTCTTCTGGTCTTCTGGATTCTCGGCGTGACAAAACGTGTGGCACGGCCAAAATGGTGGTGGTGGGAACCTCCCATTTTGCATCATTTTGTATACTGATATCCAAATGGACGGGCTTCATATATGTCAATGGCCAGAACCACCTTTGGAGCAAACATGGTGGTTCTATCTGCAGTGATGGAAGCAATCAGAACCACACAGAGCTCCTTCATCACAGACATCAATAAGTTTATTAGTTCTAGTTTCAGTTTGGTGTCACAAACACAAACGGCTGCAGAAAACAAACATCATGGAGGACTCACCAGAGACCCAGAGGTTCACTGCTTTCTGTTTGACGATTCCTCCATCCTTGTAGAAGGCGCAGATGTAAATGCCATTATCCTGCCAGTGAAGGTTCTTCAGAGTCAGACTGAAGTCTGCTGTCTTCAGTAGGTCTTCATTCACCGTTACACGACCTCGATAACCCTTGTGCTGATCTCCAGGCTGTTCTTGACCTTTCTCAATCTTATAGACCAGCTTTTCGATCCACAAATATTTCCACTCCACCTTATCCCAGTCAGGACGTTTTTTGAGTTTGAAGTCAAGTGTGACAGACTCCGCCCCCACCTCCACCTGTTTAACATCTTTACCTGCAACAACCCAACAGATGAGAACATGATCTGATCAGACATCAACCAGAACATTCAGCTCTAACAGGAATTCTGTTGTCATATCTACGTTTATGTCAGACATGATTTATTATTATTGGATGGATGGAATTTCCATTGCATGAGGTTTTAGGAAGATGTGAATAGGAAACAAAAAATAACAGAAAAATGATTTATTTGGAAATGTATCATAGACTAAAACACAAAAACATTGATATATGATATGATAATGATTATAATTGATAATATTATATTAACCATATATTACCATGCATTTCTACATTAATAATAATAATAATAATAATACATTTTATTTAAAATAGCGCCTTTCAAAACACCCAAGGTCACTTCACAAGATAAAACAGGATAAAATACAATAAAATATTAAAACAATCAGTCATAAAAACAATCAAATAAGTCACAAATCATAAGCAGTTTTGAATAGATGAGTCTTGAGTTTTGATTTGAAAAGAGTGAGGCAGTCAATGTTTGTGATGTCTGGTGGGAGCGTGTTCCAAAGACGAGGAGCAGAGCGACTGAAATCTCTGTCCCCCATGGTGGTGAGGCGTGCAGGAGGAGTAACAAGGTGGAGAGATGAAGAGGATCTGAGTGAGCGTGATGGGGTTGCAATATTAATTAGGTCGGTTAAGTAGGCAGGAGAGAGATTACGTATGGCTTTGAAAGTATGAAGGAGAATCTTGTAGGTGGACCTAAATTTAACTGGAAGCCAGTGAAGCTGCTGAAGAACTGGGGTGATGTGGAGAAAGGAAGGGGTTCCGGTGATGACACGGGCTGCTGAATTCTGGACCAGTTGCAGTTTATGAAGGAGTTTATTGGGGAGACCAAAAAGAAGTGCATTGCAATAGTCAAGACGGGAAGTGACAAGGCTATGGACAAGAATGGCTGCAGCATGAGGGGTCAGAGAGGAGCGAAGACGATTTATGGATCGAAGATGGAAGTGGGCTGATCGAATTATGTTATTGATGTGTGCATGGAATGACAGTGAGTTGTCGAGGATGACACCCAGACTCTTAACCTGTGGAGAGGGGTAGACCGTGGCATTGTCAATGGTTAGGGAGAAACTGTCAGCTTTAGAGATGGTGGACTTTGTACCAACAAGAAGAATCTCAGTTTTATTGCCATTAAGTTTGAGAAAATTTGAGGTGAACCAGGATTTAATATCAGAGAGGCAGTGGGTCAGGGATGAGGGCGGGAGAATGGAGTTAGGCTTGCTAGAGATATAGAGCTGGGTGTCATCCGCGAAACAATGAAACTGGATGCCAAATTTGCGGAAAATATTGCCAAGAGGGAGAAGGTAAATTATAAAGAGGAGGGGCCCCAGGACAGAGCCCTGGGGTACACCTGAAGTGACTGGGGAGGGTTGTGAAGAAAAAGATTTTAACTGAATGAACTGAGTGCAGCCGGTGAGATAAGATTGAAACCAGCTGAGGGGAGTCTGAGTAATACCTAAAGAAAGAAGTCTCTTGAGGAGGATGGGGTGTGAAACAGTGTCGAAAGCTGCACTCAGATCGAGAAGTATGAGGATGGAAATTAAACCAGAATCAGCAGCAATGAGAAGGTCATTAGTGATTTTAATGAGGGCTGTATCTGTACTGTGGTGGGGGCAGAAACCAGATTGAAAAAGTTCAAAGAGGTTATTGCGAGAAAGATGTGTGTGTAGCTGTGATGCAACAGTTTTTTCTAAGACTTTGGAGATGAATGGAAGGTGGGAGATAGGACGGAGGTTATTGAAATCATTGGGATCTGCACCTGTTTTATTCAGGATTGGAGAAACTGCTGCAGATTTAAAGGGAGCAGGAACAGTTCTAGAGGTAAAACGAGGAATGAATAATGGCCGTTATGAAAGGGAGCTGGGAGGATAAGCAAGATTTAACCAAAACTGTGGGTAGGGGATCTAACTGACAAGTGGAAGGTTTTGACTTGATAATGAAATCAGATATTACTGAAGGATGGGGAAGTTCAAAAGTGGAAAGTTGAGAGAGGGGTTGAGAGAAATCGGAGAAAGGGGGTGAGGAGGGAGGTAGAGAAGGGGGGCCAAGGTGCTGATGAATCCTATGGACCTTATCATTAAAAACTGGAGGAGAGAGTTACAGGTTTCAGATGAGTAAAGATGGGAAGGTAGGGAGTCAGGGGGATGAAAGATGGTATTATAGATGGAAAATATTATCTTTGTATTGTCAGTGTTGGAGCAGATAAGACCGGAGTAATACTGTGATTTGGCCTGAGAAATTGAGTCCTTATAGAGAGAAATCTGAGCAGTGTATAAGTCCTTATGAATAATGAGACCAGTTTTCCTGTACAGTCTTTCTAGCCTGCGATTTGTGGCTTTCATGGCACGGAGGGCAGGGGTGAACCATGGAGCAGACCGGTTAATGAAAACAGAACGAGTTTTGATGGGAGCAAATGAATCTAAAATGGAAACCAAGGCATGATTATAGTGACTGACAAGAACATCGGGACTAGCAGAGAGATCTGGGTTCAAGTCGGCTATGCAGGAGGAAAATGAAGCTAGATCAATGTTCTTAATATTACGAAAAGAAATAACACGGGGTAACTTGGTAGTGGAGAGAGAGAGAGAAACAGAAAAATGAGATGAGGAAATGATCAGTGAAGGGGAGCTGATCAGCAGAGCAGTTGGAAGGGGACACACCGGAACAGCAAACTAAATCCAGAGTGTGACCTTTAATGTGAGTGGGAAAATTAATATACTGACAAAAACCAAATCCATCCAACGATGAGGAGAAATCCTTGGTTAGGGGGAGAGCTGCGTTGTCCATATGTATATTAAAATCACCAAGTAAAATAACATTGGGAGAGAGAGTGGAGAGATGAGTGAGAAGAACACAAAATTCATTTAAGAAGACAGAGTTAAACTTGGGGGGTCGATAAATTGAGGCAATGACTGTAGGGGTCGGGCCGGATATTTGACAGGCTAGGCACTCCAAACTGGTGAGGGGAGGCAGAGATACCGGGAGAACCTTCCAGGTCTCGCGATGGAGTATCGCGAGACCTCCTCCGCGGCCTGACCCACGAGGTTTGCAGATGTAAACAAATCCAGGAGGAATGGAGTCATTCAGCTGAGAGAAATCACCGGTTTGTTGCCAAGTTTCACTCAAACAGAGAATGTCTAAATTACGGTCTTTAATGACGTCTTGAAGGAGATGACCTTTACCAGAGAGGGAGCGGATGTTGAGAAGACCAAAGTTAGCAGTGCAGTTATTGTTGGCGACAGGAGCATTAGCCGAACTAGCCAGTTGGGCTAACACATTGGAGTCCACAGATCGGCCGGTAGTCTTGGGTAACCGCCGGCGAGACGTGGACCAAAAGGAGGGAATTCCTTTGGAGCCATTATGATGGAATTTCTGCTGTGACCCTCGATGGATATATCGCCGGCGAGGCTGGAAGGCGATGCAGGGGAAAAGGCACAGCGCTGCTGTTGGAGATCCGGACTGCTGGAAACGGAGGTTAAAAAGCTCAGCTGCCGAGTACTGGATAAGCCCATCCACGGATAACTGGATGGGAGACAGAATGATCCAGGCCAGTATAAGCCCCACAGCAACTCCATGGGCCCGCATCACAGAGAGAAGCAGAGTGGCGATGATGTTGGACCAGTAGGTGAGCTTGACAGGTAGGTGAAAACAATTTCACCAACACTCAGAGCGAGGACAATTAGGTTAAAAACCGCAACAAAAGTGAACAATCGTCAAAGGAAGAGTAGGCTGGAGGCTAAAAAATGACTTTTTCGAAAAAACAATAACAAAAAACAACAAATTTGTTTGCCGGTGAGCAGCGGCAGCAAGTCGTGCCAGCGTTCACTCAGGACGGCCGAATAAAAACATTAGGGTATTCATTAAGAATAACACATCCCAGCCCGATGTCTTTTTTTACCAGGGCACAGCGAATGATGTCATCAACTGGGTAATGAGATATTAATTTGTCTGCGTACACCCTGTGATGCGCTCACGGACCACTAGGGGTATGCGTACACCTGGTTGGGAATCACTAGCTACTTTTACATGGGCGCAAGTAATTGGAATGAATGCCCTGTCAGATGAAAAATTTGTCACGTAAACATGTCATTTGAAATATTCTGATCCGATACGACCCGAAGAGAGGTGGTTTTGTCCGAACGTCAATCCGATTGACGTCCACGTACACACCCATTCGGATTGCTGGAGTAACATAACGCCCACTGCACATGTGTGCAACTTCATTGTGACGTCTTTCTGCCTTTGCAGACGCTCAGGACAAGTGGAAAACATGGCGGGAGGTAAACAGAAGTGGTCCATAATGGGGTAAGTCAACGGACAAAGCTAGAGAAAAAGAAAATAAAAATAGAGGGGAAAGACGTGTGAACAAGATGGTGTTTGTTTACAATTTCTGGGAAAGACAACTCTGCGCATGCTCAACCTACTCACGGCACAATCGGATTGTGGGGAAATTTGGCGCATGTAAACGTAGCTACTGCTTTAACTGACCATTTGTGGCAGAATATGGGTGTATAGGAGGCGGGATGTGATCCAAAATCACCTGAGCACAGGAAGAGTGTGAGTTATTAAGCAGGAATTGTGTGCTTGTTTGATAAAAAAAAAGGTAAAAGCAGGAAAGAAATATGGAGGACTCACCTTTGAACCAGAGCTCCACTAGTCTTTGTGTGATAATTTTTCCATCCTTGTAGACGGTGCAGATGTAAATGTGTCCATCCTCGTAGCGAGGCTTCGTCAGGGTCAGACTGAAGTCTCCAGTCTTCAGTGGGTCTTTATCCACCTCTACACGATCTTTATACCACGGGTCCTGATCCTTAAGCTGTTGGCCGTTCTCAATCTTATAAAGCAGCCTATCAGACCTCACATGTCTCCACTCCACGGCATCCCCATCAGAAGGATTTTCAAAGTTGAAGGGCAGTGTGACACAATCCTGCCCTGCTTCTGCCTCCACTGTGTTTAGCAGCTGGTCTGAAACAGGAGAACAAATGAAGTCATGACCCAAACAGACTGACTGGTTCTAACAGAACCTGAACTGTCCTGATCTCCACAAGCAGCAAACAGCTGCTGATGAATCAGATCAACAGTTAGATTCTCTCTGACAGAACAAAGTCCATCCAGCTGTCAAAAGCTTCATGGGCCCATGAAGAAGACTTCAGCCAGAGGTCGAAACTGTTGGCAGGTAAAAGAGATTTGTACAAAATCATCCTGTGCCTACCAGAAGAAACCATTTTTTCTCTCTATTTAATTGTGGCACAATGAACATTATTTCGATCTCTTCATGGCTGTTAAAATACGCCAAAGTCTGTGGTTGTCAGCTGGAAACCTGTAAAACTTTACGTTACTGTTGTTCGTCTACTTGTGAAGCCTGCAGTGCTGCATGTGATAACCATGCTGATAGCTCAATCAGGGGCTGCAGGGCTTGGGCATGTGATGTCACGTGTCAATGGGTCTATAAGACGAGGAAATACAGGTAGATTTTTGTTGGTACCAGCAGCATGTTCCTCATCTTCCTCACCTGACCCACAAACACAAAACAATGTGCTCCACTGCTAGCTCCCCCCACACGAGCAGAGGAACCAGAGACCCAAGAGAGCATGCTGTGGGATATCCACACCTGAGCCCTGGGTGGCTGAGGGTGGCAGGCAAAGCTGAGCCGTCTCATGTCTGGTTGGGTTTAGAACTAGAACATTCCAGATGCTGAGTTCACTAACCAGTCTGCAGGGAGCTGCTTTAATTAGGTATAATAGTGAGTCAGAAACGTGATCGGATCAGAGCACCCCTAATATTTTTACATTCCTATAACCTGTCTGATGTTTTTATCATGATAGATCTAGTTTTACAAAACACATTACTGCTAATAAAATAAACTACTAAGTTAAGCAGAGGTCAAATGTCACACAGGATCAGGGAAAGCCTTCTGTTCCATGGAAACATCAACAGATCAAAACAACAACCTACCTTCAAAACTCTTTTCTTTTTTTGTCTTATGTATCCAGTAGAAAAAGACAATGGCACCAATGCAGAGGGTTACCATGACGACCAGTCCAGCAACAACATATGCAGGCCAGACTGGAGGAGGAGGAGGAGGTTCTGTGGTGAACACAAACAACATTCCAGTGACATCACTTCTGACTCTTTCTGTGTGTGTGTGTGTGTGTGTCCTGTCTTCTCAAACTTCCAGTGAGTCATGGCAGAAGGCTGGTCATACTGAGTCAGGTTCTGTTGGGGGTTTCTTCCTGCTAAAAGGGAGTTTTCCTCTCCACTGTCGCTACATGCTAGCTTAGTATGAGGATTGCTGTAAAGTCTCTGAAAAAGGTCAGTGATTCAATGCAATCTGCTGGGTTTCCCAGTCCATAAATTGCCTTTTTAAAAGAAATTTTTCTTATTTTACGTTTGTTGGAACGTAAGGTTTTTATAAAAAAGGACAGGGATGCTGCCTAATCAAGTAGCTGTCTTTTTCAAGACAGAGATGAGGTTTTATTTTGTGAGTTGGCTGCGACTCCACGTTTCATCAAATCGGCTGTATTGTTTCTGAAGCTAGAGAACACACCAGCGCAGAGAAAACAACCAACCTTCTCATCTTATGGGCTCGACACACGGGAGGTGACATCGCCCCTCCTCCATTCATTTTCAATGAGACAAGCGCGACAAAGCGATAATCACGGGTCTCCCTCCTGCTAAGGAAAACGCGAAAAACGTGCATGTGAAATCTTGCACTCCTGCATGTGTCGTGCACACGCGAGCCAGCAACGCGATCCCAGAAAGTTGAAAAATTTTCAACTTTTAATCGCTGTCGCTCGGACAAGGACCAATCAGCGGAGGTTTCATTGACTGACCAATGAGCAGACAGGATGCTTCTCAGTACATCTCCGGGTAAACATGGAGGAAAAGTTAATACTTGCCGTGTCTGATGTCCCAGAGCTTTACAAGACTTCCCTTAACTCCAGCAAAACATTGTGAGACTTCATATCTACCGCTGTTTCAACTCTGAACTGCTTTAATAACCCAAAATTCCCTCCAATCTGACGGCCAATCAAAACAACGGAGAATTCACTATTCACCCTGGAACAGAGGCGTTGCTGGCTTTTGCCGCTGGCCGCTGCCACTTGTCGCCTCCCGTGTGTCAGGTTATGAAAGCGATAGCGATGAGTTTTGCTGATCGCGGTTGTTTGTCGCCTCCCGAGTGTCGAGCCCATTAAACTTAGATAAACTCAAATTAGTGACTATTATCAGCTGTAAAACTAAAAACCAATACCTTTGTCAATTAAAACTGACTAAAACTAAAGTGCACTTTCGTCCATCAGGGGACCTTTTATGCAGCGTTCCTTCCTGTTTTCCTACAATGCAGACATTTTTGCCTTTGTTCTCTGCTTGCTTACATTTTTTCACTGAAGTAGTTATTTTTCTGCCAAACCTTTTCTGGTCGGTGACTATTGGACTCTTATAAATCACTGGGATCGTTTCTAGTAGACTGAGGTTTACAATGATATCTTTACTGCTACATTGATCTACAGTGACTGAGACTGGCTGAAGCTACTTAGCAGCATTAAGGTGCTCTTTTACCTCAGAATACTTCCATAAACTTCCCCGGACACCCTGCCAACCAACTTCTTTAAACATGTTTTAGTTGCTTGAAAGCAGATGTACTGAAAATGGTTAATTGCTCCTTAATGTCAGGTATTTTTCCTAAATACTTGAAAACTGCTGCTGTTAAGCCCCTTATAAAGAAAAGCAAACTTAGAGATGAATAATTACGGACCAATCTCTGATATCTGCACTCCATCTTTCCCCCACTCGTGAACAAGACCCTGAGAAACTTAAATGGCCTGAAGAGGAGACGTGGGTCCCCCTTCTCATTGGCTAACCACTGGTGGGAGGGGCCAAAGGGGTCGGGTGTAGTGTGAGTTGGGTGGTAGCCAAAGAAGCTTGGACCTTGGTGGTCAGATCCTCAGCTACAGAAGCAGGTGATAACAAATCAAAGCAGATAACCTTAACATGTGGTGTCCCCCAAGGTTCAAATCTTGGACCACTGCTCTTCAATCTCCACATGCACAATAACATCATAATACAATACCAACATTGTCTAGTTATGCAGATGTCACCCAGACCTACCTAGCTCTATCACCTAGTGACTGTGGTCCCGTAGACTCACTCTGTCAGTGTTTGGAGCAAGTTAGTGACTGGATGCAGTCAAACGTCCTCCAGTTAAACAAAGACAAGACTGAAGTTATTGTCTTTGGAAATCAGAAGGATAGGATGGAGGTTGTTGCTCAACTTGGCTCCAGAGAAATAAAAACAAAGACCCAGGTTAGAAATCTTGGTGTCATAGTTGATTCAGACCTGAGCTTCACTGGTCACATTAAGGCTATAACTAGATCAGCGTTTTATCATCTTCATCAGATAGCAAGACTCAGAGATCTCATGTCCAGACTAGACCTAGAGAAACTCATTCGTGCATTCATCTCCAGCAGGATGGACTACTGCAATGGTTTAGAAACCTTTAAACTGATCCACAGAACTGACCTTTGACATACAGAAATGCTTCAGTCTGACTCAGCGTTCTATCCCGGTTAACCACGCAGGTGTAGGTCCCACTGTCAGCATATGTAGGATTCCTCAGAGTCAGACTCAGGTCTCCAGTCTCCAGAGCGTTCTCCATCATTGATGTTCGACTGATGAAACGCTGGTTTTGACCCGTCAGATAATCACCGGCTGGCTGACGAATATGAACAGCTGAGGGTTGGAGGTCTGATCGTTTCCACACCACTGTGGAGCCTCTGGAAACGGAGACATCTACCCAACAGGGCAGCAGGGCAGACTCCGCCCCCTTTTCCACGCCCACCTCCACTCCTGAGGCATGCTGGGAACCTGAGGGCAGAAACATGAAGGTCAGTTCAGAAACTGACCAGTTTGTGACAAAAGATGAGCTTTGTTACTTTATCATTCAGTTTGTGGGATACAACAGTAAATGATAGATTTTTTGTTCTCACATGGTAATGCATGGATTATTCAACAAGCCCAGATTGTGTCCCTAATAAGAGGATCATCACATCTGCTTAAACTCCATTCATTTAAAGGTGTCCTAGAATGCAGATAATCCACAATCTAAAACAGAGCTTTGAGCCTCCAAAAAGCATTAGAACATTTTCTGGCTTTCATCTGTCCCAGGAGCCCTGATACAGGCCATTCTAAACCCCCTTACTCAGGCCTTCAGTGAAAAGAGCTGTTGACCCCTCCCACTCGGCCACGACATGCTGATTGGTTGGTTTCCCCAGAAGGCCTCAGACACATGCAGGTTTGAGGAGGCGTGGCTCCCCCTAGTGACGTGTTAAGGAAGGCTTTCTCAGAACAGGAGGTTTTCTCTCGCCTTTTTCAACTTTCTAATTTACATAAAAAGTAGGTCAAACACGGCTTTGACTTTTTGGCGTGCTGCTGTTGACCACCCAAGCTGTCTTATTCAACAACAACAAGGAAAATGTTGGTTTACATTCTAGGTCCCCTTTAAACTTTAACCCTCAATAACCCCATTCCTAACAAGTAAAAAGCTTCTCTTGAATTTTTATATTTTCCCAAACATTTGAGCTCTGTTGCTGCTATGTATTTGTGGATAGAGGCAATGCAAACCCAGTACACGTGAATGAGTAATGTGATGTCATTTGTCTTAGGAAGAATTACATTTAAGTTATCTGAAGAGTCCGTTGTGGATAGTGGTAATGCTATTATGGATTTCTGGAATGTTGATTTTTACCAGGAATGATAGAAATATAGATATCTGGAATACACATCCAGTCTGTCTAAAATATGCTTAAACAACTTCCCAGATCTGTTTTATTATGTTATAAATCACATGATCTCCCACGTGATTGGATCGCAACAGCACTCGGATGTACACTGTGCGATTTTTGGCTCATTTTGAGCTGATTTTCCTCTTGTGCATGAATCTTTGAGGTTGGGGTGAGTTTTGCATCATACTTTGTATAGTCTACAGGGGCGATTAACACCTCAGGAGGACCAGCTCCCGATCAGCAATTGGCTGCTCACACTGTACGTGTAGTAGTAACACATCAGACCTAAAAATGTACTAAAACTAGTAGTTTTTACATAAAATGTTGGACCTTCGTGTGCAAAACCCCTGAGGACTGTTGTGTTGTTATTGCTGTCTGCTGTCCCTCAGGCTTGCTGCACACAGGGGCTATGGGGGTTGGAGAAGCAAGACGAAAGAAAGGAAGTAAATAATGTTTTTGGGTCCGTTTTATTTGACATAAACACGGCAAATAGGTTTTCTTGATAATCCTTGTCCCTGTGTGCGGAAAAAAGTGTAAAGACAAAAATAAACACCTGAAGACGAAAATACCTGGACAGCCGTGTTGACACATGGGCTGTGTGAGCAGTTCTGGCACATTTGGGTTGCAGTGCTGCTTCAACATATTATATTTGTGTGACTGCACAATTGCTGATCAGAACCAAACCTTAATTGAAGTTGTTTTTTAATGCATGTAAACACAGTCTTCCTGAAGGTGAACTGGTTTTAATCGTGCTAAAGCAGCCAGATAATGCAGTAGACAGGGGCGTAACCATCATCTCAAAAGTGAGGGGGACACATTTTTCAGAGATCTACTGAGCTATTTATCATCCTCTTGCATTCAAGCTTACCCTTCCTTAGTAGATATAAAACATTTCATCACTGGCTTAGTTATTAGCGAAGTGGTTCAAAGACACTTAGTAATTATGATTATTACTATTATTTAATTTTAATAGTTACAGAGGACCACCTGCTTAAATAGTAGTGGGCAATTTTTTCAAAAAATAAAAATAAAAAAAAGATTCTTTAATACCCAACATTAACGGCCACAACCAGTGAACCAACTTTAGTTCTTTAAACTATAAATTAAAAAAAATGTCCTTGCCACCGAGGAGTTTTTTGACCACCTCAGTGACCTCTGCTCCAGAGATTGGAGAGCCCAACCCAAAACCCCCAGACTCTGCTTCCATCCTGGAAGACGTGCCGGTGGGATTGAGGAGGTCTTCGAAGTACTCGGCCCACCGATTCACAACGTCCCGAGTCGAGGTCAGCAGCACACCCTCCCCACTGTAAACAGTGTTGGTAGTGCACTGCTTTCCCCTCCTGAGGCGCCGGATGGTGGACCAGGATCTCCTCGAAGCCGTACGGAAGTCTTGTTCCATGGTCTCACCGAACTCCTCCCATGCCCGGGTTTTTGCCTCTGCGACCACCCGAGCCGCATTCCGCTTGGACTGCCAGTACCTATCAGCTGCCTCCGGAGTCCCACGGGCCAAAAAGACCTGATAGGACTCTTTCTTCAGCTTGACAGCATCCCTAACCGTCAGTGTCCACCAGTGGGTTCGGGGATTGCCGCCACGACAGGCACCGACCACCCTGCGGCCACAGCTACGGTCAGCCGCCTCGACAATGGAGTCACGGAACATGGTCCATTCGGACTCAATGTCCCCCGCCTCCCCCGGGACGTGTTCGAAGTTCTGTCGGAGGTGGGAATTGAAGCTCCTTCTGACAGGAGACTCTGCCAGACGTTCCCAGCAGACCCTCACAACACGTTTGGGTCTGCCAGGTCTGACCGGCATCCTCCCCCACCATCGAAGCCAACTCACCACCAGGTAGTGGTCAGTCCCACGCGTACCTCGCGTCAGTTACGCCCATGGCAGTAGGAACCTGATCTCATCTGCATGTAAACGTTTCAGTCGAGCTAATACCGGTTACTTCTGGAAGTGACGAGACCGCCAAAAAGTAACACACGTAACATCATCAAACAGTACAGTACTTTGTGTTTGATGGTAAAATAAACAATATTTCTGTTTGCCTTAAAGGAGTCATCACCTAAAATCTTCACTTTTCCACTTGAAAACATGTCTATAATGGCTTCCTAATGATTTTTCACTGGCTGAGAAGTCGATATTTAACATTGAAGCGTTTGTTTAATCTTGCCTTCTTCAACCAGCTCATACGCACCCCACGAGCACGCGCACTCCAACACGAGAACTTGAGTTCTGGCCCTTTATGTCGGCACAACGGCCAAATATAAACAAATATGAACCACAACAAGCACAACAAAGCTCATTTCATAACGTGAAACGCATAAATTATGTCTTACCGTTGACGACTCGTGTTATAATCTGTGTT
Source organism: Aphyosemion australe (assembly GCA_006937985.1). Lineage (NCBI taxonomy): Eukaryota > Metazoa > Chordata > Actinopteri > Cyprinodontiformes > Nothobranchiidae > Aphyosemion > Aphyosemion australe. The sequence continues at coordinate 271,062 of SSNS01000465.1, forward strand.
ACGGGAGACAAAACTCCGATCGGTTTGTGTATTCCATCTTCACAACAGCATAAGAGCCGATGCCTGGATGAGCTTGCTTCTCTCCCAACTCAACAACAAGCGAGGACGCCATTACACACGAGGCGAGGCCCGGGCTCGTAAATACACGGTTAGATCTCGTAGGTCACTGCCAGGTCGGGTTCAGTTATAACTTTTGTTGTTTCGGAGCGAGACGCTGAAGCTGCGTCCTGCTTCCTTCCACCAATCAACGCGCTCCTCAGTCCCGCGTGCGTCCGAGACAGCTGAAATATAACGTGTGATCTCGCGAGAAAATATGCCCTTCACAATAAAGGATTAAACAATCACATTTTTTATTTATTTTTCCAATACAATTTAGTTTAATGGTCTAAAAGACTAGAATAGGACGTAGATATCCACGGTATTATAGGTGATGACCCCTTTAACCTTTAATAAGCAAACTGGATCAGTTACACACAATAAACTTTATGCTCTTTGGTTCCTCAGACTGAATCACATCTGGGTCAGAAAGGTTAGATGGAGATTAATGTAGAGTCTGAGTGAGCGTTTTCACCAGAACAGGTTTTGGTTTATCTCTGAAGATAAACTGAAACAGACTCCCGACCCAACAGAACTGGTTTCTCCACCATCTCACCTCAGGAGGAATTTCTCTTCCTTCTACCGGAACAGTTTGAGCTCTGCTGTAAAAAGCTGCCTGTCAGTTTTACTGAAACACTTTTGGTTCAGCGTCAGACGTTCAGGTGTAACAGGAAAGAACCAGGAAGTAGTTTTATAAGTTTAGACGGATTCCTGTGAGAAAAGCAATGTTCACCACATGTGGCCCTACAGCTGCAGCTTGCAGACCCCTGGTCTCCTCTGAAGGCTGGACATCCTTCCAAAGAGGAGCGTAAAGTTTAAAGGGCAATTTCAGTCACATTGATGTGTTTTTGAGTAAAAGTGATGAATAAGTCCATCTAGCTATACATCTACTCCCGCAGGAAGCTTCCCGTTTTGCTGCCTTCCTAAAGCAGCTCCAGTTTCCTGAAACGTCATCAGCATTGTTCTTTATTTGTAAACAACCTTCCACCACCTTCAAAGGTGCTGAACACCATCACAGATAAAATTATACGACAGGTATCATAAAACTAACATGGAGGAATAAACGAGACACCATAAAAGATCTTAAAAAGGTAAGAAACAATGAGAAACAGATAATAATTAAAAGCGATAAAAAAGGAGGGTGTGCAATGAAGCTCACTGGGGAAAAGCTAACAGATAAAAATGAGTCTAGATTTAAATATCTGAAGAGAAGGTGCCTGTTTCACAGAGGAAACCCATTCCAAAGGGTTGGATCCAACACAGAAAAAGCACAATGCCCCGTTTTTGCATGTTGAGCGTGGTACTTCCAACAACTCCTGGTCCACTGAGCCCAGGGACCGAGAAGGGGTGTGCTTGTGCAGCAACGCAGTGAGATATAGGGTGGCACTGCCCTGTAGGGCCCTATAAACACAAAGCAGACCTTAAATTTAGCCCGATACTCAACCAGGAGCCAGTAAAGTGAAACCAACACGGGAGCGATGTGCTCCCTCTTCCGTGTACCTGTCAAGAATATTGCAGCAGAACTGTGGGCGAGTTGGAGCTGTGCTACTGTTCCCAAGCCCAGACCAGCATACACGGAATTACAGCAGTCAAAGTGTGACAAGACAAAAGTATGCAAAACAGATTCCAAATGAGCCCTTGACAACTGGGGCTTTAGCGTTGAAGATGGAAAATACAGGACTGCACAACCATCAAACCTGAGGGCAGCATCAAATAAGGTTGGTGACTGCCTTCATTTCATGTGGAGCCCTACCAGGTGACGTAATTATTACCTCAGTTGTGCCCTCGTTGTGTAAATATGGTGGAGAGACCTGCCCCAGCATAGAGGCAGATGGATAAAACTTTACTGTTTTATAACTCCTGTTATATAATAAATCCTGCTGGACTCGACTCCTGATGAAGAGCTTGTTGTTGTTTTAATATATTTTTTAGATTTGACTGTTTATGACTTCACCTCTGTAAAGAGCTGGGGGGCCTTGTGCTGATTTTAAAGTGCTATTTAAATAAAGGCTGGTATGGTGTTTAGCACCACGTCTCATTTTTACACAGAAACATTTTAAAGTGGTTAAAAATCTCTTCCTGGAAGGAACATTTTACCTAAAAGCTTCAATAATCATTTATAACAAGTCTATGTCTGAGAAGCTCAGACCTGTTTTCCTTCCACTAGTTATGATCAAGGCCCTGAAGCATCAGCAGCATCACAGACACTAAACATAAAGTTGGTGTTGAAACAGGATGAAGTGGGATCTGTCCAAAGACCAAAGAGGAAAACAGGTTATCCTGTAAAATAAACTTGAACCTGTAGCTGGGATTAAAGCAGTTCTCTTTGTGTTAACACTTTCATTTCTACTGAACACTCCTGTTTCCTGCTGTTTTCTCCCATCAGACATGATGTCACACAAAGTTTCTTACCGTGAAGCAGAACCAGTAACAACAGAAGCATCTTCTTCTTCCTTCAGTAAAAACACCAACTAACAACACAAACATCTGCTCCAGATCTTCAGACCAGCGATGATGGGACAAGTGAAGCCGGGGCTTTGAGGTTTGTATCATGCAGGAAAGGGGCGTGTCCATAAGCCCCACTTTGAAGTTTGCTTCATTTTTGCAGAAAACCACGTGAGGCCTGGACCGGTTTTACCTGAATCAGGTGACTGGTTCGTTTACTGCATTACTTTTCAAAATAAAAGCTCCCAAAAATCACGGTGCTTTGTTTGAGTTGTTAATAGTGTTATTTGATGTTGCCGTGTGTGTGTGTGTTATAGAATATGTTCATGTGTGTTTGTGTCGTTAAAGACTTCTCCCTGGCCCTGCCTCCCACATGCCTCCATCTGAAAGGCTAGGTTATCCTGAGTTATCTCTGTAGTTATGCTGCTATAGGCTTAGACTGCTGGAGGACATACTGACCACTTTCCACACTCTGCTACTCTCTTCTACCACCACTCTCTAATTGCATTATTTCCTGTTATTTCAGCTGTTAACTTTATTTTCTCTCTAAGTGTTTTTCTCCCCAGAAGAAGCTACACTGGCGTTCTGCTGAGCTGTGGTGGCCTCATGGAGGGGGCCATCGGCTGGCACACTGCTGCCAACCACCTAACATTCTCCCTCTCCTGATATTACATCTTACTTTCTTTAACATAGAATGTGCTACTA
>SSNS01000465.1:274313-302159 GCA_006937985.1 Aphyosemion australe
GACGTGTGTGTATATATGTGTGTGTGTGTGTGTGTGTGTGTGTGTGTGTGTGTGTGTGTGTGTGTGTGTGTGTGTGTGTGTGTGTGTGTGTGGGGTGTGTGTGTGTGCCTGCTCTGTCTTCTCAACCCCCAGTTACAGCCTCAAGTCGTTTTGAATATGATGCCACCAGCTTGCCACACCTATCTTTGGGCAGTTTTGCCCATTCCTCTTTGCAGTACCTCTGGAGCTCCATCAGGTTGGATGGAAAGCGTCGGTGCAGCCATTTTCAGATCTCTCCAGAGATTTTCACTGGGGTTCAGGTCTGGGCTCTGGCTGGGCCACTCAAGGACATTCACCGAGTTGTTCTGTAGCCAGTCCTTTCATGTTTTGGCTGTGTGCTTAGGGTCATTGTCCTGCTGAAAGGTGAACCATCGCCCCAGTCTGAGGTCAAGAGTTGCTGCAGAGATGGTTGTCCTTCTGGAAGGTTCTCCTCTCTCCACAGAGGACTGCTGGAGCTCTGACAAAGTGACCATCGGGTTATTGGTCACCTCCCTGACCAAGGCCCTTCTCCCCCGTTCACTCAGCTTAGAAAGCCGGCCAGCTCTAGGAACAAGAGTAAGCAACAAGAAAACATAAAGCAGAAATACTTAAAAGATTCAAAAATGCTGCACAAATACAGATTACAGAATAAAAAGATAAAACAAAATGAGACATAAGAAGTAATGAGTACCACTGATGCGATGTACCTGCTTGTGTGTAATTCCAGATTCTGTGTTTATGCACAAATACGTTTGTTTCCAAATGAAAAGGTTCATCAGTACATATCTGTAGATGTTCACATTTGACGTCAATTTTTCAATAAATATTGAGTTAGTTCCAGTTTTTCATTTGGGCCCAGTGTGAATTTGAGTTTGACAGCCGTGTCCTAAATGATCCTGTGCCCAGGGGAGGTTAGACCTTAGATGACTACGACATGATCATCTGAATAATCACAACAGTTTCATTTTAAAATAGGAACAACAGCAACAAGAACAGCCTTAGCTAAATCTCTGAATCTGACCTGGACCACTGAGACCCGGGTTTGTCTCAGATGACTTAACTCTGAACCAAGTCATGTCTCTTCATTTTCAGACTTAAATCTCTCCCTCAGCTTCAGAGTCTGTGTCTGGTATGAAGACCGACTCAACCGAGAGCACAAACATCTGTAGAACAGCAGCAGAGCCAAAGCCACGTGGGACCTCCACTTCCACACCTTCATGCCTTTTGTTTAATTTCATGACGTTTTTCTTGGAGTCCGTCTGCTCTCCTGTGAAAACTCAGTCTGCTCTCAGAGCTGCTACAAACACACCGTTGTTCATCTGCCTACCGTGACTCATCCTGCTGTCTGAGCAACAGATTAGATGGTTAATCTCAGCAGTAAAACACATGCTGAGGTGTTTCTGGGATGCTGGCAGACCATCCTTTCAGTTTGTTGAGCCTCAGAGGATCAGATGAGTTCTGGCACATCACACCAACAAGCTCCACCTGAGATTATCTGTTTGTTTTTGAATCTTTACACGGATCAAAAGTCCCATCAATGCTGAATTCCTGAATCTGGGGTTGGGAGGATTAGTGAAATCCATCACCAGCTCCACCTTGGAGCAGATTAAGGTTGTTACCACGGTTACCTCCCAGGTTGGGCTCTATAAAGCAGAAGGGTGAGATGTTCTCCTGCTGAAACCGTTGATCCACCATCATGGCTGTGATGCTGCTGCTCGTCCTGCTGCTGCTTCCTGGAGGCGTCCAGGCGTCCCACTACTACGGGACAGTGATGACTTTTACTCCTAAACACACCGATAACGGATCCATCGCGGTAAGGATCACTATAAAACACCTCCAGACCGCTCGTTTCACCGCGTCAGCACGGCTGCTGCTGCTACTTATCATCTCTAGTGGTAACGAGGATTCTGGGTAATTAATCGCTGCTGCGTTCAGGTGCATCCATCTGTGGGTTTAATTTAAAAATCACCTTTCCTCACGTTTAGCGTTTTTGGTTCCACACTAGTGACTTTTATTACATTTACTGATTTGAATAAAAGTCTTTGTGGAGCTCTGCAGGTTCAGATGAATGAATACTTCCTGTAGATCTGGTCTTTTGGTCTTTTTTCTTGAATCCAATCTTCCCTAAAGTTCAACTAATCCTAACAAACGTTTAGTGCATCTGGAGAATCACATTTTTATGCCTTTATTGGCTAAATATTTGTCTGTAATATCTTTAACAACACGTTTAGATCTGACCAAAGTGAAGCAGGATGCTATACTGATAAAACCGTTCTGGTTTTATTACAATGATCTTTTTTTATTAAGCTTTTTTCTTTCACAACAACCAGAATCAGCGTTTTCCACTCTGACGTTTCAGGTGGTTTGTCACTATAAGATGAGCTTTCGCTCGTGCACAGACGACGACTCGTGGAAATGTGTCGGCAGCGACTGCGGGACCGAGACTCTAGAGCTGGACGTGGTAGACGAGCTGCCAGGACAGTGGTGTCAGAGAGAAGGAGTGATGGCTCGGCACGTTTCCACCCACGCCGTGTTTCAGCTGCAGTCAGTAACGCAGCTAACGCTTGTACAAGCAAACACTGAAAGATCAGAGCAGCTTAAACACTTTTCAGCAGTAGAAGCAACTTTTCTGTGATTGTTTTAGGATCCAAATCCTCTGCTTTCTGATATTTTTATCACTAATGTTGAAATAAAGGCTGTCTGGAGGGGACTGGATCAGCAACCTGAATGGGGTAAAAGGCTGGAGAGCTGTAACACAGGTGGACATGAGGATTCGGTCTGACTTGTCCCAGCCCAACAGCTCACCCCAGACCACCATCCTGCCAGCTCTAAGGCAAGTTCATCCTCACCTTTAGGAGGTCTCCACGGGTCACGGAGGCTGGATAACACAACGTTTATGTCTCTGTCTCAGAGTTCCTTCCAACTGTCTGAGACACTTCAAACTTCTGGCCTTTGACCCGGATGGAGATGAAGTGAGATGCAGATTTGGATCTACGGCAGCAAACGAGTGCAGTCCTTGTTCTCCACCGTCTGTTCTGAGCCTCTCGTCCGTGAGTTTGTTGCGTTAACCCCTTGTAGACGCTCACACACTCACGTCAAACCACGTCTGGCCTCACAGCATCCAGATGGAGCATCAGGATCAGAAACCTGCCAGATCCAGGCCTGAACACGTCTGCTGCCCCCTGCTGGAGGATCTAGGCAAACTGGGTATTTAGGTGGTAAAAAATAAATCAGACCTGGTGAATTAAAAAAATACAAGGGAGGGAAAAATAAATGTCAAAGAACATAAAATTTGTAAAAAAAAATACAATAATTTTCCACCCATTTGTAGCAAAATTAAAACATTTTAAATAATGATTTATTTTTAGAGAACATTAAAAACAGACGTACTGAAATAATGTGGTTTTAAAGCTTTACAGTGATTATAGTCCAGCATAAATAAGGGAAACTAATGCTTTACTGTAAATAGCTCTTTCTTTTCTTCCTGTGCAGTCGTGCACGTTGTTGTTTAATCCCACCAGTGGAGCTGAAGGTCCTCATGCCGTGCAGATGGAGATGGAGGACTTCCCAAAGCAAACCGTCTCCCTGCTTCAGAGAGACGGCTCTAAGATTACGCGTACGCCGACCGATGCTCTCAGCAAAGTACCCGTCAGATTCGCTCTCGTAGGTAGGAGGTTCAGAACTTTAGTTTGGATGAAACCAGACAAAGAGAACTTAATGGAGGGGGCCGAGAGGAAACTACAAACTAACTTTTATTCATAAAAATCTCTTTTCTCTTGCTCCAGTGGACCCTTCTGTTCCATCTTGCTCAGAGGGACTCTACCTGCCCGTGTTTCTCCCTCCAACGCCTCCTGATGGGGCTCAGCTGGTCGCCTTTGTTAACGAGACTCTAGAAATCCTGATCCAGGCAGAAGCAACGCGATCTCAGTTAGTCTGAAGCACTCATACCTGAATAGAGTATCACCAGTTAAACTAACCTGCACGTTTTTCTGCTCGATGTGCTTTTATTTTGAAGGATTTCCCAGCTTTCATTCAGCGGGCCTCACGGCGTGAAGAAGCTGGGTGGAGGATCAGGTGGAGGATTTGTGTTGAGCTGGACGCCCTCCGAGCAGCACCAAGGGCGACGCCATCCCGTCTGCTTCGTGGTCCATGCAGTGAACGAGTCAGTGTTTCAAAAACGTCGCAATAATGTAAATGTAGTGTAAATGCTCACAATCGATTTTTAAATAAGAATGGCAGGATTTTCACAATAAAAGTTTCATAAAGATGTAATAAGTAAACATATGTAGATCCGTTTCAAAGCCATGGGACAATTCAGCAAGTCCTCATACGTGATTTTAGCTTTTTATTATTTTTTTATTAAGAGTTTTGCTTTCAGACACTTTTTTTATTATGAACTATTAAAAACAAATAATTGACTCAGAAAATCATTTAAAAGAGAGAAAAATGAAAGAAAGTTTAGTGGAAAAAACAAACAACTGTTTTTATTTACTGAGGACAATGAGTTTACCAGCCGTACTGGAATGCTGACACACACGATAAACAACAACAACAATATAATAAACAAACAAAAATAGGCAAAATTTGATAAAGAAACGGAAAAAGTGCATGAAAAAATAATAATTGTTCCACTGAACTAACTTCAGTGAACATAAACACAGCTGATATTATGACTTGTTGTCTTTTTAACACCAGAGGACGTTTTTCCAGTCAGCTCTGGTATAACTGTCAGTGTTGGTAAGTATGAGCTCATCTTTTCACAGCTTCTATCCGTCATACGTGTTCATGTAAACATGGATGTTGCATTAACTTAGCATGAACAGTAAAGAAGGATTTGATGGTTTTATATTTTATCAGAATTAAACCTTAAATCGTTGTAAAACCTGATTAGTGACCTTTACGACAAGGTCATACCTGTAGTAAATGAACATGTGACAGCTGGTCCTGCTACATGTGACAGAGGGACTAACACCTTAAGGGGGAGGAGCTACGCTGGTGACCAACATGACGAGGAAGAGCTAAAATGTGTATCTTCCACATTACTGGAACCACTGAAAGTGGAAAAGTAACCGATATGTTTATTTCCTGATTAACGTGGGAAAGTTCAGTCATCCAACCCACCATTAACCTGAGAACCAGCGTTAACACCTACAGCTGGGTGGGATCATTAACCTGTGCTGCTGTGTATCCTAACAAGTCCTACTCTGTAATAAAACTAATGCGTGATAATTAAACAACTTTAGCTTATAGACAACAAGCAACATTAAACAAACACGTCTCTTTACGGTTTGTTGGGTTTTCTCTTATTTTTCAGAACCTCCAACATCTTCCACGGCTCTGCCAGCAGCTCAGCTCCAAACTACGACCACCTTTCCATCAAGTCTGTGACTTTTTCACTTACTCTGACAATGAAGTGAGGTTTGTGTCACATATTTTATTAAAACAGATATTTTTCTCTAATCAACAGCAGCTGAAAAAGAAACTGTAGCTAACAGGAAACAGGTGCGCTTTGAGCCTGCCAGATCAGGTGGGTCTGTGTTATTATTCCCCAGGACCTTTGCTTTCATAATGCAAATCTGTATTAAAGATAAACGTGTGTGTAAATGCATGTAGAAACCATGTAAGGATTTAGCACAGGTGTGATGTCTATAGTATTGCTAGAATACTTCAACATGTCATTTAACATATTAACCTGAACTGAAACGAGTCAAATCAAAACAGGTTTATTGTTATTTTTGTGTTTTCCTTACATAACTACAGGTGCTGGAGAAAATATTGACACATTCATATTTGGACTTGTAATAATTACTGCTGTTGCAGTTACGGTGTAGGAAAACGGTAAATTTCCTCGCTTGCTTTTATTCATCCATCTATTCTTTCTTTTGTTTATTATTTTATTGCTACTGAACTTTCATTGACTGGATAGAATCTTCGCTACAGAACTCATTTTATTTTTATTTCAGAAAAATCACAGAGGAGTGGAAACCTGCTGGTGAAGCCAGAGGAAACCCTCACAGCTGATTATTTCTCTCATTTATTCGTCTCACAGCAGCAGAGTGCTCTACTCATGCTAAAGCTAAGGGAATGGTGATCAGAGGCGCTGCTTTCCAACAGGCAACAAAGGGGCCCCCATCTGACAACTCTTCACACTCCCTGACAAGCACCCAACTCATCATCATTATGAAATCTGATATTCTGATAAAGAAAATTAATAATCAACTATCTGACATCCTGCTGCCCAGTCATGATATTTGGCCTCTAAGCTGCCTTCTCTGTTAACAGATAATTCTGTCAAAAAAACTTTGTTTTTACCTAAAAACTTAACGTAAATAAACTAACTCCTGCTCTAAGGTGCAGGAGTTCCCAGTCATTCTGCTGCTGAAGTGGTTTTATTTACTGAATCTGATTTATTTTCTCCACAGTGTTGCCATTTAAAAACAATCTTTGAATTAATTCAGTTTGTGGGTTTAAAAGTGGCACAGTGGGAGGACAAACCCCTACATGGATGCACCACCGACAGATCACTGAAGTGGCTGATATCAAGAAATCCTACCAATGGCTAGAAGAGCTGGTCTGAAGGACAGCACAGAGGCATCATCATGGCTGCACAGGAACAGGCCCTGAGCACCAGAGCAACAGAGGCCAAGATCTACCACACCAGACCAGACCCAAGGTGTAGGCTATGCAGAGGCCCCTGAGACAATCCACCACATTACTGCAGGGTGTTTGATGCTACCAGGGAAAGCATACATGGAACGCCACAACCAAATGGCTGGCATAGTGTACAGCAGGGGTAGGCAATCCTGGTCCTTGAGTGCTACTATCCTGCATGTTTTAGCTGTTTCCCAGTTCCAACACACCTGATTTTAATCAGCAGGTGATTAACAGGCTTCTGCAGAGCTTGATGACCTGCTGAACAGGCGATTCAACCACTGAATCAGGAGTACAATGAAAACATGCTGGATGGCGGCACTTGAGGAACAGGATTTCCTGCCCCTGGTGTACAGAAACATCTGTGCAGAGTAGGGAGTGGAAGTCCCAAGGTCAAAGTAGGAAACACCCCAGAGAACGAGTGAGCCAACATCCTGTGTGACTTTCAGATCCAGACCGACAAAATGGTGATGGTGAACCAACCGGACATTGTGGTGGTGGACAAACAACAGAGGACAGCCGTTGTGGTTGACGTGGCAACACCTAGTGATGCAACATCAGGGAAAAGGAACGGGAGAAACTAGAGAAGTACCAGGGCCTCAAAGAAGAACTGGAGAAAGCCTGGTGAGTAAAGACATCGATAGTGCCCGTGGTCATCGGCGCCCTCGGGGAAGTGACCCCCAAACTGGAGGAGTGGCTAAAGCAGATCCCAGAATAAACATCAGACATCTCAGTCCAGAAAAGAGCAGTTCTAGGAACAGCTAAGATACTGAAGGATGAGACCACCCGCGGAGGGTGAGATGGGAATTATATGTATGTATATATATATATATATATATATATATATATATATATATATATATATATATATATATATATATATATATATATATATATATATATATATTAGTGTTGTCAAAAGAACTGGTTCTTTGGTACTAACCCGGTACTACAAAAATGTAAACATCACGGTACCAAGATTTCGTAGGCACCGGTAGTACCGAGGACCCGTCTAAACCCGGATCCTTGATGCGCATGATTCGCGCATTTACTGGGCGCGTGCAGTCGCTTCTAAAGCAACACCGCAGAACCCAGAGTGACGGCGAGCGGTGGATCAGCTGATGTGGTAAATAAAGTTCACTCACGGAGAACCCCCGCCCCGACGGAGACCCCCCCCCGCCCCGCTGTCACGGAGAACCCCCGCCCCGACGGAGACCCCCCCGCCCGAGTGTGGTGTGAATACACCATCATCTTTATTAACTATTTAAATCTCCTATACGTTTAATTAGGGTAACAAACAAACAAACAAACAGGATGACATAAAGGCGTTGACTGCTCACAGACCTGAGTTTTTCTTTTTGTAATGATTGTAATGTGTATCCAAAAGATGAACAACCATGTATGGCTCAGTCAGTGTTTATGTCCTGAAAATCAGTTTGTCAACAAAACTGTTCTAACTAGAGGTTCTAGTCTGGATAACTAGCAGGTTTACAAAAATATATGAACAAAAACACATTTTGATTAAATAAAAGTGCATTAAAAACATGTTATGATAGTAGTACAATAGTGATTCAGTTCATTTTTCTAATATACAGCACTGATTCACAAAATATGTCATCTCAAAGTACTTTGCAGGAAAATTAATGTTTTTATTGGTAAATTTAGTCTAAATTAAATTTTTGTTTGGTACCGAAATTGGTACCGAGAACCGTGGATTTTCACTGGTACCGGTACCGAATACTGAAATTCTGGTACCGTGACAACACTAATACATACATATATATATATACATATATATATATATATATGTATAATAACTTTATTTCTATAGTGCCTTTAAATAAAGCACTGCACAACATAAAAAAAAATAATAATAAAAAACTGTACCCCAGTATAAAAACAACAGCATCAGCTGTAAACAAATGAAGTACACATAAGCAATAAAATCAAAATTAAGAACAAGCTAAAACAGGACAAAGAAACGGCTAAAATAGATCAGGTAATCAATCAGTAAAAGCTTTAGTAAAAAGGAACATTTTCAGTTTAGCTTTAAAAACTTCCACTGAGCTTGTCTGACGTCCTGTGGCAGAGCATTCCAGAGCGATGGAGCACGAAACGCAAATGCACGCCCACCCAGAGTCATCCGCTTTATTTTTAGGATGCAGATACATATATATATATATATATATATATATATATATATATATATATATATATATATATATATATATATATATATATATATATATATATATATATATATATATATATATATAAATATACTGTATATATATACATATATATATATACATACATATATATACTTTATTTTTGGGATGCATATACATATATATACTGGTATTCTTTTTTTATATGGACCTGTATCAATCTGCTATGACATGACATTACAAATAAAAGGTCACTCACCAGTGTTCTTTTCTTGAACATAAAAGATGCTCATCAATCTTTCATCTCAAACCTTTCAAAAATACTTCTGTCATAATCCTAAACGTCAAGACCAAAGATCCCAAAATTGCATCTGGCTGCATGTCAGAAACTTTTATTCTGAAGACCCTGAGAGGAAGTAGTTTGTGTTTTTGAAATCGAAAGCAAACTTTTCCCTGCAGCGGGTCAGAATGCGGGTGTGGATGTAATGGACTTGTGTTGTTTTTACTGAAAGAAGATGTTTCTGTTGTTACTGGTGCTGTTTCACGGTAAGAGACTTTAAACGTGTTCATATAACATCGTGTCTGATATATGCAACCGGAAATAGGAGTTTTCAGTAGAAATGAACAAACTAACAAAATAATAATAGAAAGAAATGAACAAACTTAACACAGAGAACAACAACAGTTAATCTCAGTTGCGGGTTTATTCCTCATTTATTTTCTTTGCGGTCTTTGGTGGATCCCACTTCCTCATCAACTCCAGTTCAACTTGCTTCAACATCACCAAACTTTCTGCTGTCTCACAAGTGTCCCTATCAGCTGCAGACATGCACGCTACTGTCAGAGGAAGAGCTCTGGCACTACTGACAACCATCGTTTCATGCTTGTGTCATTTGTCTCTTTCAGTAAGACTGCAACACATCACCTTTAACTAGCACTTACAGAGGGACAGCACACGCACGAAGCTGGGAAAAAGGATTTTTCAAGGGTTTTAGCTCCCAAACCCCAGCGTGTGTGTGTGTGTGTGTGTGTGTGTGTGTGTGTGTGCGTGTACTTGTATGTAGTACATACTGAGGACCATCTGAGGTTTTTAACCAACAGAGGACATTGTTCAAAGAGGACATTTTTCTGGTCTGGTCCTGGTTTTAGAGGTATGGTGTGAATTATGTTTTTGTTGAGGTCAGGGCTAGGAATACACAACATTGATTATGGTTAGGGTATGGGTTTGGCATAATAGTCTTAAAAAAGAATGGAAGTCAATGGATGGTCCTCACTATGATAGAAAGACAGACAGACGTGTGTGTATATATGTGTGTGTGTGTGTGTGTGTGTGTGTGTGTGTGTGTGTGTGTGTGTGTGTGTGTGTGTGTGTGTGTGTGTGTGAGAGAGAGAAATAAATTCAAGTGAACAATCAAACTTTTTTTTATATCGATCTTAATGATCAGCTGTCACTTGTTATTCCTTGGTTTAGAACAGAAGTGGGGAGACATGCCTTTTGTGTTAAAGCTCCTTATGACTGGAATAATGCTGCATTGGAATTACCTTGGAAGTTGGAACTCGGAACTAGGAATGACGTCACACCCGAGGTAACAGTGTTCTGGTTACCAGAGTCGGAGAAGTCGGAATTTCAATATGGCGGCGCCCTCGAAAACTGCTGTTTTGGTAGCTCTCAACGAACACAGACGACTAATAAACAACACTTTTAGTTTGTTCAGCTTAGAGATGCAAGCGTTGAATGTAACATTGATTTTAAATGCACTTTTATATGTGTGTCTTGCAAAATAAACACATTTCAGCAAAACTTGTTGTTCATACGGAGAGCTGCCATCTTGGATCTCGAGGTCAGAGTTCTGAAAAACTTCCAAGTTTCCGACTGGGAGGTCTGACTTTTTTGGGGGGGGTTATTTGATATTTCCTACTCGGAAGTCGGGATTTCCGAGTTCCGAGGACAAATCGAACGCACCATCAGTTACCTTCTAACTTCAGGTCCATTTCTTCAATTTGTTTATTTAGAAATTTTCTGTATGAGCATTTAATGCCTATTTGTGACTGTTTTGCTGTAACTGCCTAATTTGGACACGTATGCACGTGTTCACTGGGTCTGTTTATATTATCATACTTACTCAAAATGACCCTGGTTAATATTATTGGTCAGCCAATAGCAGGATTTATTTAGGAGAGTTAACAAGGAGGCAGCGGTCCAGCTGAACGTCTGGGCCAAACAGCATGTCCACCCAAACGTCCACGAAAAAGTCTTTTGACCAGAGGTGAGTAGAATATAAAAAGTAGGGACACAAATGATAACCTGACAGTTAAAAAACTACCTTGAGAAAATGTTACTTGAGCACTGAGAGTAATGAACTGGAGCCGTGATGGGAATAATGGCATTTAAAACAACAGCGCTGCTAGCGAGGGTTAGTTTTTACTTTCACTTTCATTTGAGCTAGCGCTTCAGTTCTGGTGATCGATAATTAGCAGGGTCGCCATCAAGAAAAGCTCTCTGGTATGTTTTTTTTTGTCAAAATAACTTCCTCCATTTTATGCCTTCATATCGATGTCAAAACGCTCTGAAACTGTATATTTTCTATTGTTAATGCGGCTTATCAGTATGACCCTTCCCAGCAGCCTTTGCGTGGTGACGTCAACTGTAGAATACCCTATTGATACTTTGCTTTTTATGATTTGAGGACCCGCTCGAAAATGAGATGACACATCTCAAGCGGTTTCTATCCTCATACAATACAAGTTAAATAAATAAATATGAGATATAATTCATTCATTTATATTTTAATTATCATATTTTGTTTAAAAAATAATTAAAAAAACATGTTTTGGCTGTAAATGGGTGTAGGGAACCTAATTCATTCATTCATTCATTCATTTATTGGTTGTATAGCCCTTTAAAACAGTCAACTAGACAGCCAAAGTGCTTAACAGGTCGCATAAAAGCAAAAAAACACTCAATTCAGATAAAAAAGCAAATAAGAGAAAACCATTAATAAAAAATCCACATTACTGTGTATTGAAGGCTTTTCTATAAAAGAAGGTTTTGAGTTTAGATTTAAAAAGGCCAGGGTCAGAGATGGAGCGTAAGTCCAGAGGGAGCTGGTTCCACAGTCGAGGTGCTGCCACACAGAAAGCCCGGTCACCCCAGTGTTTATATCTTGTCCTTGGAATGTGTAGTAGAAACTGGGAAGAAGACCGTAGGGATCTACCGCTAGTGCTGAAACTCAGCAAATCTGAGATGTAGGATGGGGCCAAACCATTAAGAGCATTAAAAACAAACAATAAAAGCTTAAAATCGATTCGAAAGCGAACAGGCAGCCAATGGAGGGCAGACAAAGTTGGAGTGATGTGCTCACGTCTAGGGGTGTCAGTTAAAATTCGAGCAGCCGTGTTTTGGATCAGCTGCAACCTGCTAAGGGTCGCCTGTGAGACACCGAAGTAAAGAGCATTGCAATAGTCGATCCTGGAGCTGACAAATGCATGCATGGCCTTCTCAAGGTCACTTTGGCATAAAAAAGGTTTAACCTTAGATAAAAGACGAAGGTGATAAAAGCTTGATTTGACAACAGAATTGACTTGTTTGCAAAAATTAAAAGTCTTGTCAAAAATCACACCTAGATTTTTTACAGAGTTGCCAAAGTGAAAGTTCAGAGTACTGGTGTCAGCAGAGGCATTCTCACCAAACAAAATGAACTCAGTCTTTTTTTCATTCAGAAACAAAAAGTTCTGGTTTAACCACTGTTTCACTGCAGAAATGCCGTCGGTGAGCAGGTGTTGGGCATTACTAATGCCAGGTTTTAAAGACATGTAAATCTGCAGGTCATCAGCATAAAAGTGGTAGGATAGGTGATACCGAGCTAGAATAGCACCCAGTGGCAACAAATAAAGGGAAAAAAGCAGTGGACCAAGAATGGAACCCTGCGGGACTCCACAAAACAGAGGAGCCCTGGAAGAGGAGGCACTGCCAATACTAACTGAAAAGGACCTGTCTGTCAGGTAGGACTTAAACCAGTCAAGTGCTGTGCCACGAATACCAACATCATGGTTTAAGCGGGAGAGAAGGACAGAGTGATCCACGGTATCAAACGCTGCCGTGAGGTCCAATAACACCAGCACAATGGGACACCTACTATCAACAGACATAGCGATGTCATTATGAACTTTAAGTAGTGCCGTCTCTGTGCTATGACGCTGTCTAAAGCCTGACTGGAATTTTTCAAAGATAGAGTTATCCTCTAAAAAAGGCAACAGCTGAGCGCAAACAATTTTCTCAAGAACCTTAGACAGGAAAGGTAGATGAGAGATAGGTCTAAAGTTGGCTAAAACCATGGGGTCCAAGTTAGGCTTTTTAAGAAGGGGCCGCACAATAGCATGCTTAAAGGCTGTTGGCACAATGCCTGAAATAAGACACGAGTTAAAAAAGGACAAAAGTGTAGGACCAATAGAATCAAAAACCTCTATCAGTAGCTTAGTGGGGAGAATATCAAGAGGGCAATCAGTGGGCCGCATACGCCGCACAAGTCCAGTTAAAAATGTAAAAGACACTGGTTCAAACTGCTGAAAAACAGCAGAACCTGAGGAAGCAACATGGGGAGCCAAAACAACAGGTGGAGCAATAGCCTGTCTGACAGTTGAAACCTTATCTATAAAATAAGACAAGAAATTCTCACAGGTGGAAAAAGAAGCGTTGAGCACAGCAGATGTAGGTGGATTTAAAACAGAGCTAATTGTATTAAATAACACCCTAGGACAATGACTGCTGCTAGTTATAGTGTCAGACAAAAACTGACACTTAGCCATTTTGACAGATCTCTGGAAATGAACCAGACAGTTTCTCAGAGAGAGTAGAGAGGAATGTGATCTGTCTTTTTTCCACAGACGTTCAGCTTTGCGGCATCGACGTCTGAGATTACGAACTGATTCCTTATACAACCAAGGCTCAGCCTTATTTCTGGGCCTCCTGAATTTAACTGGAGCTACAAGGTCCAATAACTTGCAGCAAGTGTTGTCCATGGAGGAGATAAAACTATTGGGACACAAAGGGATGTCGAGGCTGGTTGAAGCGAACAGCTGAGTGTCCAAAAAGGCAGCAGTAAACTGTTCAGCAGTTGAGGGAGTAAGAACACGGCGGTAGCAACCTGCTGTTAGGGGACTAACAGCCTTCGCATTAGTGGGAAATTCAATAAAGATTGGGAAATGATCCGAGATAGCAGTCTCAGAAATTTCACAGCTAGAGATAGACAGCCCACGTGATATAACAAGGTCCAAGGTGTGACCACGGAGATGAGTTGGACCACACACAGATTGTGTTAAATTAAAAGATGTCAAGAGTCTAAGACCTAAGTCTCATGGGTCTCTGGAACAAAGAAAAAATTTACTGAATGAGCTCTAAAAGCATTTTCTAATTCACTTTGCTTTACGCTCATAATCACACATCTGTTGTACTTCAATTTAAATGAAAAGAGACATCTGATCACGCACCAGCAGGTGACCAGTTCAGGTAGAGCAGAAGGAAGGTGAGAGAGCGTTCCGGCCACAGGTTTAAATGTTCCTACTTTAAGTGGAATTGTTAAATTGCATTGCTTACTGGGGCACTCTAAATATTCATGATAATGAAATTAAATGAAATAAAATAGTATTAAATGTTTATTAATTATTATTTAAAAATGAAAGTGACGGGAAAAAAGCTGATCATGACCAGTTTTTAACTCTGTCAGAATGACAAACAAAAACATGTCTAGGGCAACCTCTGATATGTTTTATATTATATTATTATATACTATGATATTATATATATTAATTTACATTTATATTAAATTACATTTTGTTCTGTTTCAATTTATTGCATGATGGCCTGAAAGGACACCCCTCCAAAATGAAATAAATTTACATATCATTTTTTCAGGGAGCCATTTTATTGGGTGGGCCCAGGTAAAAACCCACTTTTTACCTGGGCCCACCCAGGCCCACCCATAGCCACGCCCCTGGGACATCCTATGTGAATACCATGGCTCATATCAAACTATTAGAAAATAGCTTTTATAGTCCCATTGACTTGCATTCATTTTTCTTATTTCCATGGACCCATGGTCCAGAAGTAGATGGACGTGACTCCCTATACACTTTTTTTTTGAACAAGGTCTTTTTATGAACTTTTCAACAATACAGTAATCATTAACAACACTCACCCCGAAAGAAAACAAACATAAAACAGGTGACAAGGTGACACAAAATCAAAAGACAAATATGACTTTATAAGGTGTACAATCTTGTCACTGGTGTCCCTAGACAGCTCTCTGGTATTGGCCATGATGGAGCATCTGAGATTTGTAATTTTGAAAACATGTCAGCTCCCTGTCTCTACAGCCACAGGTGTTTTCTGGACCAGCTCTTCAGACGGGTTCTGTATCGACCTTTTTCATGTCTGCCCTCAGGTTCCCAGCATGCCTCAGGGGAGGAGGTGATTGCAGATCACAAGGCGGAGTCGGTCCTGCTGCCCTGTCACATAGACGCCTCTGTTTCTAGAGGCGCTACAGTGGTGTGGAAACGATCGGACCTCCAACCCTCAACTGTCCATATCCGATGGTCAAATAGCGGTCATGTAAGTGGTCAAAACCAGCGTTTCATCAATCGAACATCAATGATGGAGAACGCTCTGCAAACTGGAAACCTGAGCCTGACGCTGAAGAAACCTACATACGCTGACAGTGGGACCTACACCTGCGTGATTAACAAGGATGGGTCACTCAGTGAGAACAAAGTCATTCTGTATGTCAAAGGTCAGTTATGTGGAATTACATTATTTTAAAATTAAAATAAATATCATAGTTAAATTCCATCATCATTATCTTTGCCTGACCTAGAGGAAGTGGTCTCTAGTAGTACGAGAACCTCTATGATGTACTACCTGCACAGCTCCTTAAAACGTTTTCCTGTGATTGGTCTTAAGCTGGAGTATCACATAAATAGTTTTATTGTAGCTACAGGTGTTATGCAGTGTTTCACAGGGAGCAATATGCATTACTCACAGCTGCTTATTGAGGGAGTATAGTGAATAAGAGCAATGCTGCTACTTTTAAATATATTCATAATATAAACACGTTTTTTAATCAGTATTCTTCCTAAACAAGTGAAAGTGAAACTTAAAAGGCAACTTGGATGAAATTATAAATAATTTGAATTACATTTTTTAATGTTTCCTTTTTTTATTTTTACGTTTTTTGTCATTGTGAAGCGCCTCATGATTTTTATCTTGAGAGGCGCTGTATAAAATATTGTTTCTTCTTCTAATAAACTCATCATTACCTTCTAGTTTGAAGTGAGATCAGTTATGTGCCATCTAAAAATAAAGACAAGATGATAGCTTATTAAACAACTTTTAATTCACTTTAACTGTAAACACAAATGCTACAGAGTCAAATAGAGGTAGGCACCTAAAACCAAAAGGTAATTTTCCACAAAAATGACTTATGCTCACAAATGTATCCATCTAAAATAAGGTAAATTTAATCTACACAAGGCTCTTGTTCCCAGTCAGGAAAGTTAGCATTCGAGATCGAAAGCAAAAAAAAAAAAAACGTGACCGGAACATCCCTAGTTTTATGTGTGTTGAGCAATGTGGGTGTCCCTTGGATGGTTTAAACTGCTATACAAATAAAGCTGCTACTGCTGACCTCTAATTATAGTCAGACAGGAAGTGATGTCACTGAAATGTGTCCAATCAAGTTCATGTTGTTTACTGCAGAGCCTCCTCCTCCTCCTCCAGTCTGGCCTGCATATGTTATAACTGCGCTGGTTATCTTCATAGCCCTCCTCATTGGTTTCGTTGGTGTTTATGTCGCTTTCTACAGACGACAGAAGAAAGAACTGAAAAAGAGATATGAAGGTAAGTCATGCGTTTCTGTCTGTTAGCAGAAAGTGTTTTCAGCTTCTGCTTTCTCTGACCTCCATGTGTCATTTACTGAGAAACTCCCAGCTGACAGAGCTGGTGTGTGTGTGTGTGTGTGTGTGCTTTGATCTGCAAAAATCTACTTAAGTTATTTGTTTATTTGCAGTAATGTTTGTGTAATATTTGTTTTATTATTGTAACAATGACAGAAAAGTTATGGTAGCATAAAATTCTGTTTTGATGGAGTCATTTATTCTAATAAAAATCAGGTGTTGCATTAACTTATTAAATCTTTCATTAGTTCTGTTGTTTCTTTGGCTATAAAGTTTATGGACAGTTTTAATAGCAGATTAATTAGCTGCTCTGCAGGCTGGTTAGTGTACTCACTCAGCATCTGTGTGTATATATATATATATATATGTATATGTTTATATATATATATGTGTGTGTGTGTATATATATATATATATATATATACGTGTATATATATACATATATGTATATATATACGTATAATACATATATATGTATGTATATGTATATATACGTATATATATATATACATATATACGTATATATATATATATATATATACTTGAACTGCTAGCCGAATTTTTATTTGGTCAGAGACAATCAAAATCTTTGTGATTCAGCAGCTGTTTGCTGCTTGTGTAGATTAGAACATCAGTTCAGGTTCTGTTAGAACCAGCTGGTACAGTCAGTCTGTTGGGTCATGACTTAATTTTTCTTCTCTTTCAGAGCAAAAGCTAAGATACGTGTATGCAAAATCAGGGCACACATCTGTCACACTGCCCTTCAGATTCCTAGAGCCTCCTGATGGGGATAGAGTGGAGTGGAGACATGTGAGGACCAATAGGTTGGTCTATAAGTTTGAGAACGACCAAGCGCAGCTCACAGATCAGCACCAGGATTATAGCGGTCGTGTAGAGGTGACTGAGAACCCACTGAGGAACAGAGATTTCAATCTGACTCTGACGAAACCTCGCCATGAGGATGAACACATTTACATCTGCACCGTCTACAAGGCTGGAGAAATCATCTCACAAAAACTAGTGAGACTCGTGTTCAAAGGTGAGTCCTCCATGATGTTTGTTTCCTGCAGCTGTTTGGGTTTGTAAAGTTAGACTGAATCCAGAACCAATAAACTCACTGATGTCTGTGAAGAATGAGTTCTTTGATGAAGATCAACCAAACAACACAGGAGTCGTCAAACACCTTGACTCCATACTGAGTTCTATTTGTGCCGTGACACGCTTCAAGCTCTGCAGCTAACATAGGGCTCTACAGGAAGTCACACGGTATCATGTAAAGCATCCGGTAAAAAATAGACAATTGCAGGATTATGATTCCTATTCCTTAACTATGTATAAGCAATATGTGACTTGGGCAGGAAGTCCGGTGCAGGGCATGATGGGTAATGAATTCCTGAGTTAGGTCTGAGGGGAATGACTAGTGGGATGAAGGCTGGTTTCTGGTGAACCTAGCTTAAATGCTACCTCAACCTGCACAGAATTAATGTCAGTCTGTAAACTTTAACTAATAATGGAAGAGGAGGGAGGGGAACGAAAATGGATTTATGTTTTGTGTATTGGAGCTATGTGATTAATGTTCAACCTTACGCTACATTTGACTATTGATTTATCTTGTGGCGTTAGCAGGGGTGTGCAACCATCGCGAGTGCCTGTTTCCTGCTGGTTTTAGACGTTTCCCTGCTTTAACTCTTCAGATTTAATTATGAATGATTAGCAGCTCCTGCAGAACCTAATTTTTTATTTATTTATTTTATTTATTCTTTATTTAACCAGGAAGGTCCCATTGAGATTAAAAACCTCATTTTCAAGGGAGTCCTGGCCAAGAGGCAGCAAAAGTTACAGTTACAATATATATATATATATATATATATATATATATATATATATTTTTTTTTTTTTTTTTTTTTTTTTTTTTTTTTCCAGTTACACAGACATGTTATGTACAGAATTACAGAAGGCAATTACAACACAGGGAATCTGTCTCAAGGGCTCTCAGTCTAGATTTAAATGTATTCAAGGAGATGAGCTCGGTTAGTTTCCAGTTTTCCTGCAGCCTGTTCCATGCAGAAGGAGCAGAGTGAACAAAAGCCCTTTTACCCAGTTCAGTGCGAGCAAACGGAACACAGAGTAACAACTGATCGTTTGCACGCAGACTGTGAGAAGTTACACTTCTCCGTGAGATTAAGTTACAGATGTAGTTGGGTAGTAATCCAAGCATAGCCTTGTAAATGAAAGTGTACCAATGTGCCAACCTCCTGGTGGACAAAGAAGGCCATCCCACTCGAGAATACAATTCACAATGATGGGTCAGTGGTCTACAGTTAGTAGACTAATGAGGGCTGAGGAGATAATTCAGCATCAGGTGTGCGAACAGAAACATATCTAAAACATTACTTGTCTTGTTAGCGCTACAAGGCTATTCGTGAGTCCGTGCGCAGTATGAAGTGTGGCTTTCAGCTCCGTCCAGAAGGAGAGAGTTATAGCCGTTCAAATTTCAAAGTTTCTCCTCTTCTTGATGACATCGTGCTACAGACCCCTGCTTTAGCTTTCTTTAGTTTTATTAGTATTAGTTGTTTTATTGCTTGTTCTGTGTTTTTCCTTGAGCTCTCCTCGGTTCTTTTATAGTACGTTGGACGGAGCACATCAATATACTTCAGTAATGACTCTGACTCCTTAACTTTATCTAAAGATTAAAGTTTCATTAGTCGTCACACACTAGTGTGGTGAAATTTTATCTAAGCATTTGACCCATCCCATGGGGGAGTAGTGAGCTGCAGACATGGCGGCGCTCGAGAACTATTTAGTAGCTTAACCCCCGAATTGAACTCATTAAAGCTGAGTGTCAAGCGAGGAGGCATTGGGTCCCAAAGGGAGTCTAAAGCTTGGTTTATGCTTGACGCATGTACATTCCGCGCAGAAATGAGAAGTGCGGAATCAGGCCAAGACGACCTTTGCAGAGTTAATACCTTCCGTGGGTCGTCCCCGCTGTAAGCCAATATTCTCCCAGACTGTAGGGGGCGGCATAGGGCTCTACGGCATGCATACAACACACAACAGCCAGTCCGCCATGTTTTTCCACGCGGAACTGTCCGTGTAGTTAGAAAATTTCCTAAGTGCGCTTTGCGGAAGCTTTGGGAGAGACGAAGGCCACGCAGAGGGGTGTGGTTGCTGAAATGACGTAATTTGGCCGCGTGAAGCTGTGCGGACCTCGCGGACGTGTCAAGCATAAACCAAGAGCTATTTTCTAATCTGCTTTGCCTTACACTCTGAATCACTGCTATGTTGTAATTGAATTTAAATGAAAAGTAATGATATTAGTTTCGACCACTCCTGTCACGTATTTTGAGATTTATCAGCTTGTAAAAATTTGTAAATACCATGACTACAAATCAGATGTCGGCACGTCGCATATTAGGGGTGTTCCAAAAAGGGTACTTCACGATTCGATTCGATTTCGATTATGGGAGCTTCGATGCTTCGATTCTTCGATTCTAATGGTTGTTGGTTCGATTCGACTACTGGTGCCACGATTCTTCGATTATTAACATTTTTAATGCTTTTTTTTCATACGAGATTGATTGTCTTCTTCTTTGTCTACATTTGTAAATAAGTAACCTACCAATTAACTCAGTTCCTCTAAAACTACTCTCAGTAAGTAAATAATTTTTTTTTTTACATTTAACTATTTTTCAAAGACAAAATCGTATTTTATGACTGTATGACTTGTGTAAATATTTGCACTTTGACCAACTTAACTTCGATCAGGGAAAGCTTTAAACATTTAAAACCTGCTAGGGAATCATTTTTTCTCTCCTTCCTTTACTTTATTTAACAACAGAACATTATTAGAAAACTGTTCAATAACATGCAAAACAACATGCTATCACCTCAACTGTCTTACAGCTTTTGAGATATTGAATAACATTTCATTTCTACTGGTGACAATGTAATGGTGGCATGTCTATAATGTACGGGTTGGCAATAATCCAGTTTAAATTACGTTCACAGATAGAAGTGTTTGTGAATTATATACTACAACGGCTTGCCATAGGATTGGAGCAGTGTGTTGCGCAATCTCGAAGCAACAACAACGTGAGTCCCGGTAGCTGCTGTGGCTCTGCTCCATAGCGCTGCAGACAGCTACGAATAAACAGGATGGTGGGACTTTTCTTCCGCTTGTAGAGTTTAGTCATTCCAAGATCATCGTGTTCTTTGGAACCCACGGCGTGAGTCTGCTATCCGCTAGCTTAGTTAGCATTAGCCAATCTGCCCGTAGCTGCGCGTTTGATCCCAAACTTTGGACCGTTTCTGCTGGTTCCTCTATTTTCCTCCACAGCACCTAGATTACCACATTGTGCGCCAGTAAAAAGCATCTTCCTTATACAAAAACATATAACTTACATTTGTTAAGGCTCCGGTTACGTGTATTTTTTTTTAGTACCGGCTTTGCAACAAAGCTTTCACGTTATTTATTTTTTTAAGCATCGGCGTTCATTAATCGATTCTGAATCCTCACGTGAAGCTTTGCGATGCATCGCCACATCAATGAAATGCACCCATCCCTATCGCATATATGACGTCACCACAGAATTCCCTTTGCCCTGCTAGCCCTGTTAGCTGCTACTTACCACATGGCTAGATTTATGGTGGTTCTTTCCTCCTGAAAGAAGGATTTGAATTTTGCTGAATTTACAGCCATTTTTCCTCTGCTCTTCTCCATGTCTGGTTAAATGACGTCAATTTGGTGATGCACATTTGTAGTCCTGGACATATTTTCACACAAAACTTAAAATAAATTTAACCCCTGTTCGAAAATAAGTGCTTTCTTGGCATCAGAATGTGTCTTTAAAATTCGCAGACAGCATAAGTGAAATCCATGGCACATAACAAACGGGATTACCCCGACTGCACACTGGAGGCATCAGTGGCGTGGAATGGCAGCGGGACGGCAGTGGAACATCGCTGCTTCAAATGGAATCCATTATAGTCAATGGAGGTGTCTCAAACCAGCCACGACGCGGCAATTTTCAGACGCGTCCCAGAAGCAGCACACCGCGCCGCTAAAAATGGGATCGAGTTATATTTTTGCTGTGTGCCGCTTCTGGGATGCATCAATTTCCGCAGTTAACATAGGGCTAGACAGGAAATCACACTCGGTTTCAGTGTAAAAATGCCTGGTAATTTTCAAAATAAAAGTCTTTTGCAGCGATGCGATTTCATATCTATGTAGATTACGTCTATACATGTGACCAGCGGTGTGTTTTTCATGGCTTTAAAACTGGCAGTGGAGAGGAACAACAGTGATTTCAAACTTGATTTCCTTCTTTTTGGTTTAATGGCGGATGACATAAACAAACCGTGACCTTGGAAGTCTCGAGGGATCTTTGTGATCTTGCGAGTCATGCGGGGAGGATGGCGGAAGTCTTGAGGGATTTTGTAATCTCGCGAGTCCAGTGAGTAGCGTGGTGGTGAAGCAGCTTCGCAGCTGAGATTCTCCCGGTATGCACAGCCAAGCAGCGAAAATCACGAGTAAACCGTTCCGCTGCCGTTCCACGACGCTGATGCTTTCAGTATGCAGCCAGCTTTAGAAAATAGCTTTTTTAGCCCCATTGGCTTGCATTCACTTTATCATTCTTATGGGGACCCATAGTTCGGAAGTCGATGGGAATGACTTAGGCTCCCTATTATAGACTAAGCTCCTCCCACTCAGTGAGAGAACACAGCCTATTGGTAAATCAGTTTCATTGCTATGTGGAGGTTTCAGCTGTTGTGCAGAAAATACATGCTCAGACCGTTATGGTGTGATGCAGCTAGTGTTAGGGGTGTGCCATCGTAGGTACCTCAAGATTTAATTTTGATTCAGGGTCGATTAATTCGATTAGGAAGCAATTACCATGATTACCACTATTTTGAATGCATTGTTTTCACCTTTTAGGATTTTTTCTCCCCTCATAGATTTTTGATACTTTCAAATGAGTTCAGCACACATTAATTCAAGTTACCAATTACTGGTTCCTTCCTCATGAGGAGAATGGAACGCTGTGGTGGTATGGCTAAGGCTTAAAGCCAGGTCTCTGTAACGATAATAATCTAACATTTGTGTTGCTGTTTTTACTGTTTGATCAGTAAAGCATCTTGGTCACTTCTTATTAAAATAGAATGACATTATAGACGTAGATGATGACAACAAGTGAGTTTCTGTTAGAGCTGAATGTTCTAGTTGATGTCTGATCAGATCATGTTTCCATCTGTTGGGTTGTTACAGTTGAAGTTATTAAACATGTGACGGAAGGGGTGGAGTCTGTCACACTGCCCTTCAAACTCCAAGTGCTTCGTGACAGGGGGACAGTGGAGTGGAAACGTGTGAGGACCAATAAACTGCTCTATACGATTGTGAATGGCCAAGAACAAGCTGGAGATCAGGATTATCAAGGTCGTGTAGAGGTGAGGAATGGAGACTTCAGTCTGACTCTGAGGAAACCAAACTGGTGGGATAAAGGCACATACACCTGCAACGTCTACGAGAATAGAAAACTCATCAAACAAGAAGCAGCAGGACTCGTGGTCTCAGGTGAGTCCTCCATGTTTTTTCTGCAGCTGTTTGTGTTTGTGACGTCAGACTGAAACTAGAACTAATACACTCACTGATGTAAACCATCGTTTTCAAAAATAAGTATTAAAAAATGGTTTCTGATCAAACAATGAGAGACAGAGTGAAATTCCAATTTGTGAAGATAAAGTCTAAAATGATTCTAAAACCCTCTACCCTTTTGGGAAAATCAGATCATAATCTTGTTTTTCTCTGCTCAGGTAAACCCCATGTTCAGAGACAACCTGTAACAAAGAGAAGTGTGAGGGAAAGGTCACAGGATGCTAAAGAAGCCCTAGAGGGTTGCTCTATGCCAGCCACATGGGAAGGACATCAGTGCTGAGCACTTGACTGACTATAGAAACTTCTGTGTGGATGACATCATTCCCACCACAGCAGTGAAATAATTCCCCAATAATAAACCCTGGCTCACCAGTTATTCTGTTAAACAAGAAAAAGGAGCTTTCAGGGAGAAAGACAGAATTATTGAGGACTTTACAGAACCATCTTAGAGCCAGCAAGGAGAAGAACAGGAGTAGAGAGCAAACTAGGGGGCTGTAGCGTTTCCCCCCAGGGGCGTTCAAACCACGTAAGGAGGTAGTGAAAGATTTTGGGCGCTGAAGGCGTTCTAATGAAAGAGAAACCATACTGGGAGTACTGGCACTTTTCTGGCCACCTATCAGTTGAGATCAGCTAGTCTCCCCCGCTCTCATGGAAATTGTGCGGGGCAGTTAGAGACTTCAACGTGGCTCGGGGGGGATGTTGAGAAACTGTTCTAGTTGATGCCTGATCAGGTCATGTTTTCATCTTTTGGTTTGTTACAGCTAAAGAAATCAAAGTGAAGGAGGGGACGAGGCCTGTCACAGTGACCTTCACATTCCCAGAGCTTCCTGCCTGGGATACTGTAGAGTGGAGACGTGAAGAGTTCAATGAGCTGCTCTATAAGATCAAGAACGGCCAACAACAGCTTAGAGATCAGCACCAGGATTATCGAGACCGTGTAGAGGTGACTGGAGACCTACTGAGAGACTTCAGTCTGACTCTGAGGAATCCTCGCTGTAGTGATGAAGGACCAATGATCTGCACCGTCTACAGGAATGGAGAAATCATCAAACAAGACGCAGCAGGCCTCGTGTTCAGAGGTGAGTCCTCCATGTTTGTTCCTGCAGCTGTTTGTGACGTCAGCCTGAAACTAATGAACTCACTGATGTCTGTGATGAAGGAGCTCTGTGTGGTTCTGACTCCTTCCATCACTGCAGATAGAACCGTCATGTTGGTTCTAAAGGAGGTTCGGACCCACAGACCACACCCAGCTGCTGTTTCCTTCCAGAATTGAATTCATCCTGATTTCTCCTCCAGAACCAGCTCCTCACTCAGGGTCACTAAGACAGAAAAAGTAGTTCCACAGACAGAAAACACAGAACTTCTCTGTTGGTTAAATGAAGCTTAGAAACATCTTCCTGTTTCCTGTCCAGTGAAATGACTTCACAGCTGTTGAGTGCAGATGTTGTTCAGATGTTTCAGCCTGAACTATCAAAAGTTCCTCACATCACCAAACCTTTCATTTCATGTAACTGGAGGATGGGATCCGACCGTTTTGTCAGGAAAGTTTTTAAGTCTTCATCAGCTGAGCTCTGATTTATTCAGACATAAGAAAACAGGATTCCATCTGCAGCTAGGTGGTTCCTACTGAGCTGTTAGCTGATGGATGCAGCATCCCTCTGGTCCTGGATCAGCTGTTTGACCCTGGTCAACAACACCCAGTCACCCAGAACCAGCGTTCTGATGGGGATGACCACAGTGACTGAATGTGACTCCATGACTGATGGAACCAGAAACATTTCAGCAGAACCTGATGATCTAGACTAGGAGAGGATGTTACTGACATGGTCTCACTCTCTCTGTTTCTTCTTCAGCACCAATCAGACGTCTCTTAGCTGAGTTTTTATGTCCGACTAGAGAGGAAGACGACACTAATCCAGCTCCTGTGCAGCCAGGTAAGACTCAGTCTGAAGTCTCTGATGGTGAATCTGATGCGTTAGTGATGAATCCCAACAAGAAGTGATTGATTCTTGTTGTCATGGTGACGGTAGTTTAGAGTTTAACAGAGCTTCTGTGGTGGCTCCCAAATTGTGGAACCATCTTCCCCTTCATGTTGGACAGGCCACCTCACTGGGTTAGGGTTTTAAAACTCATGCTTTCATCTCAAGGTAACATTGTTAATCGATTGTGCTGCTTCTGTGCTAAATAAATGATTTTATGATGTTATCTTGTGCAGCGCTTTGATCAGTGCAGGTTGTGTAAATGCCAAGTATAAATAAAGTTGTGTTGAGTTCTAAAACCCCGCAGAGATTTAGTTTGATCCAGGTAAAATCACTTTAATCTTGTTTATTCAAGCCAGCTTATATAATGCCACGGTTTCAATTTATGGCAGAAAGTGGGAGTGTAGGATTTGGGATATGATCCAAAAGACCTGATCAGATATCGATGACGATGTGATTTATAAAGCAGAAATCGCACGTGGCTGTGCACCAGTCTACAGCCTCATGTTACTTACATCTGCTCTCATTCCTTGTGGGTGGACCAGAAGTGGAGTTGATGCTACGTCATTCCTGAGGAACTCTCACGTCTCTGATGGTGAATCTGAGGAAATGACTCCATGATGAGTCCCAATAAGAAGTGACTGACTGATTCCATCTTCATCTGACTGTGACAGTGATGCTTGTTGTCATGGAGACAGTAGTTGTGTTCATTTGAAGGAGACTGATGTATTAATCAGTTGTTTGATGAGATCAGCTGATCCTTCCTCAGCTCTGCAGTCTGACCCGTTAGTTTAGGTGAAACTGTTACAGCTTGAGTTACATTTGATTTTATTGTGTTTTATTGCTACATGAACACCAAAGCAGGAACCAAAAGCACAAAAACAACTCAAAGTTATTTTTTATGGCCTTTCTGTTTTATTTTGTGTTGATGGTAAAAGTCTCAAGCTCAGATTTATGATGTGATGAATGACCTGCACTAGTACAGCGCTTTTCTGATTCAGAGGACTTCAAAGCGCTTTACACTACGGTCGTTCATCCATTCACACACTGATGAGCTACAGTGAAGCCACAGCAGCCCTGGGGTGCACCAAAAGAGCACTGGCACCACCAGCAGGCACGGTGGGTTAAGTGTCTTGCCCAAGGACACAACGACTGAGTAGTAGTAATAAGTTATTTTAAACATATTTAACATGAAAATTCAAAGTTACATTATGCAATCCTGTGTTTATAGATAGATGCCTTATAGATGTAGCTTGTCCCTTACTAAAGAAAAATCACATGTCACTTTACAAAATAAAATCAATCCAAAAATAACACAAAAAAAACCACAACACTATAATTCCTTTCAACTAAATAACAAATGACATGATAGCAGATTTTTTTCAGCTCATGATAATAAAAACTAAAAAAAGAAAACAAAAAAACGGAACCAGCAAAAAAACGTTTACTAGAAAAATATTCTTCAGTTCACAAACCCCAAAAGAAAAAGCCAAGATGAGACACAACTAACAAAAGCAACCCCTAAATAACGCACCATTATTTCTTTCAACTAGGTAAAAGACACAATAGGTAAAATCCTCACTTTTCTAACAAAGAAACAGAACAGAACGTGTTTATTACTGTCGTTATGGCCCTGGTTTAAACCGTGTCAGTCTTCTTAATATTTAGTTAAAATGTGGTTTTTGTGTCGTATTTTAAACTGATTACTCTTTTACTCTCTTGTTGCTTTAGTTAGATTGTCCCGTAATTTAACTCCTGCTGTTGAGTAACACATACGTTTTGCATTTGTTCTAGCACTTTGTATTTTCAAATTTAGCCTTCCTCTAAAATTTCATCCCCTTCTCTTGCTGTATTTCCTTGCTTTATATATATATTTGTGCTGTCTGAAATTGAACCAAGTGTGGAAAATGTAATGCTTGGGTTTTTTTTAAATAAAAAGTTCATTTGTGTGGTCCCTATATCCTGCTTTTCATTAGTCTAATGACCCTTTTCTGCTTTATAATAATTGTTTGTGTTTTACTTTTGTACGCGTTTTCCCAGACCACCAGACAATAACATGGATACGGCAGCATTAATGTACATTATAATGTATAAAAGGGCTCTCTGGTTAAAGGACTGCAATATGATTTAGTCGTCCAATTTGTTTTAATTTTAGTCGACTAAAATATATGTGTATTTCTTCTGATGCAATAATTTTCATCTTCTGTAAAGAAAATGTTTTTTTTTTTTTTTTCCATGTCCTGTTTGGCTGTATATCAAACAGAATTGATGTCTGAGTGCCGAAAACAAGCCTTACAGTTTTATTCTCACAGGATCGTTATAGATTCAGCTATAACACCCTGCCTGATATCAGAACTTTATTAGAAATGTTTTTGGTTGTTTTAAATTTCAATAGACACGGAAGTGAAAGAAAGGGGGGGGGGGGGGGGGG
>SSNS01000465.1:302181-354681 GCA_006937985.1 Aphyosemion australe
GTTTCACAAAAATAAACAATAAAGGATGCAAAAGACTCCACTTCTAGACCTGCAGAAAGAGAGAGGAAAAAGGGGACACACAAATACAACAGAACCAAAACGCCACTGCACCAACAACATGAGGATGTATAACAGTAGCAATGTTTGCTGAAAAGCACACGGTAATAAATCCTAGTGCATATAGTGCCAACCACAGCCTTGGGTTATGTGTTAAAAACACCCAAGGCCATACTTGTGAGAGCACCATGTGAGCACCTGTGTGTGTACCATAGACATACTGGACAAAACGTGTCCATTTATGTCGGTGTAGCATAAAATGAGGCAAAATTTGAAGTTCCCACCTCCTCCATTTTGGCTGTGCCACACGTCTCGTCACGCCCAGACAATCCATAAATGGGAAAAGAGGTGGAGCTGAGGGTGGGCAATAACGAACCAAATGTAGCTACTAGCTAAACTGAGCTAAGACCCGAAGCTAAGACGGAGCTCCGAGACAGCGAACCACGCAGCTGTCTGGCTTCTGTGCGAGGCTGCAGCAGCGTTCGTCTGTGGAGCTGTAATATGGACTGTAAAATTACAAGCAGAGCCTCAGACCGCTGCAATCGAAGCCGCCATGGCTGCTTAAGCGAGCTCAGGCTCCACTCCACTCCAGGGGAGGTCAGCGGGACATTAGATACATGCTAACCCGAAGCTAGTGGAGTTTTTCGGGCGCTTTAAGCGAGAGAAACTCGATTGAGCGACTTCAAAGTGTAGCGACATCAGCTCAAACAGCTGAATTGTTTCTCTAGTCTCCCTCAGAGAGTTCCACAGGTGACCACAACAACTACGGCCTCAGGCGGAAGCCAAGCAGCTGCGCGGCTCCCTCAGGAGAAGGGAGTGTGCGGCTGCCTGTGTGTAGCAGCTTTTCCCGAACAGCCTGCCTCCGTAAGGATCAAGCGGCACATTCGCGGATCTCTGATCGCAGGGCAGCTGCTGTTAAAAGGAGAGGCACATTGCCAAAACTTGGCAAACCTCCGTTCTGCAGCGGCGACCTGGCGGATCTTTGACCGTGGTGGACCAGCGAAGCCCCGAAGCCTCTGCTAGTGAGCCTCGGTTAGCTTACCTAGCTCGAGTTACAGTACCCAGCCAGCCCCACAAACACGTTATATTTCAACCCATCTTTGACCAAGCAGTGTTATGTTAAACACACAGCATCTTCCCCCATTCAACCACTGAAATAAAGTACAGAAATATCATTTTATTTGCATATAACAATGAAGCAGAGACTTCTTGGATGGTCTCTTGGTGCAAACAATTCCACAGCTTGGCCTCTTTGTCCAAATAATTCCATGATTAACATCCAAACACGAACACACAGAAAATGCTTTCACCCCCCTCAGAGTTGTCAGGACTATAAACTAGACCTATTAAACACAAAATGGAAAATTGAACCAGGCTGTAAATATCTTTTTTTCAGCTGTGAATTTGGCATTTTTAACATGGGAGTCAATGGGGATTTGCTCACTTCTGGACCCACCCCCAGTGGATGAGGGGAGAACTGCAATTTTTGCCACTTCCTTGTTTGCATCATTTCTGAGCCAGAGGGGTTCCCGCTTGGTGTGTACATGCGTTTGTGTATGTAAGGTTTCTCTAGAGGAATGTCCAATAGTGAGTGTAAGAGGCCACAGACCTGCCCCTGAAGACCCGTGGAGGATAGAGGACATCCAAGCCCTGAGATCCCAAGGTCTGCGCAGAGCACGGGGATCCCAGAGAGACCGCCACTGGAGCAGCCCCAACCCCTTGGGGCGCAGAGGCTCTCCGGGGGGGGGGGGGGGGGGGGGGGGGGGGGGGGGGGGGGGGGGGGCAACCAGCAGCTGTGCCAGAGGCCCAGGAGATGACGACGGCAAGCCCCCAGCCCAGCCTGAAGCCACCCACCCGAAGGTAGACTGAGCTCGGAACTCAGCAGCCCGCGACCCAAGGGCACCCAACCCCACCAAAGATCCGCCAGAGCCCAGGGTCCAGGCCCCTCCAAGTAGCCACCAGGAGCTAGCCAACAACTGCAAAAAAAACTTTCAGCCCCACATACGAGAGCTGCAAATAGGCAGGCAGACCGAGGTATCACCCACCAGCAGGAATTGAGGCAGGGGGAGGGTAGGTCTAGATGTTATAGCATCACAAGATGTCCCAGGAGAGGGGAGGAGTCCAAAACTCTACCTGACAGTCACACACAAACAGTCACACACTCCCACCCTCTTACTCACTCAAAAATACATTCAACATAGACACACAAGAATGCACGTAATACACCCACTCACACTCCCCATACACACCCTACACACTCTGGTCTGATACAGCTGCACACTGGGCACAACCACTACCGGACTCAGAGATGGTCATGTTCTAACTGGGGTGATGATTAACAGGCAACCCCGCCCAGCGCAGAGCAAAGTGACCCACCACCCCAGACCCCGACTAGACAATCATTTTCATCATCTGTAAAGAAAATGTTAACTACACCTACTTGAAAATGTAAAGAAATGGGAAATATTCACATTTCACACTTTGGATCAGTAAAACTCTATAATTGTTTTAATAACAGTAATTAATAGAAAATACTATAATGAACACTGAAAATTTGAAATTTGTGTCTTTAAATATTAATAAAGTAAACAAATCTGTATAATAACGTGCAGTAGTATTTGTACACATGACAGGAATCACCATCTCATCGTACCTTCTAAACATTCAAAGATGTTACTCTAATAATCCATTGAGGCAAAATGTAAGAAGTGTTTTCAGGTTTATATTGTTTAGAGCTTTACCTGCACTAATTTACCAAGGTGGGATGCCTGAATGCTTTTCTCGGCCGCCTGAATGTTTTTTTTCCTCACAAAAGCTGGATGCTCTGACCAGCAATGGAAAACAGCTTGAAGAAACCTTCAGCTTGGCCAAAATGACCCATGGATGTTTGGTGGCCTTGAGACCGCAGAAGGCAGAGAGGAAAATTGAACTCTGGACTGCTCCAAAACAATCACTGTGTTATTTTAATTTGGCTCCCTGATGTCGGCCTTGAAGGCTGAAGAATTTCAAAACGCCGCCTGGGGACGGACACAGATGACTGCTCTGCCCCCTCCCTCCCCGATTCCACACATGGGACTGTGAACTCCTTGGATCAAGGCAGCTTTATTTATATATCACATTTCATACACAGAGGCAATTCAATGTGCTTTCCAATTAGCAAGAATAGATTAGCTTGCTGTTTACTTGTATTATTACATGCTAGACAAGAAACACTGACTGACCTGGGAGAAAGGTCACAGACTCACTACTGACACAACACTCATGCACGAACACACAACTTTTCACAGAAATGCACACACCATCCCACTCACCTCCGCCCCTGACTCTCCTTCCCAACCCTGAGCAGCAGATGGTGTGCTGGATAGCTGCTAACTTTCTTGGGTTTCAAGGGGAATGCCTGCCCCTCCCACCCACCACACTTGTGTTTATGTTGTGATTCTCTGAATATGTGCTTTTATGTCTGGGTTTTTTTTTTCTGAACCCCAGCTCTGCCCTCTGTCGGGGGTGGGGTGAGGGGGCCTGTATTTCTCACTCACATACACAAAACATGAAGTGAAATCAAAAATAAGACACAGATTTAGCCACATTTATTATTTGTGTTTTGTTGTAATGGATTTGATTGGATTTATTTTTTACGTTTTATTATATCTTCTTTTCCTTCTAAGTCTAAAACATTGTTCATCTGATGATCCATCTTAAAACTAAGGATTAGTCAGCACTGCTTATCAATGTTGATTAGTCTTTAAACTAACAAACAGGATGAAAACGTTCTTGTGAAATTGCACCAACTCTATTTGCAGCTGGTAACAACTTGGGATGGACAAGACTGACTTTACACCAAACCAGCTCCGGTGGCCTAGTGGTAGAGTGTCTGCCCCGGAACTGGGAGATCGGGGTTCGAATCCCGGTTGGGTCATACCAAAGACTTTGAAAAGATGGGACCCAATGCCTCCTCGCTTGACACTCAGCACTGGGGGGTTAAACTACCAAATAGTTCCCGAGCGCGGCCACAGCTGCAGCTCACCACTCCCCACCACGGGGGTGGGTCAAATGCAGAGATGTAATTTCACCAGTGTGTGATGATGACTTGGGACTTTAAGGCTCAAAACTGTACAAACAGTGCATGATCAAAGTAAACATTCAAAACACAAGAAAAACATCAAAAGCAGCTAAAGATGAAAATCAGCATCTAGCTTCACTTTGTGGAATAAAAATAATTGTCGAAAAGCAAAATGTATTCATGAAAATTTTCATTAGCAGCTAACAGATTACAGTAGTGTTTAATTCTTCTTTTGTTTCTGGAACTCAGTGGTTCTGAACAGAAGATCTCTGCCCTTTACTTATAGATTCAAGTTTTCTGTTGCTTAATACAAACATGGGTTTTATAATGTGGTTGTCACGGAAATTAAAATTGGTTCGATTTAGTTTTGTTATTAAAGAATGAAATAAAGAATCCATCAGAAGCAATGCTCAATGGTGACATCAGCAATGAGGTCATCATCCTCTTGAACAGGCTTGGTGGTCTCCATGGAGACAGCAGGTAGGTTTCCTGTGGGCGGAGTTAAACACTTGGATAAGTAGATGCTCTCCTCTGCTGTGATTGGTTGTTTTACTGTTAGCTAAATAGCAGCAGCAGGTGAAAAAGACACAGAGGTCATAAACATTCAGCTTTTCTCACATTTTATTAACCTGCTGCAATTAAATATTTATGGATACATCACATGTTTGTTATGGATGGTTTTGTCTGTAGTCAAAAACATTATTAACAGCAACCAATCAGAAGTCAGCATCCCTCTGACTCATCTACCACCTGCCTAAGACAGAGGACTGAAGTTAGTGATGTACCTGATTTCCTGCTGCTGCAGATGGACACCAGCAGGACGGTGCAGATGCAGTAAGGACAGATGGCCAGCAGGTGGCAGATGAGATGCAGAGGGTACATGGAAGGAGGAGGAGGAGAAGGAACACCAGTTGTATTTTTGGGAGGGATGGAGACAGCAGATGGAGCAGGGGAGTCTCCAGGAGGGATGGAGGCAGCAGATGGAGCAGGAGAGTCTCCAGGAGGGGTGGAGGCTGTGGTGGTGCGAGGAAGAGGAGGATCTGCAGGAGAGATGATAGAAGCTGCTTCAATCTCTCAGCTGTTTAGTCTTAAAACTAGAAATGATGTCACTGTCATTCATTCATTCACTGTCCTCACCTCTGACCCTCAGGAAGCTCTGAGGAGATTTTCCAAACAGATCATTATAACACCAGTAGGAGCCTTCATCAGAACGCTGGACGTTATGGATGATGTGTTCTGGTTTAGCTGGATTTTTAACAAGATTTCCATTAAAGTAGAAATAAACCAAAGCTGGACCACGACCTTTCTGCCTGCACCTCAGAGTGACATCATTTCCTGTTTCCACAGGAAGAGCAGGGATGTCCAGGATCACATCTTCCTCTGAGCAACAACACAACCAGAGTTTCATCAGATAGTTAATCAGAGCAGAATCATGTTCAGGTGATGTTTCAGCAGCAGATGGAACCAGTGTGTGTACCAGTAACAGTGATGGTGATCTGCTCCCTCCTCTGTGCTGAACTGGTCTCACACCAGTAAGATGCAGTGAAGGGTGTAATCAGGTCCAGAACACAGGAGGAACCCTGAACCCTTCCAGAATAAGGACCAGCTGCTCCACAGCCAACAGCTTGTCCTTCATGGGTCGTCTTCACGGTCCGTCCATCTTCAACACAACTCAGAGACACTGGAGCGTCTCCAACGAAGAACTGCTGAAGGTTTGGACTGATGTTCAGAGATGCTGGAGGACAGACGTTTGGATTGTTATTAGTTCTACGGTCTAAATAGATAGTAATAATACTGGAGTCCATCCATTCTTCAGACAGGAAAACAAAGCACTGGTGCATAACTTGGTTAGTTTAGCCAAACAGCTATGGAATGATGTCATGCAGGCAGGCAAAAAAAGAAATTGTCTCAGGTCCCAAGCTGGCCAGGGGCTCCTGACAGTTACCATTTATGAAATAGATGCAGTGACAAACTCCTCCTGACCATAGTAATGCTGACTGATGGCTCGTGGAGAAACGGTGAACGACAGTCTGCCAGGCTGTAACCCAGGAGGATTCAGCGAGGTGGAAAGTCATTAACGCTTCATCAAACAGATTTTAGTATATGTGTTAGTGAGCTAACACTGCTGTTCTTCGCCATGGCCTGTTGGCGTGCTGATGTAGCAAAAAGACAGCTGTGCCAACAACTGGTCGTGTCATGGGGCCAACAAGCAGATTCCCGAGGGGGAACAGGGGGAAACCCGTTCAGAGAACTCCTCCACCCAGGGACAGAGTGCCGCTGCCCTCATCATGGACCCCATGGCAGTAGGAACCAAACCTATATTGGGTGTAGGCGGCGGACCCAGGTGGTGCTGAACCTTCCCGCCAGATCGACTGATCATGCGAGACAGGTAAGGCGGTGAAGACCTCTTGGCCCGTCACCTTTTAGTCAGCCCAGCTGGCTTCAGGTGGAGAGCTTGAGAAGCTGGAAGCAGAGTCTGGAATGGTCACAGGAGAAGTTTCCCTTTGCTCTGGGACACAAAGACGCTCTCACGTCCGCCAGTTAAGCAGCTTCAGCTCAAAGTTTTCATGAACTCTGACAAAAGGCAGAAATTGTCTGAAACTCAGATCCTTTAGTCTTTGTCTCAGCAGGAGCTTTAATGAGCCACAGGCCAGGACTGCAGTTAGTCACCATAGAGCTGCAGACTTTATCTTGTTTCCATCAACTCACCTGCAGAAGCGGTCGGGGCAGACAGCAGGTGCACACACACACCTGGAAACGGAGCACAGAGGACCTTCATGTTTGATCTGAGCTTTGATTTGAAATAATAAGTTCAGTTTAGTGACCTGGTGTCATGTGACCTCTGACCCTGACCTGATGAGTTACATAGACTCAGTCTGGATAGTTTGTTTATGGGGATTTTCCACCTCTAGGTGAAATCTAGTCTGTTGCCTAAAGCCTAGTTCATCCTTCTTCGTCTGCGTCGGTACGGAGACACACAACGCCGTTATCCGTCGTCGCAAGGTCCGCCATTCCCCCTCAAAGAAATAAAACGAGAGCCGGACATATCTAGCGACAGACGCAAAGCAGATTGAAGAACATCTCACGGTAAAAGTCCGATGTTATAAAAGTTAACACAACCATGATTGAAGGAGTACAAGGATTCGCAGCAAACGTTTTATTCATATACAAAAGTGCTACGCCCTCTGCTGTCCTGGAGGAGAATTGCATCACAACACTGACACACCAATGCAGAAGTATAAATGGAAAACGTCTCCGTCAGTACGTGAGTGTGAGCGCACCGACGCAGACGGAGACGTATAAACTAGGCTTAATTCCCCAGAGTTAGATCAGTGGAAAAAAGCATTTTATAACCATCACGTCGTTTGTGCTAAGCTAAAGCTAACGGAACGCTTCCAGATTAGGAGAATGACTGGGCTGGTTACAAAACGCTGTTTCCCACTTAACTAAGTCTGAGGAATATGACAACAGACTGAATTTCACTCAGGCATCTTTAACCATCCACTGAGGCTGTGTGTGGTAACTAGATCAGGTAAAAACTATAATGTTTACAGGTGATGTAGTCATTAATCTCTCTGAGTAATAACGGTTCATGTTGCTGCAGAACTTCATCAGTTCTAGAATCATAAAGCCTTTCAAATCTGAGATGAATGAATGAGTGAGAGTAGAGAGTCTGTAATGAACTCACCAAAGAGCAGACACACAGATGCACTCTTCATGCTGTCTGAACAGCAAAGTGACGCCTTCTGCTGTCGTTTCCTGATAAAAACCCTTAAACACATTGAACCACATTTCCAGTAACCCAGTGGTTAAATGAAATGCAGAAGAGCGTGCTCATGTGTCCATGCCCATGAAAGAGCCAGCAAACATCCTGCATTATTCTGTTGGTGCATCACGTTGTTCTATTAACAAAACCAAGGTCTACGCATTTGTTTGTTTACGTAGTTTAAACAAATCCAGTTTATTATAAAATCCACCTCAGGTAACTGCTGACCAGGAGCATCTCCACTGATGAATAAAGTCTTTCCATGTTGGGTTTTCATGCAGTAAATCAGAAGAGTTCCATCCAGAAGCAGAAGATCAGAAACGTTTATCAGCATGAAGATAAAAGCAGAATGTAGCAGACTCAGCTGTGGTCCTCCATCCTGATCCAGCACCAGGCAGCAGGAGAGAGAGGAACACCTCCCTTTAAACAGAAGGAACCTGCAGCAGAACCAGAACCAGCTGGAGTCTGAGTGGACAGGAAGGATCTGGATCAGGCATAATCTATGGGACTGTGGTTTCATGAGGGAATGTTTCTGGGAATTTCAACTAAAGAAATCAGAATCAGAAGGGTTTTATTGCCAGATGTGTCAGAAATCACAACTTTAGGAAGTTGCTGCGGTACTTGGTGCAAAAAGAAGGATAAAAAATAAGAGATAAGCAAATATAGGAAGTAATAATATACTCATGATAAAATTATTATTATAAAAGTGGCAATAATTAAAGAAGCAGCTACTATATACACAGTGCAGGTACTAATCAGAGTGGATCAGCTTCAGGTACAAACACAACACCGGGTCATGTGACTAGGACCAAGCGACTGGAGTGGGAAGCCCTAGGATTGACATTCATGAGTCCAACAGCAGAGGGGAAGAAACTGTTCTTGTGGCGAGAGGTTCTGGTCCGAATGGATCTGAACCTCCTGCCAGATGGGAGCGGGTCAAAGAGACAGTGTCCAGGGTGAGTCGGGTCAGCTGTGAGCCGACCTGCACGCCTCACTGTCCTGGAGGTGTTCAGTGTGTTAATGTTTTAATTTATTTACTTCATGACAAACTTAATAACCACCCAAATGGCTCATTGTCCAGTAGACAATGAGATTGTTCCATCCATAAAATAAAATGAATGCAAAATATACTTAATATTAACAGTACAATAAGAGTTTATGAAACTGAGGAATAAAGAGAAACATTCTAATTCCTGGTCCTGGAGGGCCGCTATCCAGCATGTTTTAGTTGTTTCTCTGCTCCAACACACTTGCACCAACAAAGTACTGAGCAAAGGCTGTGAATACTTATGTACATGTGATTTCTCAAGTTTTTTATTTCTAATACATTTGCAACAACTTCAAAGACACTTTTTCACATCATCATGATGGGGTGTTGTGTGTTGAATTTTATGGACACAATGAATTTGATCCATTTTGGAATGAGGCTGTAACATAAAGACAAAAGTGGAAAAAGTGAAGCGCTGTGAAAACTTTCCGGATGCACTGTAGATGTTGTTCATCTCTGATGAGATCAGCACTCAGCTTCACACCTCTGGCCTGTTTCATAACCCAGACCCAGTTACAAAGAGACCCACCCTCAGGAAGGAAATGTCACCACATGGACCAGTCAGCTCGCCTGCTGGAAACTCTCAGCTGCAAACACAACAAGGTAGCGTAACCATGAGGTGACGAACACTCACTGGAGCTCAGCACCTAGAGACAACAGGCCAACCAGAACAGAGTACATTCACATGTCCTCGTTTTGGTTCAATTATCAAAGTTAATTGAATTTCTAAAACATTAAAGCAGACAAATCAAACTGACCCAACAATGATGGTCCTGATTTATCAGCTGGTTAAATTCTGAAACAGATCAGATCCATGAGAACAACACCTGTTTATGTAGACAGTTAAAACTGTTTATTTTGAAAATAATAT
The DNA here is from genome assembly GCA_006937985.1 of Aphyosemion australe. Taxonomy (NCBI): domain Eukaryota; kingdom Metazoa; phylum Chordata; class Actinopteri; order Cyprinodontiformes; family Nothobranchiidae; genus Aphyosemion; species Aphyosemion australe. Next base: position 311,984 of record SSNS01000465.1, read on the forward strand.
AGATACCAATTCATGACACGACCCAGTACTGGAATGAAGGTAGCAAGTACTTACTGAGGTAAGTACAGGGTACAGAATGGGTACTGATGGGGTAGACATGGTAGCTACTAGTTACCAATAGAGTAGGGCTTTTGAAAAACCCACTCAGCCACTCAAAGTGATTCGGTCTGGTTGGACGGCCTGTCCACCAGTAACAGCTCCATGTTTGCCTTCAGTGTTGTTTTCGTCAACAATGACAAATTATTTTGTCGACGCCCCTTTTCCTCATGACGAAAACGAGATGCCGACAGGAGCAAAAGCGTTCCATGCAGCTGGTCCCATGAGGTCATGAAATCACAGGAGAATAGCAACACCACGCATGATTTCAGGCATTAACAAGCAATGAGAAAGCAGTGGTGCCCCCACGGGGTGGCCAGAAAATTCCAGGCCACCCCACGGAAGACCAGTGTCAATAAATCATGTTAATGTTCACTCAAGCCATAAATGCATCTTATTTAATCAAGACATAAATGTAAAACCCAATAAAAATCATTTAATTAATGAGTAAAGAAATATTTTTAAAATGTATAAATGTTTCTGCTGCTCACCATTTAAAAAAAAAAAAAAGTCTATATCTCCATAGTTGAATTAAACAAAAAAATAAATTTCTAAAATTAATTTTGAAATAACTGAAATGTATTTTTTTGAAATTTTTTTGTTTCTCAAATTTGAGTTAATTTTTTTATGCATTTTGTATTTTAATTAAAAAAAAAAAAGAATAAAGGAGCAATGCATCGCCACAGGATGAACTCTTCCAGAGTTACCACAAGGACCAATTTAGTGTGCCACCCCAAATTTTTCTTTGGCCCCATCTGGCCACCCTCATCAAAGATTTCTGGGGGTGCCCCTGTGAGAAAGATGGCACCATGTATCTAAAAAGGTCTGTGGTTTATTTCTGATCTGTTTACCTCGGCTACGGATGTTTCACACGTAAGTTTTTACTAGTAAAGCAACTGGAAATCTGCCTGTGACTTTTATTTTGGAAATTTCTGGATGTTTTATACAGCTTTTATGTTTGACTTCCTGTCTGGCCCAATCTGAACTTGGAGTTTGATGCATTATGGAAGCGTAGCAGCATAAGTGTGTCCCTACGCTTCTGGGACGCTTCCAAAACGCGACTCTTCACGGCCAGTGAAAACACACCCATCCACTATAAGGGCGGCTAATCGCTGCGTAGTAGGCTTCGAGGACGTTTATGTGACTCTGATGCATCTGCGTCTACTTGGTCACTAGTTCAGCACAGCAGGCCTGTGCTTTGCCAAGAAGAGCTCGTCCCGGTTGCAGGACTGGACGTCAGGGCTTCCTGCAAAAGTGATGTTTTTGGGCAGATAAATGAAAGAAATTATGCTTTTTGACACATTTTATCTAAACACGTTTGTAATGAATCAAAAAGTGTCAAGATTTCTAATTACGGGTCGCGTTCCTGCTTGTTTTAACCAACAGTAGTTTAAGTGTCACATGTAAATGTCTCTGATCATTCAAACGCTGCTGTGGGTGCAGGCTGGACACAACCTGACTGAGAATGCACTAACATCACTGTTGATGCTCAAGTAGAGAACGTGGTTATCTAAATAAAATCCTGATAACTGACAGCACTGCAGCCTATGGAGAACATTATTGCATTTAAGCAGGTGCACGTTACCATTTGTTGGGGGGTTATTATATATTATTATATAGACTAATTTGAGTGTGTTCAACTCATAAATAATTCATAACAAGTGTGATCTATAAATTACATTTTTTAATAATAATACCCTAATTCAGGTGTGACTACTAAGACTAAAACTACAATAAGAAACACTGCTTGCTTCGATGAGGTTCCAGCGTCCCAGACTGAAAACGTGACATCAGCGACTGTGGGTCACTGGGTGGCTGGTGGGCGGAGCTTCTTCCTCCCTGCCTGCAGCCGTTTCCAGGTTCAGAGTTTGACAAAAAAAACCACCAACTGAGCAGAATGTTTTACACCACCACCATGTCCACCATTGCTCTGTTGTTCTTTAGACACTTTTCACTTCTCACATGCACCCCCTGCCCAAAAGTAAGTTACTAGAACAAGGAACCAAGAACAAACTAAGCAGGAGATGGAAACCAGGATGAAGGTAAGTGGAAGTGAAGACTAGCAAAAGAACCGGAGCACTTTCACACTGTGGGAACGTGGTTACAACCAGAGCTGATAGAGAAACCAGACTAGGAGAACCCAAGTCTAAAATACTATTATAGTAACCCCCCCCCCACACACACACACTTATACAAAGGTAGTCATAGAGGCCTCGAGGTCACAGGATGTCTCAGACTGAGGTGGAGGAGCAACACTTTCTGTGGTGGTGGTTTTATCTCCAGAAGGTAGATTGATGACATGATGCTAGAACATGACATGCAGAGAGAGTGAAAAGTTACAGACTCCAATATGCTCTCATGTTGACTCTTCTGCCACCTGCTGGTCATTCTCTATTACTGCATGAGAAAACGTTTTAGAGGGAAGACTCCAAAAACAACGTGGTTGCTCCAGCTGTAGTACCTTGTGCTTCTGAACAGATACATGATGCGATGAGGCAGGGTGCCGTGCATCCATCACTTTCAGGATCTTTAAAACAACTGACGTAGCGTCACATTACATCATCACCATCCTACATACCTGCATGCAGGAAACCACATCCCCTGTCATTTAAAACACACGACTCCATGTTGTAACCAACTTATCAGAACACAGGTAACCACAAAGCCATCTCATTCAAAACTATGTTACCTAAACAATCCCATGACCTCAGGCAGCAGCAGCTCAGGAGGTAGAGAGAGTTACACAAGAATTGGAAGGTTGTAGGTTTGATACTGGCTCCCGCCAGAGAATGCTGCTGTTGTGTCTTTGAGCAAGACACTTAACCCACCTTGCCTGCTGGTGGTGGTCGGAGGGACTGGTGGCGCCTGTGCTCAGAAGCCTCTCCTCTGTCAGTGCTAGGAGAGCAGCTATAGTGTTAATACAGAAATATCAGCATGTGCTCCTTTAATCCTGGGAGATGGCTCTCATCACACACCACCGTTAGCATGCACACACACACACACACACACACACACACACGCTGACACACACACACACACACACACACACACACACACACACACACACACACACACACACACACACACACACACGCGGAACCAGCTGCATCAAACACTAAATGTTACTCTCCTGTCAGAAAAACCAATCAGCAATGGCAACATTACCTCTTCTCTTAGCTTATCATTAGGGTTTGTTTTTTAGAACACACACACACACACACACACACACACACACGCACACACACACACACACACACACACACACTCCCCCATTGGCGATGATGAGCTACAATGTCCTACAGCCCTGGGGCACACCGACAAAGGAGAGGCAGTTTAACTGCTGGCCACAGCTGCTCAGGGCAGAATGCCCTTGACTTGTTCTGAACGTCGTCTGTTGCTGCAGCGTTTGAGTTCTGCCCGGGCTAATGCACTAAGCACTTGTTGATGATGTCGTTTCATGGGACGTTCATTCACTCAGCTGAGCTCTCGCCCACACGCTCCACATGCTTAGACTCCAGTAGCGCCGCCGTCGCCACCTTGGCTTGTCATCTACTCCGGTGGTGTTCTGGTGTGATCTGGTTTCAGCCCGAGCCATCGTGTTAGCTGCTGTCTGTAACTGCTTTAGTTTGGTTTTTCACCACAAAAATGAAAAGAATTTAATTTCTGCACTAAACCGCAGAAAATTCCAGTCAGCCTGCTAAACAATAAAGCAGTTTCATTGAATGTTGAATCAGACTTTCCTCCAGAATGTTGCCAGTTGGGTTTTTGAATTCAAGCCTTTGACCTGTTTGTGGGTTTGAGCGTGGCAGTGCCCTCTTTTCTGAGAACCAGCCCCTGGTGCAGGTTCTGATAAACGAACCACAGAAGACCCCCCGGGCAGAACAGGAGGAATCAGTAAATCCAAGACAACCAAACTCAAGATATTTTATTCTTTTAATTTAAAGAAACATAAGAATTAAGAATCAGAACAAAAAAAAAAATCAAGTTTCATGTCAAGTTTTCTGTAGAAGTGGAAAAAAAACCCTGACATGAAGAGCGGGTCGGACAAAACGCTGATGACAGCAACTTTATAAACCAAAACCACAAACACCTCCTGAAAGCACACGGATGGACTTCCTTTTCACACTGCTGTGTTTCACCACGTCTCCATCCCACCTACCGAACATCTCCTCTCCTCTTCAAAACAAGCTGAAAAATACAAGATTAGCTGTTTTGGCTCATGGCAGCTTTTCTACGAGGTCACCTGTTGTGTGGATCTCTCTATTCAGACACCGGTTTCCATGGTAACATCCTGGCTGCCTCCGTGGTCCATGAGTCTCTGAGCAGCTGTAGAGAAACAGAAACGGTCACGTTTCAACAAAAACAACCAAACATCTGAAGGATTTATTTAAATGAATGAATCAAAGCTAAAGGTGTTTATTTTGTTGTTTTTCATGTTATTATTGTTATTCCTCTCTTCTCTCTGCTATCCCTCTATCTTTAGTCTCTCAGCCTAATCGCTCCATTTCAGCTCGAAAAGTGAAAAATACAACAGGAGCATCCAGGACTCAGCGTTCCGTCTGCCTCCGCTGTCACAACAGGAGAGATTCCCAAAGGAAAGGAAAACCTCTTAAATCTGATTTTAGAGCAACATGATCCTAAAACACAGTGAAGTCATCCACTATGCTGATGACACTTTACTGTTTATGAAGGATTTTCTTTACTCAAATAAACAAAATAAGTAAATTTTGCTGTTTCATAAAACTTAAACGTTATATTTGATAATAAGCATTTAAGAAGAAACGTTTTGAGGTTTTTTTTACTGATGAATCAACTTTTCTCTGTAGTTTTGTTTGATTTGAACAAGCGGGGTCTCCTCACCTCTCCTCCTGTCTCTGTATATGAGTCCCAGTAAGACGGTGGACACCAGGTATGGGGTTCCCACCACCAGGTGGCTCAACACCCTGAAGACAGGAAGGGACACTGAGGCTGAAGGTGATGGAGGAGGAGGAGCTGCAGAGGGAAATGAAGTCTTAAACACTGAAAGAAAATAATCCAAACATGACTTCCTGTGAGTGAAACGATGATGTCATCCAATTATCACACTCAAGGCTTAAAGCTTCAAAGAGTTCTTCTCACTGAGCTCCACCTGTAGGTGCTTCCTGTCACCTGAAACCACCATCCAGCTCTCCATGGACTCTCCGAGCCCCGCGACGCTGCAGCTGTAGAGGCCTTCGTCGGCTTTGGAAGCACTCTGAATGATCAGCTCTCCTGAAGAGTTGCTCCTGATGGATCTACCGTCTTTAAAGAAGTTATACTTGGAAGGGTCGGTCCCGGCTTTGCAGCGCAGAGTCACAGCAGCTCCCTCTGACACCGGCAGGGCGGGACTCTCCAGGACCACCGGGCGGTCTTTGGACAAAAACAACTGGTTTAGTTTGGTTTCTCGTTATTTGTGATAAGCAGGTGGATTCCAGTACCAGTGATGGTGATGTTGATGCTGTTGCTACGCTCCCCCGTGTCGGACTCACACCAGTACACCCCCGTGTCCGTTGGGTAGGTGTTTTTGATGAGGCAGGTGGACCCCGAGGAGGCCTGACCCCATCCGGTGGAGCAGGGCCTGATTCCACCTTCTGGGGTTCTCCTCTTCACCTTCCAGCCGGTGGAGTTCAGCGGATCCTCACAGCTCAGAGAGAGGGAGTCATAACGGAGGAACTGAGACCTGTCAGGGCTGACCTGGAGACAGGCTGCTGGGAGGAGAGGAGAGGAGAGGAGAGGAGAGGAGAGGAGAGGAGAGGAGAGGAGAGGAGAGGAGAGGAGAGGAGAGGGGAGGGGAGAGGAGGGGAGGGGAGAGGAGAGGAGAGGGGAGGAGAGGGGAGAGGACAGGAGAGGAGAGGAGAGGAGAGGAGAGAAGAGGAGAGGGGAGGAGAGGAGAGGAGAGAAGAGGAGAGAGGACAGGAGAGGAGAGGAGAGGGGAGGGGAGAGGAGAGGAGAGGAGAGGAGAGGGGAGGGGAGAGGAGAGGAGAGGAGAGGAGAGGAGAGGAGAGGAGAGGAGAGGGGAGGACAGGAGAGGAGAGGAGAGGACAGGACAGGAGAGGAGAGGAGAGGAGAGGAGAGGGGAGGGGAGGAGTGGAGAGGAGAGGAGAGGACAGGAGAGGAGAGGAGAGGAGAGGAGAGGAGAGGAGAGAGGACAGGAGAGGAGAGGAGAGGAGAGGAGAGGAGAGGAGGAGGAGAGGAGAGGAGAGGAGAGGAGAGGAGAGGGAGAGGAGAGGAGAGGAGAGGGGAGGAGAGGAGAGGAGAGGAGGAAAGGATGGAGGAGAAAGGGAGCGAGGAGACGAAGAGAAGTTGTGGTGTTGGTGAAAAGAAGACAAGAGGAGAAGTTTTGGTACGAAGGGAAACAGAAAAAAGGTAAAATAAAGGAAAAGAGACGAGAAAAACAATTATGGTAACAGAAGAGAATAAAAGAACCAGGAGCAGAATTAAAGTAAAGAACAAGGAAGTAAAGGACAGAATGGAAACGGAGGATGTGGCAGAAGAAGGTGTGAAAAACACAAAACACCAAGAAACGAAAACAAAACAAAAACATGATTATATATAAGAGAGTTTGATAAATAAAACATAAATATTCAGAATGTGCTTTAATTTAGAGATTTAACAGGAAAAAAATAACTTTTAGAATAATTAAAGAAGAATGAAGGAAACATTTAAAAACAACAAAACAAATCAGGTAATGTTCTTTAAAATGTAAATTGTATTTATTTGTTCAACCTGAAATTCACATGAGATTAACATAAGAAACTTGTTTGAGTTACAAGCTAAAAAGTGTAAATTTACCTAAAATAAACCAGGTTTAAATCCTCATTAGTTATAAATCCTGTTTTAGGTCAGAAGCTGATATTTTCTGTTACAGACGACTAAAGAGACAAAAACCTTCTGGGATCAGAACTAGGAAAACATAAACAGGTGAAAATAAAACCAACCAGAGCTGATTCTGACTCAGGGCTATACATAAATAGAGGTTAGAGGTAATAGTTTTAGATAATAAAGTCGTTTTTACTCACTCAGCATCAGACAGAACGGAGTTACCAGCATCCTGCCCTCCAGCTACTGGCTCTGATATCTGCACTTCCTCTGTGACACAAGCAACCCCCGCTGTCGCTGTTGGAGTTCACAGATTGTTTCCTTCCTGAAGTAAAAGGCAAGCTTCACAAGAATAACCTGCTCCAACGAGCAGTTTCCTGAACCCCTCCCATCCCCCCAGGCCATCAATCAGAACACATCAAGAGACAAATATTGAAATAGTTATTCATTCAGGAGAAAAGTCAAGGATTTCCAAGTTTAAAATTAAACGTTGTCACTTTGAACTTGTTTTATTTTGACGAGTTTTTTTTTTTAGCTCATGACTCAACCAGGTGTGAGAGACTGATGCATTCTGCTGATCGTGGTTAAGTCCACTCATACCAGACATGGCTATCGACTAGCACTACCCAGCACCGTAAGACAGATGCATTATCTAACAGGAAGCCACGGATGATGAGTTTAATGTCAGGAGCACTGCTTTCAGATCAGGGGAGAGGGTTCTGTACAGCACAGCCATTCTGGAGGTCAAGGCAGCATACAGAAGAGGGATGGAGAACCATCTCAGGAGAAACAACAGAAAGCAGGTGTGGAAGGATATCAGGGACATCACCAGCTACAGCTCCTGATTCATGCTGCCCTGACACACCTGGAGCAGCAGGGGAATCACTCCAGACTGATCTTCAAGGACTTCGGTTTGGATTTCAACACCATCCTCCCTCACTGATGGCAGACATGAGATTCCCATCACTCACCTGCAAGTGGACACTTGACTTCCTGTCAGAATGCTCCCAGAGAGTCAGGCTGGGTCCACACAGCTCCTCTGCTGTCAGACTCAACACTGGGACACCGCAGGGAAGTGTGCTCAGCCCACTGCTCTTTTCCCTCTACAGCTACAACTGGGTGTGCAAAGCAACCGGTATTTGTATTTATTGATGGGGGGAGAAGTATTTGTAATTGTATTCGAGTGAAACTGTGCTGTCTGTGACACAGGGGGGTGTTTCGCACGGATCGCTCACTCATCTGCTGCAGTCTCATGAAAAAACACAGCTTTTTAAAATAAAGTTTCTCTTTTTCTCGAATACAAATATTTTTTAAGTATTTGTTAGAAATAAATATTCGTAAAAAACACGTTATTTGTGCCTTTCTGAATACCGTATTTGGGTTCGGCTCCACCCCTAGTCTCCACCCACCATAGCACTAGGATCAATTAGTTTGCAGATAGCACAACTGTTGTCGGCCACCCCTTGGCGGTGCCACTGGTTGGGGGAAACCAAAGTAGCTGAAGAACCCACACATAAATGGGAAAGCATGCAAACTCCACTCATGGAATTAAACTGGTTATTAAACATTTAACCAAAAAAGTCACATAAAAACATTTTATTACAAAACAGTTTATTTACACTATTTATAAAAGCAGTTACAAAAACAAAAACACATGATTAGAATCTGGCCCAGAGTCCGCTCACTGGTGGCTTCACAAAGCAGCAGAAGTGTAACTTTGACACATTTTTTACTTGTTAAAGGATTAATACAAAAATACAAATTCACAATATTTTACAAGAAAACAGCCAGAATAATTTTCACAACATTTTAGAACCAACAATGCTAATTTTAGCACAAAGCATTGTATTATTAAAGAGGTACGTGTGGTTTTAGCTCACTTTGATATTTTTAAATTAAAAAATGCAAAGTTTCAAGATAACATAAAATTCCTCACTTGTCCTGATCTTCCTTTCTTTTATGACCTCACAACATAACATGTTCTGTACCTCCGTGTAAGGTAACAAGGACAAACCAATAAAGGTCTAAAACGTATAAACTTCTACAACAGCTCATGAAACGCAAGATGAATAATTTACACATAAACTTTGTTCATTTAAACTCACAGACACAGGTTTATATCCAGTTTTATTTGAGATGTTTTTTAATTGTGATGTTTTTATTTATTCTAATGCAGATGAAACTCGTTTAAATGCTGATTCATGACACTTTTAAATGAAAATAGGACAAACCCTGTAAATTCAAAACCCTGTAACCAGCTCAGTGTGTGTCGGCCCTGAAACTGAGAGGTTGTGGGTTCAAATCTTGGTCGGGTCATACAAAAGTCTTTAAAAATGGGACCCAATACCTCCTCGCTTGACACTCAGCATTAAGGGGTTGGATTGGGGGTTTAAACCTCCGTGTCTGCTGCTCACTGCTCCCCACGAGCATGGGTCAAATGGGGAGAACAAAATTCACCAGTGTGTGACGACTAACGGGACTTTAGCTTTAACTGATCAGAGCTAACGAGGCCTGAAATCATGCTAATGTAATTCAGATCTTTAGACTCTTGAAATAAATTTTACTTTGATTGATCTCAGCTCCCAGCAGAGAATGCTGCTGTTGTGTCTTTGAGCAAGACACTTAACCCACCCTGCCTGCTGGTGGTGGTCTGAGTGACTGGTGGTGCCTGTGCTCACCAGCCCCGGCTCTGTCAGTGCACCCCAAGGCAGCTGTAGCTACAATGTAGCTCATCACCACCTGGAAGTGAATGGGTTGTAAAGCACCTTGGGGGGTTCTAGGGCTCTATAAGGCGCTATATCAAATACAGGCCATTTACCATCTTACTGCTCATCCTCTCCTGTTTTTAAGATCTGGGTAAATATTTACCACCATCTATTTTAGTTTGGCATCATTTCATTAAGTTTCCTACAAAACATCATTAAACCATTTCACCTGGTTTTCACCAATGATGTTTAGTTTAACTAAAGCAGCATCACATCTCTCCATCTGCATCCACCAGAGGACTGAAACGGTTTTGATATGATTGAAAACTCAAGGAACGTTTGGGCTGAAAGACGGTGTAGTGAATCAGCGGCTCACTCACAGAACGAATGCGGACGTGTGTTCTGGACGGATCACTGACTAGAAAACCTGGAGGAACCAAAGGCTTCAGGTCCAAAATGCTGCTGTTACGGGAATGTTTCTGGAATCCTGGATTCTTTGGTTTTTGGTTCCCACGTTTTGGAACGTTCTTTTGGGGGAATTTGACACATTTTTGTGGTTTTGAAGCAGTTTGTGTTGGTTTGTGATCACCATGAGGGATGCTGGGGTCGGAGTCGGGGTCCAGAGGTTGGTGGGGGGAGTCCAGGGCGAAGGTGGAGGAGATCTGGATCATTGTTGGCTGGTTTAGCTGAAGGACAGGATGACACTGCTGGGATGAGATTTGTTTCTGTAGATCCCAGATGATCTGATCTTTCCTTCTGTTCTCTGACTTCAGATCAGCGATCTCTCCTATCTGGGACTCGATCGTCTCATTTTTGTCATTGTCGGCTAAAGGAAGTAACCTCAACTCATCCACCTTGTCAGAAGCCAGATATGCAATACTTGATTCTGACGACTTCCTCTTCCCTGGAAAACAAAGAAAAACACAAAACGTTTAAAAGTTGGGAGGAAATCTGTATTTTTTTAGTTTTAACAAATTTTCAAAATGTGAAAGTTTTTTTTTTTTTATTTGGCTCCAAATGATCACAGAAACAAAATCAAGCACAAATAATCACCACTTAAATGATTTGATCACATTTTGATTTGCAAGCATGCTTTTATTTTGTCATTTCTTCTGAATCACACCAACTTCCTCCCATCTGAAAGCTGTCATACAGGCAAGTAAAGAAGGCAGAACGAGGGCAAAACACACTGGTGGCTTAAAACGCACATGGCAAAAAAAAACACCTTCATTATCTGTAATTATAACTTCCAGATGTTCTGTGGAGCGATGCCCACCAATAGCTATCAATACGGTTCTATTTTTAACCATCAAAGCTTCATAAAAAGAGCTGTTTATTCTCACTGACTTCCAGTTCAGACCCATTCTCTGCTTTTATTATAGCAGTCCTGTTGGACCATGTTCTCTTAACCTTTGGTCAAGAAGAAGCAATAGTTGTTGCTAACATGTGTTTTATGTCTGAATTAAAACAAACAAACAAACATATTTAATCCATCCATCTATGATAAATACCCGCTTATCTACGTAGGGTCACAGGGGGCTGGTTCTTATCTCCAGCAGCCTTTGGGTAAACTGGCGGGGCACATCCTGGACATGTTACCAGTCCATCGCAGTCTGACACAGGCCTGAGCATATATTATGGTCGCTTTAATTGGTTATTGTGTAATAAGCGTGATTTACCTGATCACCACTAAACAGTGCTACACTGCCACCCACTGGTGTAATTCTGTGTCTGCAGGGTCCTTAAACATGAACTCTGGATGTTTTAGGTTTCATACAAGCAGAAAACCTCAACCATATAACGTTTGTGTTTTAGAGACAGAACAGATAAATATTCATGAATTATGAACTCAAATATGAACTGCATCCCTTCTTCAGCTGCATGTTGACTCGTCAAAATAAGAGCATCAAGTAACTTCTAAACGTCACCCTGAAGGATACACTGGCCTGTAATAACCTAACCCTAACCCAGCTCTGGTAAAAATTTGTATATTATAACTTTTGTGATTTCAATACTCCCCCCCCCCAAAAAAAAAACAACTTTATTATGATTCTTTTCATTTGACCGTTTAGCCGTAATTTGACCCAACCCTAATGGATTATATTTGATTATATTTAAGCATTTTGGTTTTCTTTTCCTCAGAATTCTTCCATCCAGGTTTGTTCTCATTTCTACCACACCTGATTTCTGCCACAGAAGAAAAATAAGGACTTTTTGAAACTTAACTCAAAAAGTATAAAAAGAGGTGACGTACTGTTTTCTGAATAAAAGTTGAAAGTCGGCTATTTTCAGAAAAAAATCTGAGAAATCAAACTAAAAGAAAAGTTCTGTGTTTGTGTTTAACCAGACAATTCTATTGATGAACTATTTTATAAGCTTCAGTTTTGAGTTTATTCTCGAGATTCTTATTTTGAAGGATCCATTTCCTCTGTAGATGCTGCTGCAGAAGGACCTCGCATAAAACATCCATCCATCCATCCATCCATTTTCTCCCGCTTATCCGGAGTCGGGTCGCGGGGGCAGCAGCCTAAGGAGGGAGGCCCAGACCTCCCTCTCCCCAGCCACTTGGGCCAGCTCCTCCAGGGGAATCCCAAGGCGTTCCCAGGCCAGCCGAGAGACATAATCTCTCCAGCGTGTCCTGGGTCTTCCTTTGGGTCTCCTCCCGGTTGGACGTGCCCGGAAAACCTCACCAGGGAGGCGTCCAGGAGGCATCCTAACCAGATTGCCGAGCCACCTCAACTGGCTCCTCTCGATGTGGAGGAGCAGCGGGTCTACTCCGAGCCCCTTCCGGATGGCCGAGCTCCTCACCCTATCTCTAAGGGAGAGTCCAGCCACCCTGCGAAGAAAACTCATTTCGGCCGCTTGTATTCGCGATCTCGTTCTTTCGGTCACTACCCAAAGCTCGTGACCATAGGTGAGGGTAGGAATGTAGATCGACCGGTAAATTGAGAGCTTCGCCTTTTGACTCAGCTCTCTCTTCACCACGACAGACCGGTACAACGCCCCCATCACTGCAGATGCAGCACCAATCCGCCTGTCGATCTCACGCTCCACCCTTCCCTCACTCGTGAACAAGACCCCGAGATACTTAAACTCCTCCACTTGGGGCAGGACCTCGTCCCTGACCTGGAGAAGGCATTCTACCCTTTTCCGACTCAAGACCATGGTCTCGGATTTAGAGGAGCTGATTCTCATCCCAGCTGCTTCACACCCGGCTGCGAACTGCTCCAGCGAAAGCCGGAGATCACGTTCTGACGAAGCCAACAGGACCACATCATCTGCAAAAAGCAGAGACCTGATCCTTAGGCCACCAAAACGGATCCCCTCACCACCTTGGCTGCACCTAGAAATTCTGTCCATAAAAGTTATGAACAGAATCGGTGACAAAGGGCAGCCTTGGCGGAGTCCAACTCTCACCGGAAACGAGCCCGACTTACTGCCGGCAATGCGGACCAAGCTCTGACACTGGTCGTACAGGGACCTAACAGCCCGTATCAAGGGGCCTGGTACCCCATACTCCCAGAGTACCCCCCACAGGGCCCCCCGAGGGACACGGTCGAACGCCTTCTCCAAATCCACAAAACACATGTAGATTGGTTGGGCGAACTCCCACGCACCCTCCTGGCNAATCCGAGGTTCGACTATCCGACGGACCCTCCTCTCCAGAACCCCTGAATAGACCTTACCAGGGAGGCTCAGGAGTGTGATCCCCCTGTAGTTGGAACACACCCTGCGGTCCCCCTTTTTAAATAGGGGGACCACCACCCCGGTCTGCCAATCCAGTGGAACTGCCCCCGATGTCCACGCGATATTGCAGAGCCGCGTCAACCAACACAGCCCCACAGCATCCAGAGCCTTAAGGAAATCCGGGCGGATCTCATCCACCCCCGGAGCCTTTCCACTGAGGAGTTTTTTGACCACCTCAGTGACCTCAGCTCCAGAGATTGGAGAGCCCAACCCAAAGTCCCCAGACTCTGCTTCCACACTGGATAAAACATGTCATCTTTTAACAGTTTTCTCACCCACGACCCTCAGTTCCACTCATTTTTGTTTCTGACTCACCAGCTCTGGAACACCTCTTCCGTGACAGTAATGCTACAGCGGCTACAGCTAAAGCTGCTGCTGTAACGTAGATGTAGGTCTCACAGCTCTCATACATCCAGTTACTGAAACAGCAACAAGTACCAGAAAATAACATCTGAGGGATCATTGAGAAAAGAAATCTGTTCTTTAAAACTTTTGGTCAAATGTTTTTTTTAAATGAATTAATAATTTTTTTACAACAGAATCTGAGAAATAAGTGGGTGCAACTATGAGATGCTGAAAAATAAAATGAGTTTGAAACGCTGAATCATTACAGTATCTCATTAAAGACAGCACACCCCTTATAATTCTGCAAATATTTCATTATATATTTTAAAGCAACAACTAAAGATATGAAACTGATAGAATGTAAAGTAATCAGAGTACAGCTTGTATAATGGCGTAAAATTGATGTTCCTGCAGCTGAATCCAAACAAATTAAATCCCCACAGGACTTAAAGCTCTATCAGGACTCATTCTGTATTTTTCAAAGTTTAAATTTGTCTTAAAGTTAAATAAAATATATGAATTTTTGTACCTGGGATGAAGATCTCTGCAGTCCTGCTTTGGTTCACCATCGGCTGGAAAACTCTGCAGACGACTCTGTAATGAAACAACATGTAGTGTTAATTTACCTGATTAGATGTAATCTCACAGCAGCTCGTCTGGCTGCAGATCAACTTCACCATCTTAAGACCAATAACCTGTTGAGAAGTTTCAGTCTGGATTCCACATTAGCCATAGCACAGAAACAGCCTTGGTTAGGGTCACAAATGACCTCCTGATGGCTGCAGATACTGGATCTCCATCTCTACTGATCCTACTGGACTTAACAGCTGCTTTTGATACAGTTGACCATAACATTTTCCTTCACCACTTGCAGTACACTATTGGCCTTTCAGAAAATGCCCTTGCCTGGTTCTCCTCATACCTAACTGGTAGAACCGAACATATCGCCCTGGGCCAAACAAAATCGCACACCCATGAAGTCACCTGTGGTGTCCCTCAGGGCTCTGTTCTGGGCCCCACTTTATTCTCCATCTACATGCTTCCCCTAGGAAGTATCATTAGCAGACATGGCATATCTTTCCACTGTTATAGAATAGGATATAATAGAATAGACTTTATTGATCCCACAGTGGGGAAATTCACTTGTCACAGCAGCACCATCACTCAAAGGGTAATTAGAAGAAGATAAAATAAGAAAAAACAAGGATACATGTATATACACATAGGCAGTAATCTAGTATTGTAATCCTAGATCACTAAAAAAACCACAAATAAAGATAAAAACAAACTTGGTACCAACACTATGCAGCATACTGTAAGAGACACAGACAACAATCTGAATCCGTTATTGCACAATTATAGAACACATGAATATTGCATTGGTGTTATTGTGTACCAGGATGATACCAGTACAGCTTCAACTGAGGAGTTCTACACTCTTACAGCAGAGGGGATGAAAGATCTACGATAGCGCTCAGTTTTACATCTGGGATGTCTCAGTCTACCTCTGGAGGAGCTGTCCATGACCTCCACAGTGGAGTGCAGTGGGTGGGAGGGGTTTCTTAAGATGGAGGTCATCTTCCCCAGCATCCTCCTTTCACACGTCTCCTCAACAGAATCCAGCGGGCAGCCCAGAACCGAGCTAGATTTGGTATTAGCTTGTTCAGTCTCTTCCTGTCTCGGTCAGAGCTGCCTACACCCCAGCAGACCACAGCAGAATGAATAACAGAGCCAACAATAGAGTGATAAAAGGATTTTAGCAGCTGGGAATTCTGAAGGACCTCAGCCTCCTCATGAGATGGAGGCGGCTTTGGCCCTTCTTATACAGAGCATCTGTGTTGTGGGACCAGTTCAGTTTACTGTTGAGGTGAACACCCAGGTACTTAAAGGTGTCCACCACCTCAATGTCTGCTCCCTGGATGTTTACTGGTGAGTGAGGAGGAGTGTTTCTCTGGAAGTCAATCACCATTTCCTTTGTTTTACTGGTGTTCAAGCGAAGGTGGTTACGCTCACACCAGTCCACAAAGTCCATGATGACTGACCTGTACTTCTGGTCGTCCCCTTCAGACACACAGCCGACAATGGCCGAGTCATCAGAGAACTTCTGGAGGTGACAGCTGCTGGTGTTGTAGGTGAAGTCCGAGGTGTAGAAGGTGAAGAGAAAGGGTGAGAGCACTGTACCCTGCGGAGCTCCAGTACTGCACACAACCACCTCAGACGTACAGTTGTGCAGCCTTATGCAGATGATACTCAGCTTTACCTCAAGACACCAACCACTGTCTCTGCTTCTGTGCTAACATCTACAATAAAGACTTGTCTGGAGGACACAGAGGCGTGGATGAAGCTCAACTTTCTTCAGTTAAACAGCTCTAAGACAGAAGCCATTCTAGTTGGCACACCACATCAGCTCCGCTCTTCCACCATAACCAGCATCACTTTATCTGGCCAAAACATACCCCTGTCCACAACTGTCACCAACTTGGTGTCAAGATGGACTCACAACTCACCTTTGACACCCACATCAAACACCTGTGTAAGATGTCCTTTTACCATCTTAGGAACATTGCCAAGCTACGCCCAATGCTAAGTCTGCCAGATGCAGAGAAGCTTGTCCACGCCTTTGTCTCTTCCAGACTAGACTACTGTAATGCAATCCTCATCGGGATCCCTGAAAAAAGCATTCAGAGACTGCAATACATCCAGAACAGTGCTGCTAGTGTTCCTACACTAAAGGACCTGCTGAAGAACCTCTCTGCTACCTGCTGGTGTGTTTCTGCAGCGTGACTCGTTGTTTCACGCTGAAGCATCCTCCCGTTTCCTCTTCTTTGTGTTCTTCAGCAGTGAGGATGTTTCCACTTCCATCTAGGATCTTCATCTGTGGAGACGGCCACCAGCAGCTGGCCTCACACTCCACAGTCACTCCTCTGGTCTCAGCAGGAAGCAGCGCCACCTTCAGGTCAGACGCTGCAACTGTAGAAACAGGATCAGTAGAAGCTCTGACTGACTCCATGTTTGTCGGGTTAAATATGGAGCTTCTTGCTAACAGAAGCAGTAAAATGTTCTGGTTTTACAGATTCAGCTCATGATAAGACTGTCATTCTGTTTACTCATGAACCAAACGATGTACCAACAACCAGCTCCACACTGGTCTCCTCTCTGATGCCGTTCTTCAGGATCTTGAGGCATCGGTACGTTCCTGCATCAGACAGCTTCAAGATGGAGATCCTTAAGGAGACGTTCCCGTTTGTCACTTCTCTCATGATCAGGCTGGTCCGATACTCAAAGTCCGGATTCTTCATCTCGAAGGTCTCACAGCCGTCGCGGTACAAGAAGACCACGTTTGGCTGCAGGTCCTTCCTGGACCACTCCACTATTGGGAGGTCATCTCTAGCTGAGATCTTCACACTGCAGGGCAGGATCACACTCTGACCAGCAGAGGCTACGACCGGCTCAGACTGAGCATGAGAGGTGAGATCACCTGGAGAGTTAAAGCAAAGATAGAAAACATAGAGATTAAAATAGAGTCCTGAACATTTGAGGAGTGGGCCAAAATACCTGCTGAGAGGTGCAGAAGTCTTGCTTGCAGTGATTATCTCAAAAGGTTGTGCAAAAAAATATTCATTGACCGAAGGGCACCAACAATTTTGTCCACGTTTGTAATAAATTACATCTAAATGTTGAAATTTGAATATAAATGCAGCAGTTTAATACAGAATAATTAGCTAACACGCAATTAGAGACTGCTATTAAGTTGGGGGATCCTACCAAAATAAAAGCAGGGTGAGGAAATCCCCTACATAACATGTCAGAGTCTTTTTAGACAGGGTCTGATTAAGCCCAGATCACTGATCAGTGTCCTTGTTTTGGTCCTTCCTGCACCATCAAAGCTCCTCTGAGACCTTAGAGAGTGTCTCTTCTTTAAGGTCAGTGGTTTGAGATCTGGATGTTTGGTCAGGCTCAGATTACAGGAGAGAAAACTCAGATCACAGCTCATTCATAACAGGAAGTAGTTGAACTCATCCGTTAAATGAACTAAACTATTAATCCAGATTTTTATTTCTCACGTACCTTTAAACGACAAAAATCCAAGAACAAGTAAAAGAGGAAACCTCATCATCACCGGCTGGTTTAGACCCATTTATCTCTGCTGGTGAAAAGTTCAGCAGAGCAGATCAGAGTCTGAGCCGTCTTCATTCACTCAGCCATCAATAACTCCTCCTCTTTAGGGGCGTGGCTTAATGGTGTAATCAGAGACACTGAGAGAAAGGTCCTTCTGCTGCTTCTCAGCACAACACAACAAAATATCAAATAATAAAATCTACATCAGGGATTTGTTTCCAGACGTGTTTATTAAAAAAAAGATTTTTCATCTCAAATGTGACCAGATAAAAGAGCTTTTCCTGTGTTCGTGAGGCCATGACGTCACTGAATAAACCACAACAGCAGCAGGAAGTGAACAAACTCATCAGAACTGCAGGAACTCAGTGGATTTGAACAGAAGACCTCTGCCTTATGTGGACAACGGTTTCCTGTTGGAATGGTTTACGCCTAATTGAATATAGCTTTAATGTTATGGTTGCCATGGAAATTAAAGCTCATTCTATTTTGTGTAAAAATTAAACGTTGTTGAAGTAAAGAGTCCGTCAGAAGCAGTGCTCAGTGGTGACATCAGCAATGAGGTCCCCATCCTCTTGAACAGGCTTGGTGGTCTCCATGGAGACAGCACGTAGGTTTCCTGTGGGCGGAGTTAAACACTTGGATGACTGCTGTGATTGGTTGTTTTAACTGTTAGCTAACTATAGCAGCAGCAGGTGAAACAGACACACAGATCATAAACATTCAGCTTTTCTCGTGTTTTATGAAACTGCTGTAATTAAATATTTATGGAATCATGACCTGTTTGTTGTGGATTGTTTTGTCTGTAGTCAAAAACATTATTAACAGCATCCAATCAGAAGTCAGCATCACTCTGACTCATCTACCACCTGCCTAAGATGGAGGACTGAAGTTAGTGATGTACCTGATTTCCTGCTGCTGCAGATGGACACCAGCAGGACGGTGCAGATGCAGTAAGGACAGATGGCCAGCAGGTGGCAGATGAGATGCAGAGGGTACATAGGAGGAGGAGGAGGATCTGCAGGAGAGATGATAGAAGCTGCTTCAGACTCTCAGCTGTTATGTTCAGGTGATGTTTCAGCAGCAGATGGAACCAGTGTGTGTACCAGTAACAGTGATGGTGATCTGCTCCCTCCTCTGTCCTGAACTGGTCTCACGCCAGTAAGATGCAGTAAAGGAAAATGAAGCATATCGTGTGTGCTTATTTGTACAATGGTAACAAAAGTAATGAAAAGTGAGTTATGGAAGAATCTTTAATCTAACAATTTGATTAAAGCAACATTCCGCAACTTTTTTAAAAGCTATGTTATGTCCACCAAAATGCACGTTTTGACGCCAAAGGGGGAAAAACTTGCGTGTTCTAAAAGTGAACATTATGTCCGCCAGAACGCGTGTCTTGAACGAGCGAACAATTAATCAATTCAATATTCTGATGGTCTGTAGTCTGAATGTTCATGACAATAATTCATTTATTGGTAGGGGTGTAACAATATCCAAATCTCACGATACGATATTTATTGCGATATTGTGTGGAGGCTCACGATAATAAGACTCACAACATAAAATACTTTGACTGGTATCCTCCGTGCTGCGTTCTCCGCTGTAGCCTCTATCCTCCATGTTTGTTTATCTTTGCTGTGTGGGCTGCACGCACTACCGTTGGCGAACTGGCCGATGACGCGGACGCAAAGGATCATGGTCTATGTAGTTTACTATGCTATGCTCCGGGAGAGTGGACTGAAAAGTGTTATTTTTACCTCAAGACGTACTGTAGGATATTGTGACAAGACCACGACGGTATCGCGATATTGCCAATATTGTTACAGCCATAGTTATTGGTTATATAGCCCTTTAGAACAGTCAACTAGACAGCCAAAGTGCTTAACAAGTCGCATAAAAGCAAAAGCATAAAAAACACACAAACACATAAAAATATCAATAAATAATAATAATAATAATAATATTGTGGACTTCAGGCTGAGGCTGATTTAACATGACTGGTGGGTATGATGATGTGATTGTTTCTAGGTGACATTTTTAGTAACCAAAGTTTCTTTAAACGTTTGCATGAATAAGAAACTCCAGAAAACTTTGATTTTCAGTTTCTGCTCCAGCCTGACGGTTTCTGTTAGTTTGAGCCTTAAAGCAGCAGATCGTCAGTGTTTGGTTTTACTTTATGATAAAAATAGGATTATTGTCATATTTACAAATACTGATGCTTCATTCTGACCTGTGATATTTTTTAGCATTTATAAAACGGTCTAACTTTTATCCAACACATTGACCTCTCACCTCTCTATCATCCTTTTGTTATTATATTTTGATAAAGTTAATAATTTCTGTATTTACCAACATCCTTTGGTTGTTTGTCTTCTGTAAATAAAGTATTTAAAATACAAGAAACAATCAGGTGATGAGTCAGGATCAAACTAAAGACAGTTTCCTACCTGGGCATTCTCTCTGGTCTCCTGGAACTAAGGAGGGGGGGTCAATTATAATAGTTTTAGTTTAAATACATTATAAACAATTTGTTGTGTTTGACTTTAATCTGGATGAATAAAACTCACCAACAAACAGGAAGATGGTCCCAGGAGCAATCTTCTTTCTGTTCCCGTTTTTCTTTATCTTCATGATAACTTTGCTGGTGTAACGTCCTTCATCCTCCTAAGTTACATTAAACAGCTGGAGAGAAATGTTTCCATGAACCAAACCCTCGTGGAAAAGAGACGTTCTGCCCAAGAATGTCTCGTGTTGGATATCAAACACATCTCCACCATCTCGATATGAGTGCACCACATCATCTCGAAGTGTCCACTCCACTGTTGCATCACTCAGGTCCATCCTGGGCTCCACGTGACAGAACAGAGTCACGTTCTCCCCCACTTTCACTTTGATTGTTTTTAACGGGCATTGGACCTCAAGACCTGGAAAAATGAAAAGCAAATAAGAAAAAAAATCTCTTTCCACAACATTCAATTCAGTTTATTTCTATAGCGCCAAGAGTCGTCTCAAGGCTCTTCACAGAGTAAACATTCCAATACAGTTCAGTTCATTAAGCCAATCAGTAAAAATGTTTCCTATATAAGGAACCCAGCAGATTGCATCAAGACACTGACTGTGTGTTGGTACAATCCTCATACTAAGCAAGCATGTAGCGACAGTGGGAAGGAAAACTCCCTTTTAACAGGAAGAAACCTCCAGAGGATCCTGGCTCAGTATGAGCAGCCATCCGCTACGGCTCACTGGGGATTGAGAAGACAGAGCAGGCACACACACCCCCCACACACCCACACACGCACACCACACACGCGCACACACACACACCAGAGTGTAGGCGTCAGGACAGAGAAGGCCCGATCCCCCCTAGTCCTGAGCCTAGAACGTGGAACACTCAATAACTCCTGCTCAGCTGAGCGCAGAGATCGTGAAGGAGCATGACGTTTTAATAAAGCAGTCAGGTAAGGAGGAGCACTACCATGTAAAGCCCGAAAGACATGCAGCAGAATCTTAAACTTAATTTGAAAGGCCACAGGAAGCCAGTGCAGTGAGGCCAATACAGGGGTGATATGCTCCGTTTTCCGTGCCCCTGTCAGCAGCCGTGCTGCTGAATTTTGAACAAATTGTAATCGCCTCAGCGCTGCTTGACTCAGACCAGCGTAAAATGCATTACAGTAGTCAAGCCTTGATAGAACAAAAGCATGTAGTACAGATTCAAAGTGCTGGCTAGAAAACATGGGCTTGATTTTAGCTAGGCGTCGGAGGTGGAAGAAGCAAGATCTCACCACCATGTTAATGTGAGCGTCAAACTTAAGTTCTGAGTCAAGTCTCACCCCCAGACTACGAACAACCGACTGCTGGTTCAACTGACTGCTGGTTCAACTGACTGCTGGTTCAACTGACTGCTGGTAGGGTGACAGAACATCCAGGTCAGGAACAGAGCTCACACCCACCTTGCTAGTAGGAAGAAAAGTAATGAGCTCAGTCTTACTGTCATTCAGGTGGAGTTAGTTAGTTAGTTAGTTAGTTAGTTAGTTAGTTAGTTAGTTAGTTAGTTAGTTAGTTAGTTAGTTAGTTAGTTAGTTAGGGTTAGTTTAGGGTTAGGGTTAGGGTTAGTTATTTCGTTAGCATAGTTCTATGTAGTGATGGTGATGTGAAGCCTTTTGAACCAGCAAAGCTTTGCAATCCAATTGTATTGAAAAAAGGTTCAAGGCTCGATGCTTCAGAACTCTGTGAGGACACCTGCTGGTCAATGTTTGTATTGTTTCCAGCCAATTCCACTCTGTTGAAAATGAATGGTGGATTTAACTTCATGGACAAATAAAGCCTCCCCAGGATCATATAATAACTGTATTTTGCATTTTAACATTACATTAAATATAATTAAATCACTGTTCTTGGTGTAAATATTTGAGTTCATTATTCATGGAGGGAAATCAATAAAGGAGTGTTTCACAAATATCTTGATATATTTCAATAATCACAATGTATAGTTGAGCAAGATTGTGTCCTCACTAATATAGCTCACTAATGTGTTGCCCAGCCATGTAAATTTTTATAACTTATTTGGAGAGGTTCATTTGAAAAATTCCCACATCTCAGAACGCCCCCTCTTTGCAACAGGATACGTTTTTTGCAACTCAATGTTTTATCAGGGAATACTGGAAGAATCCCAAACCGTCAGTCTCAGGTCTCACCGTCACTCACCACAAACACCAAAAACAGCGCCTCCCTGTTTGGGACGCTTTAAATAATTGAAACGTTGTGTGAAGCGGTCACGTGGGTGGGAGGGTGGAACGAAGCCTCGTCAGTCATTGGTCACGTGACTTTCAGCAAACAAATCAAGCTCCGACACAGTGCTTTGCTCTGCGGTGGTTCGTTTTGGTGATACAAGCTTCGAATCCTGCGTGTCACAGGGAACATCACTAGTTCTATGGCTATGCTGTTATTTCTTAGTAGAAATTCTATTTAGTCAGAGAAACGTTTTTGTCTTTATCTGAGTGACATGAAGAGGAATCTTTATCTAAACTCAAAGCTAATTTTATCCATTCATAGTAAAAAACGATGCGGTTCTGGGTCTCTGACATTCAGTGAAACCATTTTGGAGCATTTTGTAAAATAATAACCTTCCCCTAGAACATTAAACGTTTCACCATCCATATTTTATTTAGCTTTACATGTTCTATCAGCAAGTGTCCCGTGATGAAGAGGACAGGATGACCATCATAGGTTAGGGCTGGGCATACGGCCTAAAATCAATACCATGGCATATTGAGGAGTTCACCTCGATAACGATAAACGGACGATAACTACACGTATGTGCAAAAACAAAAGTTGTCCACTAGATGGGGCTGTCACGTGTATTAGGTGGAGTCGTCATGTGACTGGAGGTGGTGCAGCTTCTTAAAGGGACTTGAACGTCACCAACCTACACACATCTTTTCATTTTTTTATCACTGAATTTATTGACACGAGAAAAATGACATCAGTTAGAGTCAGAAACTTTGATAACGGTAAATGTTCGATTTATTGCCCAGCCCTGAGTGCTAGTAAACCTTTTCCTGTGCTAAGTGGAACAGTCCTGGCTCGGTCTTCCCTCCATTAAAAACTGGTCCCTAAGACACGTTCTAAGGCTTCAGTAGAACGAGCTCTACGGAAACCTGCTGGAGGCTATCACAGATGTTGTGTTCATCAAGAGCAGATGTTCAGCCACAACCTTTTCCAAGATCTTGGAGATGAACGGTATCTTAGAGATGGGTCTGAAGCTGCTATGGAGAGATGGACCAAGATTGGGTTTTTTATCTCCATCAACTCACCTGCAGAAGCGGTCGGGGCAGACAGCAGGTGCACACACACACCTGGAAACGGAGCACAGAGGACCTTCATGTTTGATCTGAGCTTGGATTTAAAATAAGTTCAGTTTAGTGACCTGGTATCATGTGACCTCTGACCCTGATCTGAGGAGTTGATTTGATAGTTTCTGAGTTTCAGGACTTCAAGCATCCACTGAGGCTGTGTGTGTGTCATTAATCTCTGAGTAACAACGGTTCATGTTGCTGCAGAACTTCATCAGTTCTAGAATCATAAAGCCTTTAGAATCTGAGATGAATGAATGAATGAATGAATGAGTGAGTGAGAGTAGAGAGTCTGTAATGCACTCACCAAAGAGCAGACACACAGATGCACTCTTCATGCTGTCTGAACAGCAAAGTGACGCCTTCTGCTCTGTCGTTTCCTCATGAACACCTTAAACACATTCAACCACAGAGGTTTTTGCTCTGTGGTTGAGGACAGGACCATGCTCATGTGCTCATGTGCTCATGTGCTCATGCACGTTTGAATCATAAACACCCTGAGTTTGTGCATCAAGGTTTTCTGTCAACACACAGAAGCTTGATTTACATCAGCAGCTCCTGTTGATTATAAAATCCATCTCAGGTAGCTGCTGACCTGGAGCATCTCTACTGATGAACAAAGTCTTTACGTGTTGGGTTTTCATGCAGTAAATCAGAAGAGTTCCATCCAGAATCAGAAGATCAGAAACGTTTATCAGCATGAAAATAAAAGCAGAACGTAGCAGACTCAGCTGTGATCCTCCATCCTGATCCAGCACCAGGCAGCAGGAGAGGAACACCTCCCTTTAAACAGAAGGAACCTGCAGCAGAACCAGAACCAGCTGGAGTCTGAGTGGACAGGAAGGTTCTGGGTCATCAGTTCTATGGGGCTGTGGTGTCATGAGGGAAGAAGGCTGGGACAGTTTCACCTTTCCTTCATACTAAAAACAGATTGAGAGTTTATTCAACTAGAGTCAGCTGAGGAATGTTTTGGTTCATATCTGAACGTTCAACCTCACACCTCAGACATGCTTCATAACCCAGTCACAGAGAGAACCCCCCCCCCCCCCCACCCCCCTCAGGAAGGAAATGTCACCACATGCACCAGTCAGCTCAGCTACTGGAAACTCAGCTGCAAGCACAACATGTTAGCGCACATTAGGCACCATGAGGCAGGTGGAGTGACTGTCACTCACTGGAGATCAGCACCTGTAGTCAACAGGCCACCCACCCAGAGGCGCCGTTTGCGGGCAGGCAAGACAGGCAATTGCCTGGGGCCCCCAAGGCAAAGGGGGCCCCAGAGGACCGACAGGCTTTGAACCAAGTCAGAACATTGAGACCCTGAAAAGTTGTCATTGACAGCTGGACATCTCACACCCCCTTTACGGGGCCCCATCCACCTCTCCCCCTCCCACACTCAAAATGTGTCGGCTTTTTACCTGTAGCAGCCGATGGGATTTGGGGTGCGCACTTCTCATTACCGTAATTCCTGAACCGTTCAGGATATCTGGAAAATTCCAAAAGTGCTGAAAATCTTTAAAATAGAGCTTTTGGTGTAATGTACATAGCCTCCTTCGATAGTTTGTCAACCTTGATGCTCCGCGTCATAACCTCTGAATGGTTGATCGAATTAAAATAATTCCAAGGGTTTCTAAAAGTACAAAAAACGAGCTTTCCAACGAGGTATTGCATGGGGTAGTCCATGTTACTGAAAATATCGCTATTATAGGGAAACCTGCTGCTCTGCATCACACCAAGAAACGGAACGAACGGCGACGGGAGAGGGAGCGGAAAACGAAACGGCGGAGATAATCTGCATGACTAGCTTTTATAAAATGATGTAAATATCACTAAGAAAGTCCACTCAGTTGAAGGAATTTCTGTAGATAGTGACCATGAGGAGGGACAGATTACCTAACCAGGTGATGTCAAATGTTTGTCCAATCAAACTTGTTTTTTATTTGAACAACACTCAACTATTAGATTCAGCTTCATTCAAGCATTATTTAAATTTCCAATAACTATTTATTTAGCTAAAAATAGATTTTATCCTTCTGGGAGCAATATGAAATGATATCAAATGACCCTGCACAATGGCTGAAGTAACCCAACCGATAGTGAAGTGTTCACTTGTCACTTAAGGACAAATTCAAGTTTGAAATAAAGATTTCATAAAGTAAAATTATTTGTTACTTTCTGTTCTTCATCAGCCTTCACAATTATAATTTTAAAATGCACATGCTAATTGTTTACATTTAAAAAAAGGCTATTATGCACTTTGTAATAAAGAAATGTTCAGTCAGTGTTGGATTCTATATGTATGATGAAACCTAGTTTGAGGGCCCCCTTGAAAATTTTTGCCTGGGGCCCCAAGAGACCCTTGCAGCGCCTCTGCACCCACCAACAGAACACGTTCCTTTATCCATGATCAGGTCCATGATAAAGGTCTAACACCTTTCTATTGGTTCCTTTAATAACACCACCAGTTATTTAGGTGGGTAGATTCTATTAGAGGCAGGTACAGCATCAATCTGGCCTCACCGCCGTGTGGTTGAGGGCTATTTCTGACCCAACTTCCTCATTCTCAGCCTCAACACGTCTAAGAAACTCCTCTGTCATGTGTGGTGGTTGGACCCAAGGTAAAGGGGAATCAACAGGAGGCAGGTAGCTCCAAACGATATCAACAGAACATTAAACTGAAAACAAACCAAGAACCCAGGCACAAAAGTGGGAAGGAAACCTGGATGAAGACAAGAAGATGTGAGAAGTAGTGGAAGAACTGGGCCAGTTGTGGGACGTTGATTACAACCAGAAGAGTTGAGCTGATCTTTCTGTTGCATGGTGGTTTTACCTCCAGATGGGTACCCCAGACAGAGGACATGATGCATTAAAGCTGCAATAGCAAATCTACACAACAAGCTAGCTTTTAAAGTGACAATGTGTAGTTTTTACCTTTAATCTCTGGAAAAATCCATCGAAATGTTGTTGAAAATGAATTAAATGATGCACAGATGTTGAAAAATATTGGCGACTTTGTAACATTTAACCATAAAAATTGGGTCTAAAATACATCGGCGCAGGTCTATAGTCTCTGGGGGACGCCATATTGGACGCCGTGTTTCCTTCCACGGGAGCCCATGAGGACATTTACTGATTTGTAACAAGCGTTTACAAAACTTTCACCATTCATAAACGTTTTAAACATTTACCTCTTTGTTCGTTGCCAGTGATGAAAGGAAGTCATTTTGCTGGAGGTTGAACGATCTGACGAAGTACTCGTTCGAAAATTATGCTACCAAGGATTTTTGACCCTAATGGCTATCCGTTGGTAAGATTCTTACTCGAATCCAAAAATACCACTTCCTTGCAATGATTTAGGTATGTACTGCCCCCTATCGCCAGGAAAATACACACAGTCACTATAAACACAGTCATGGTCACAGAACACCCCTCCCGTTGGGTATCATCACTAGGTGAGGTCCGTTACAACCAGGAACCCACATTACCAGAGGAAACGAGATATCGCTAAACACCCGTCAATGTTTTCTAGGTCCAAACATCTTTTGTTGTTTGTGACTTCAAATGGTGTTTTTCTTTCTGGGACTCTGGTAGTTTGTCCTAAAGTTGAAGTGGTAGCAGCCGACTGTTTCTGCTTCTCTGATGTTATTGAGCGGAGAACCTCTCACACCAGCGGTGCTCTGGTGATAAATACGTGAGTGTGTGATTGGAGGAGCCAGGGAAGTGCAGTGAGACAGTCAACCGATGGTACAATAGTTGCTAACCCTAACCTTTTTTAGACAAATGCGAGAGAACCACTAGTTAAAAGGTTATTAAGAGGTGTGAATTTTTTAAGCTAATTTCTTTTGCAGATTTGCTTTGTAGCTTTAACAGAACATAACATGCAGAGTGAGTGAAAAGTCAGACACAGCAGCGTGCTCTCATGTTGACTCTTCTGCCACCTGATGGTCATTCTACATCACTGCATGATGCTCTGCTTTCTGTCAGACACAATCGCTTCATCCTGTTTTTTATCATCTTTAATTCATTTCCTTTCACAACAGGTATCATAACTCAGTGCAACGTCACACGGAACCAAATCAATAAAGTTGTCAAACGTATAAACGTCTTCTTCCACAGATCATGGAACCCAGCATTAATCATGTAAACTCTTTCCATTTATGAACAATTAAACTGGTTTAAAGACACAGACTGTTTCTATTCAGTTTACACTGAAAAAGGTTTTTCTTTGGAACTGCTTGAAAAAATCTCTTCAACTGGTAACACAATTATATTAGGTATGCTCAACATAAGATTTATGGTTAAATTAAAGTCAAATTTTCATTTAGGTTTAATTGAAATAGTAAGTTAATAAAAAAAAAACAGATTGGTGAAATTTAAAAAAAGAAAGAAAATCAACTCAATATTTCCCATGACCTGGCTGGGATTTGAACCCGTCTCCCAGACAACAGCCTACTGTTGTGGGAGGCAAAAGTCAACAGCTCACATGCAATAAGGGTGCACAATTTAAACTCTGAGTAATATCTTGAAAAATATCCAATTGAACAATGTCTAAAGAGTGGGATGATGCCCCACCAGTGGTACCTTTATCTTCATTTGAAGCATGGGCTAAACTGATTTAACTGAAACCAACACAAGACAGTCTCACTGAAACCAAGATGGCTAAACCAGAATCGATCCCAGGACTAAACAAAACAATGAATCCCATCTAATCAAGCATCACCGTAGATGTTTCCATTTGAACAAATGAGTTTCAATGCAGACGCTTGGATTAGTGTCTGTGCCCTCTGCTAGAAAATGGGGCTGAAGTCAACTTCCAAGGTGCAAAGATTCCTAATGTGATGACGTCATTTGTTGATGCCACTTAATTTCAGCACTTTGGATCATATGAGAATATTACTTTACAATTTCAAGTTGCTTTCTACCACATTAATGCGTTACAATCCTGGACTAAACATGTACATCAGATTTCAGTAACATTTTACATTACATTAACTGCTGCTAACAAATACACTTTTTAGAGTGTATGTTTAATGTTTTCTGATTTCTGTGGTGTTTTAGGCTAAAGAGCTGCAGATGAAATCAGACTAGTTTAAATGTTGATTCATGACTTTAAATAAAACTTAATCAGCTGACTAATCAGAGCCGGAGGCCTGAGAGACGAGAGCTGAAGTCTTCCTAATGGAAATCAGACATTTAGACTTTATTAATACCTCTTACTGCTCCTCCTCTCCTGTCTTTAAACTCTGGGTAAATATTTACCACCACCTATTTTAGTATAAAAGCATTCATTTCATTTAAGTTTCCTATAAAACATCATTTAAACGGCGTTTTAACCAAAAGCCCAACATGGTAGGGATTTGATGCCACACTCTAAAGCAGCATCTAAAACATCTCTGCACCTGCATCCAGCAGAGCACTGAAACGGTTCCGGTATGACGTTAGACTCAAGGAACGTTTCAGCTGAAAGACGCTGGTGTTGTGAGTCAGCGGCTCACTCTCAGAACGGATGTGGACGTGTGTTCTGGTCTCATCACTGACTAGAGGACCTGGAGGAGCCAAAAGCTTCAGGTCCGGACTGCTGCTGTTACGGGAATGCTTCTGGAATCCTGGATTCTTTTGTTTTTGGTTCCCACGTTTTGGAACGTTCTTTTGGGGGAATTTGACAGATTTTTGTGGTTTTGAAGCAGTTTGTGTTGGTTTGTGATCACCAGCAGGGATGCTGGGGTCCAGAGGTTGGTGGGGTGAGTCCAGGGAGAAGGTGGAGGAGGTCTGGATCATTGTTGGCTGGTTGAGCTGAAGGACAGGACCAAGCTGCTGGGATGAGGTTTGTTTCTGTAGATCCCAGATGATCTGATCTTTCCTTCTGTTCTCTGACTTGAGATGAGCCACTTCTATCTGGGACTCGATCGTCTCGTTTTTGTCATTGTCGGCTAAACTCAGCAGGTTTGAACCTTCAGAGGTGAAATTTACAATACTTGTGTTTGAGGTCTTCTCTGTCTCTGGAAAACAAAAAAAAACTGTTAGAAAACAAAAAAAATTAAGTTATGAGGAAAATAATTCTATTTTGGTAGCTTCACCCCAAAACAGGTGAACTATTTTATTTTAATTTTGGCTCCAAATGATCACAGAAACAAACTCAAGAAGAAAGAAAATCCCTAAAAGTGTTTGATGATGTTTTTATCTACTAGCATGTTTCTTTGTTAGATATTCTGACCTCCTCCCGTCTGAAAGCTAAATTCACACAGGCTAGTAAAGAAGGTAGAACGAGGGCAAAACACAGTGGTGACTTATAACACACATGAAAACACCTCCATCGTTATTAATTCTGACTTCCAGATGCTCTGGTCTTATCTTTAATCATCGAGGCTAAAGTAAAAACACTTTTTATTCTCACAGACGTCCAGTTCAGACCTCTTCTCTGCTTTTATAGCAGTCATGCTGGTCCATTTGTTTTATGTCTGGATTTTTAAAAAATACAAACATTTAATATATTTCTTACCAGAAACAGGCCTGAACATTTAATGGATCAATGTGATTAACCTGAGCACCGGTACACAGTGCTGCCCCCTGCTGGTGTAATTATTTGTCTGCAGGCTCCTTAATGGAACTTTGGTTATTTTAGGTCAAATATAAGCAGAAAAC
Organism: Aphyosemion australe; assembly: GCA_006937985.1. Lineage (NCBI taxonomy): Eukaryota > Metazoa > Chordata > Actinopteri > Cyprinodontiformes > Nothobranchiidae > Aphyosemion > Aphyosemion australe. Next base: position 342,324 of record SSNS01000465.1, read on the forward strand.
TTCTGGACTGATGCAGCTTTAATAAAAATGTGCAAATCCTCACTCATAACCTGAAATAATCTTTATCATGATCTTTATTATGATTTTTTTTACTTTTTTTACTTTATTTCCTTGTTTTAGATACAACAGTTCCCTGATGCATTTCACAACCTTCTGTTTTGGATGAGAACTCTGACTCACCAGGTCTGGGACATTTCTTCTGTAACAGAAAACCTGCAGCGATTAAAGCCATCAAACCTAAAGCTGCTGCTGAGACGTAGGTGCAGAGCCTAAAGCTGTCGTTCATCCAGATATCTGGAAAAAAACAAGAATTAAAATATCAAAACACAACATCTGAAGGATCATGGTGTAGAAACCTGTTGTTTTAGCTAAGTGTGGTTAAAAAAATAATTTATTTTTTCAACAGAATCTGGGAAGCGAGTCGGTGGAGTTATTTATACACAGCTTTGAGACGCAGAACAAAAAAAAAACAGTTCTAATATTTAAATAAGCAAGTTTTTAGAAGGAATATTTGATGTTTCACACAAGATAAAATACATAAGAGCTCTATGACTTTCGTTGTTTCATTAAAAGTTTTTTTTGTCCCAGTTCTGTTTTTATTTGAACAAATATTTTGATTTTTCTGATTAAATCTCCACTGATTCAGGACTTAAAGCTCTATTAGGACACATTCAGTATTTTTCAAAGTTCATATTATTCTTAAATTTCAATTAAAAAATATGAATTTTCTACCAGGTATGAAGATCTCTGCAGTCCTGCTTTGGTTCACCATCGGCTGGAAAACGCTGCAGACGACTCTGTAAAAAAACACATCATGTCGTTTTTAATGTACCTGTTTAGAAGTAATAGAAGTTCAATCATAACATATGAAATCAGTTATGATCACTGGTGGAAACTTGCATTTTCTTCCCCAAAAAAGACAAAATAAATAGTTAAACCTACTGGTGGCCCTCTCGCTCCCTCTAGTGGTTTTTGTGCTTAAGTGCATCTGGAGTCTTTACGTTTCTCGCCTCTTTGAGGCTTTAAACATCTTTGGAGGCAACAAATACCCAGAGTTACCCATGTGTTAATCAAACTGCAGGTACTATCTTACGCCAGCAGGTGGCAGATTTTGACTGTTAATTATAAAAACCTATGGAACAGTTTCTGTGACATTCAGAGGCTACGGAAGCCTGGATGGCCAAAACGCAAAGTAAGATTTAGATGTTCTTCCTGCAGAAAACGTCTGTGTCAGAGGATTCAATAGAAGTTATTTCTGACATGAACCAGATCTTGTAAATCATTATGGGATATATCCACCTCCTTCCTCTCAGGATGGATGTTCTGGTTGTTCCTACACTAAAGGACCTGCTGGAGAACCTCTGGTACCTGCTGGTGTGTTTCTGCAGCGTGACTCGTTGTTTCACGCTGAAGCATCCTCCTGTTTCCTCTTCTCTAGGTTCTTCAGCAGAGATGATGTTTCCATGTTCATCCAGGATCTTCATCTGTGGAGACGGCCACCAGCAGCTGGCCTCACACTCCACAGTCACTCCTCTGGTCTCAGCAGGAAGCAGCGCCACCTTCAGGTCAGACGCTGCAACTGTAGAAACAGGATCAGTAGAAGCTCTGACTGACTCCATGTTTGTCAGGTTAAATTTGGAGCTTCTCGCTAACAGAAGCAGTAAAATGTTCTGGTTGTACAGATTGGGTTCATGATAAGAAAACTCATCTTGGATGTGGCAGCACATGCTTTTATTTTGGTAGGATAAATGAGCTCTGACTGTCGTTCTGTTTACTCATGAACCAAACAACGTACCAACAACCAGCTCCACACTGGTCTCCTCTCTGGTGCCGTTCTTCAGGATCTTGAGGCATCGGTACGTTCCTGCATCAGACAGCTTCACGTTGGAGATCCTCAAGGAGAGGTTCCCGTTTTTCATTTCTCTCATGATCAGGCTGGTCCGATACTCAAAGTCCAGATTCTTCATCTCGAAGGTCTCACAGCCGTCGCGGTACAAGAAGACCACGTCTGGCTGCAGGTCCTTCCTGGACCACTCCACTGTTGGGAGGTCATCTCTAGCTGAGATCTTCACGCTGCAGGGCAGGACCACACTCTGACCAGCAGAGGCTACGACCGGCTCAGACTGAGCATGAGAGGTGAGATCACCTGGAGAGTTAAAGCAAAGAAAGAAAACGTAGAGATTAAAATAGACATTTAGGACCTCCCCCCACCCCCCCACGCACATGCACACACTTGTGCAATCTTGTACTTTTCCTCATCATCCAACAGCGTCTAACCCAACCCTTCAGCCTGCAGGCATAACTGAGCTGAGCCTCGATGACTCAGAAATCAAACCAACGACGAGATTCCAGCTCTGATAAAATCTGCTACTTGTTTGAATCCTGAACCACTGGATGTTCTGGACGGAAACCTGAAAACACCTGAGCAGACAGCCAGCAGGACTTGGAGCAAGCGAGACGGTCACCCTCCTCTGGTTTGGTACGGGGTTGTTGTGTCTGGACGATTTTAGTTGTGCAAACGGTGATTCCATGCATCATGTTAACCTGCTTCCTAAGCTGCAGGATTAGTAACAAACATCCTGTTAGGAGACAGAAACAAGCCTGGTGCTGGAAATGGTCACAGGAATATTGGACGAGTTCATGTTGTTGTTGGATACGATAAAAAAACGTCCCCATTGTTGTGACTGACATGCTTACGTCTTGGGAAAGAACAGGTACGTGCAGCAGAGATCCAAACATCTAAACAGCTGGGCTGGACCACAAAACCAGTAGAACCAGTTCTGGTTATTTCCTGTATCAGATCATTACTAAAACACAAAGTAGATTTGTTTTATTAAACGTATCAGAGACGCTGATGTAACGGCTGATTCATAATGAATCATCCCGATGAAGCCAGAAGAGACCAATAATAACTACATAAATATCTAAAAACCTCCTGAAATACGTTTAATCAGCATTAAGGAGGTAAAGCTACCATCCTGTAGTCACAGCTGAGGGCCACAAACGGCCCACGAGCCACAGCTTGGATCCCTCTGGTCTACAGTGGGGTTTGGCAGGGCTAATGGGGGGGGGGGTCATATTTACAAGGACCCCCTTATATGTTGTAAGAAGTTCATCCAAGTAAAACATTTATTTAGCATTAAAGAAACTCTGTTTTAAACGATCACAGCGCTACACTAAACAGGTAGCATGGTTGCCTAGCAACAAGAGGTTTGCAGGTTCAAAACCTGACCGTTTCTCTTCGTGTGTGGGGGTTTCAGTGAGTAATCTGATTTCTTGCCACAGACCAAGTTACAGTAACTTCTCACCAGGTGTGTTTAAAAGGTCTCATGATTGACAGGTGACCTGTTCAGGTGTAACTCCGCCTCTCACCTAGTAAAATAATGAATAACTTACTGTATGTATTAGTGTCTTTATAACTATTAGCCTCTATTTTTTTCATAATAAATGATCAAATACTTAGACACATGGTTTTGTTGTGACCTTCAAAAATATGATAAATGTCCTTCAATGCATAATGGGAAGGTCATGACATCACCGTGTGTTAATTAACTAGAATATAATTTATTATTATTATTATTATTATAGAATAATATATTTTCTTATAAAAACAGAGCAAAGTAATAAAGGGGAGCTATACCTCCTGAAATATAAAACATTCATTTTTATAGTTTAGTTACATTTGGTTGTTATAGATAGCCTGTATTTTTTTGTATAGCACCTTCTTAGGGTTCTACAACCCCCCAAGGCACTTCACAACACAACAGTCATCCACCCATTCACATGCTGGTGGGGATGAGCTACATTATAGCTACAGCTGCCCTGGGGCGCACTGTGCACTGGCGTCACCAGTCCCACCAGCAGCAGGCAAGGCGGGTTAAGTGTCTTGCCCAAGGACACAATGACAGCAACAGACTGAGCGGGTCTCGAACCTGCAACCTTCCGATTGCAAGGTGGCCACTTAACTCCTCTGCCACCATCGCCCTTGATGTCAGATGGGCCGATGGTTCTGTTTAACACGCTGCTTTAGGACACTGTTGTTTTGGTCAAAACAAGACTAAATGTTGTTTATTTGCCTTTAAAGCAACAACAAGGAGTTTCCTGCTCCTCCGCCCTGCTGGTTGAAAGTGGAATTACAGCTACCCTAAACAACCCTGCTGCAGCCTGCTGTAGCTAGCGCTAACAACGAACTAAGACTAACATGAGCCAACTAATACTAAAATAAACCACAACGTAAAAATGTTTTTACTTATAAGTCCAGTAGCAACAAAGCCAGGTCACCATCAGTCCGTGATTTAGCTCCCTCAAACTAGCGTAGGCCGAGTCAATGTTCACTCTGGTTTTAGCTCTTTGCTGCACCTCCAAAGACATTACTCTGTTACTTTTACTTCCAGGCTCCGCCATGATGCCAACAGAAAAACTAAACTTATCCTTTTTCTTCTTCTTTTGATTTTTATTGACAATAGATAAACTGAAAATGCTAACCGCTAGCATTACAGCTAACAGCCATAATGCAGGTATAAGAGCGCCCCCTAGAACACCTACCCGCTCCATAAAGCTGTTAAGTGCAGTATCTGGCCAGCAGAGGGCTGCAGAGCGGTGTCAGATATGAAACTGGTCAAGTTCCTAACGCAACAATCACTGAGATCAACGTTAAAGCTCTAGATTAATGTTTAAAAAAAATATTTAGTGTTACTTTAAAAATCTGCAAAAGTCAAACTGGACAAGAAAAACTTTTGTTTGATAACAAATGTTTGCATAATAAATACACAAAGGTGTTGTCAAAGGAACAGGACAACCGTAAAGCAAAAACTTCCTCCTCAGAACAAACCAGGTGTGCAGAAACGATCTCATCTGAACCTTTTTTTATAATTAATCTAAACACAAACGCATGCATCCAAAACATCCCACTACTGAACCAGAATCAACCATCATAAACATGATTATATAGTCTGAACTATTAGTTTATTACTGTATTTAAACTTCTATAAATAAGCTGATGTGAGTAAAGCACGTGACGTCAGACCTGAGGAATGTCGTTTCTCCTGTTTCATAAAAACTCCACATGTAAAGTTTACTCTACAGAAGTCTACTAGAAGCACAAAGACGATTATTAAAGATTATTGTTGCTTCAGTAGCAGAAATAACAACATCAAGCAGCTGTTAAACCACCAGCTAGTGAATGAATGAGTCACTCTTTCACAATAAAAGTCTGTCCTTCAGAAAAACTGTGGGTGTTTAACGTGTTCGATACGGGGCATACAGAGATTCGTTCTACGTTACATTTTGCTCAGTCTATGTCGTCATAGCATTGAAAATACAGAGAGATCGTTTTCTGTAACTTTCCTACCATGTTTATTTATTTATTTACAAAATAACAACATTTTGTCTAAATACTGTAACGTAACTCCACATGATAATGAACCTAAATGGTTAAATCTGAACATGAATGTGGCATTTTTATACACAATAATTGGCTAAAATACAAATAAAGACTGATGAATGGGGGATCCTACCAAAATAAAAGCAGAGTGAGAACATCCCCTAAATAACATGTCAGAGACTCTTTAATAGTAAGATTGTGAGTCTGATTAACCCCAGATCATCGCTCTTGTTTTGGTTCTTCCTGCACCATCAAAGCTCCTCTGAGACCTTAAAAAGTGTATCTTTTCACTGAACTTTTATTTTGATAGGACCTTTTTTATCTACAGTAGTTTTGAGCTGTGTATGTTTGATCAGGCTCAGATTACAGGAGTCTGTTTCTGTCAAAATGAGAGAAAAACTCAGATTACAGCCGGTTTCCAACAGGAAGTAGCTTAACTCGTCCATTAAAGAAAATAAAAGAAACATTTTCAGCTCTTTACGTCACGTACCTGTAAACGACAAAACTCCAAGAACAAATAGGAGAGGAAAACTCATCACCAGCAGACAGAATCCCACTTTTCTCTGGCGGTAAACAGCAGAGAGCAGGAAATAGTTTTGTCTGAGCAAGCTTCATTCATTACATTTTTACTCCTCTGTGTGGGCGTGGCTTATGTGGGCGTGGCTTCTGTGCGTTTTCAGGGAAACCCAGAGAAAATCCCTCCTTCTGCTGCTCACTGCAATACAATAAAATGTTAAACAGAGAGGATAAAATTTACAAAGTGACTCCATCATGGATTTGTTTTCAGACACGTTTATTAAAAATCTTTACTCTCAAATGTAACGAGAGAAAAATGCTTTTCTGTGTCCGTGAGTCCAGATCTCAGTGGAACATGAGGAACTTTCAGGGTGTTTTTGTCTGCGTGTGACATGAAGTGATGCAATTCACCTGAGCTGCAGAAAGTTACCAAGGTAAATACAATCAACCTATTATTCATCCAGATTAATGTGGTTGTATTATAATCTCAACTCAGGACTGCAGTTTTAATCCAGTCAGGTGGTTTCTATTAAATCTCTTCATGAATTATCTGGTTATACTAAAACTGTTTAAATTAGTTAAAAATAAAGTTTCAGTGTTGTTTCTGAACATGTTGTTGTTTATAAAATGTATTTAATTCATCGCCTAACCCCAGAGGATGGACAGATAAATGAGATTTGATTCATTTTCTCTGTTTTAACTGAATGATTTCTATAATTTATTACTGTGATGAGTCTATAGTAACATCCCACTGGCCTCCCTGCAGACCAGCCTGCTCTAACATGAATGATCTAGTGTTTTACTCCAGTCAGAAATTCTAAACCAGCTAACACCAACCCTAACTCCAACCCCAACCCTAACCCCAACCCTAACTCCAACCCTAACCCCAACCCCAACCCTAACTCTAACCCCAACCCCAACCCTAACCCCAACCCTAACTCTAACCCCAACCCTAACCCCAACCCCAACCCCAACCCTAACCCCAACCCTAACCAGCTCAGCTCTGAGAGTTCCTCACACGGAACGATGAGTCATCGGTTAAAGCTACAGATCTGTCGCCACCAAAGAAAATAAGAAATCTGGTCGATCCACTTTGGGTTTATCAGCGGAGGTTTCTCATCATGACATCATTAAATAAACCATAACAGCAGCAGGAAGTGAATTTTAAATATTTACTTTGTTATTTATCTAAATGTGGAAAATGATCAGCATTCTATTTATTCATCCCAAAAAGTCACTCTGACCCAACTTTTTATTTGGAACAAAGATGTTTTTTATTGTAAATCTGGAATGTCTCATTCAAACTAAAGAAAACACCTTACAAGATCAAACTTATCCAACAGAATGGATTTAAATCAGGTTAGTAAGTAAATCAAGTCAGACTCATGTCAATTTAGCAGAAACATAAAGTCTCTTTAGTTTTCATCTATATTGATTTGCTGCCCTCTGCTGTCAGAAGTTAAACATTACACCTGATTTATACCAACACCCAGGTGTACCAACGCTCGAGATCCCCTATCCATCATGTTTTAGTGGTTTCCCTGTTTTACACACCTGGTTTTAATCAGCAGGTGATTAACAGGCTTCTGCAGAGCCTGATGAGCTGCTGCACAGGTGAATCAAGTGTGTTGGAGCAGGGAAACCACTAAAACATGCTGGATAGGGGCTCTCCAGGACCTACCCTAACTCTTTTTGCTCAGTGGTCCTTGAGTGCCACTGTCCAGCATGTTTTAGTTGTTTCTCTTCTTCAACACACCTAAATCAACCTGTTCAGCAGCTCATCAGGCTCTGCAGAAGCCTGTTAATCACCTGCTGATTAAAATCAGGTGTGTTGGAGCAGGGAAATCTGAGCTGGATTTTCTCTATATATTTTGCCCCTTGCCTCCATCTTTGCCAAACACAACATTACTTTTCATTGTTTTGCAGATTACCTTCAGATTTATTTACCACTAACTCCAAATTCATCTGCTTCTCTAATGGCCTGTTTGGAAGATGTTAAACAGTGGATGTCAATTAACTTCATGAATCTGAATGACTTGAAGACTGAGGTTGTGGTTTTTGGTTGTGGAGACCAGTTAAGGGGCGTCGTAAGTCCCCTTGGTCCATTTTCTGATTTTATAAAACCTTATGTGAAAAACCTTGGCTTCTTTATGGATGGTTCCTTTAAATATGACAGACAGATAAGTGCAGTGGTCCAGTCTGGTTTTCATCATCTGAGGCAACTGGCAAGAGTCAAACAATACTTGCCGATGGCTGTCTTTGAACAGGTTATTCATTTGGACTACTGCAGTTTCCTTTATTATGGCCTTGACCACTCGTCTCTAAATCGTCTGCAATTGGTGCAAAATGCAGCAGCTCGTCTTTTAACAGGTACTAGGAAGCGTGATCACATCACCCCAGTGCTTGCTTCCCTCCACTGGTTACCGGTCCAGTATAGGATTCAATTCAAACTACTGCTCTTTGTTTTTAAATCTCTTCATGGTCTGGCCCCACCTTACGTTGATGACTTATTGTCAACCTACACTCCTGCCAGGAATCTGAGGTCAGGTTCCCAGTCCTTGTTGTCGATTCCAAATGCTCGCCTTAAGACGCGAGGTGATGGAGCATTTTCTGTGGCCGGCCCAAAGCTTTGGAATAACCTTCCTCTGCAGCTCAGGTCATCTCAGAGTTTGGATGCTTTTAAGGCACAACTCAAAACGCATTTCTTTGACCTGGCTTTTAATGTTGGTTAATTTTTATTCTCTTATGGATCTTTTATTAAACTGTTTTATGTGTGTTTTTATTTTTGTTTTTATTTTTTCTTCTTTTAGCTTGCTGTTTTATGTTTTTAGTCTATTTATTGTGTTGGCATGTTCATCATGAATGTGTATGTGCAGCACTTTGGGTTGCGTGAGCAACAATAAGCGTGCTTTATAAATAAATTGACCTTGACCTCGGATAGCGTTACTGGAGGACCAGGATTGTCTGTGCCTGTTTTATACGGTGATTCATTTAATGAGGAACTGACAGGAAGTGTTGTTAAGCTCCGCCCACAGCTCCAGATGAGTAAAAAAGCAACAAAGTTGTGAAAAAAAAAGAAAAACATTTAGCAGCTAATTTAAGATGAATCAGCACCTAGCCTATAGCTTTGTGACAGAAAATTATTGTTGAAAATCAAAATGAATCATTTCATTAGTGACATTTTATCAGTAACTGTAATAGATTACAGTTGTATTGAATTAGTTTTTATCATCTGGAGTTTATAGTTTTGAACCGGAGACCTCTGCATCATGGCTCTGAACTAAAGTTTTCTGCTGCCTCTAATTAGCCTTTTGCCGGCCCCGCCCCCAGAACGGCTATTGTCCAATCACACATCATAGCAACCGTTACTATCCGACAACTCCAAACAAAATGATGAAGCTAAGCCTAATTTACTACTAAGCATTCGCCTCGATAGTAGTCGTGTCTCCTTCGTTTCCCTTCAGAACCTCCTCATCGAGCTCAACCAGCAGCATGAGTGCTCCCCCCGCCCGCGGCTGGGCGGAGCTCCGCCTCCCAGACTATCCAAGACCCTTTTAGATAAGACACACCGTGCCGGCAAATCAGCGTAAAATTACCTCAACCGTGTGTCTTATAAACGCACATTAAGCCATGGCGCAACAGCGGGTGGTGTCATGATCACGTGATGAATTAATGCCGAGCTCCGGCCGGGAACTAAAAATGAAAAAAAAAGTTACATTTTATAAACAGACTCAGTTGAGATGATAAACTGGAACGATGCAGAGCGCTGGGAGCGTTTCTCCGTTAGAGCTGCCTGCAGCTCTGATCATCTGACAGCTCACAGGGACGCCGCATCGCCGCCACCGCTCCTCGGATCTACGCGTCCCCGGACGCCGGACCTTCTCCCAAACTCCCAACTCCTTGTTCCCTGCTACGCTTCGCTCAGCGGAGCCGACACTAATATATCCCTCCACTGCATACTGTAACCCTTTTGCCTCGATCTGGATGATATTGAGGACGAATTGCTCCAAAAAATGCTCCAAAAAATCGCTGACACGCATCTGTCTACTTCTTTCCATCACGGAAATCTGCGGAGCTGCAGTATTTGATCCACTTATTGTCGGAGTTGGCAACAGTAGCTAAGGGGGGCGGGGCTCAGCAAAAGGCTAATTAAGCTTGATGGCAGCAGGAGTTTAACGTGGTTGTCATGGAAAGTATAATCACTTCCATTTTGTTTAAATAGTAAAATAAGTTATGGTGACATCAACAATGAACTCACCATCCTGTTGAACAGGCTGGGTGGTCTCCATGGAGACAGCAGGTAGGTTTCCTGTGGGCGGAGTTAAACACTTGAATGGAAGGATGCCCACTCATTTACCTCCATTATTTATTTCACAGAAACACGATCCTCCGCTATCAAAGATGTTTAAGTAGTGTGCAGGGTATCGCCATGGTGATGTCTTTGTTTTCAGCTGTTTGTGGATGTTGTTAAAATACATAGAAGTGAACAATAACCACAGAGAGCAGCAGGTTTAATGCTCAAAGACTTTAATCAGGAGGAGAATGAAAGAGGAGAGTTGTGCTAAAGCATCGTTCTTTGGTTCCAGACCTGAGAAACAATCCAGCTGCTGTTTAAACATCTGGGCTCCTCATCCATTCAGCAGCGTTGCAGCAGGAGGACAGAGAAGAAGACTGATTGGAGCTTTCCTGCTTCAGACGCTTCAGCTCGTCAGGTTCTTATTTCCTGACGCAGATGAAGGGGAAGCGGTAATAGCACGGGTAGTCGAACCAGCAGCTGCACTCTGAAAACATCACAACACAAAACTCAGGATCTTCTGAATCATCACAGCCTCGATAAAATGTTCTTTCTGCAGGAGAATCAACAGTTTTCTCTCTGAACTCTGAAGACCTGGACCACCTCACTGACTGGAACAGGTTACCTTGGGGACTCATGACCATGCAGTTAAAGCTGGTGCTGGTGCGGGGATATCCAGAGCACCATTTAGAAAAGGTGAGGCGAGAGCCGTCGCTCCAAAACCAGTAACGTTCCTGAGAGACAAGACATGAAGAAGTTAGGACGGAAAAACAAATCAAACAGGATAAAAGTGACTCACCTGCTCAGCATCAGAGCCTCCGATCCAGGTAGCTGGATAGCCTCGAGTCTTTCTGTGGAGGTACCTCTGGACCCACTTGTATTCCTTCTTGCTGTGTACAGATGCTAGGTTTGCTCCTCGATGCAAGCAGAACATCTGGAGCGGAGACGAACCAGATTAAACCAGATCACCTCACAGATCAGTAGAGCTTATAGACCCACGGGTCAGAGCCTGGTCCTGGACCCTGCAGCCATGTTTGATACTAACCAGATCAGTGAGGAAGGACTCCACTCACCTCAGCCTCAGCCCAGGTGTAGCTGGCCTGAACATAAAGGTAGCAGCGAGATTCGTGTCTGGCCCAACCAGCGGGGCAATCAGCTGATCTCCTCAGCCTCCCTGCTGAAGACAACAGTCATGAGTTCATCAGAGGAAGGCCGTTTCACAAACACAAGAAGCTTCCTCCAGTAAGAGATGCACCGACCTGCTGCTTCCACTTCACTTCCACCTCCAGCTCCAGCTTCAGCTTTTTCTGAAACAAAAATACAAGCTGACTCCATCACAACCACTAAAGCTCTGGTTCAGACTCACAAACCCACCTCCAGCTTGGCTCGGAGCCAACAAGGTACCGAGAAGAAGCGCCAGCAGCAGGACCTTCATGGTGGAGATGATGATGATGATGCAGATCAAAGACAATAATCACCTGTAATCAGGACCAAAGGTCAGGTTAGAACATCAAACATCATCAGTCTGATCAACCCCTAACAGGAGTTATTAGGAGAGTTTGTCCCAAAGCCGGAGCAGGACCACCTTCTTCTCTTCAGCTCAGCTTCAGACTGTAGCCTCAGCGTTCCTGAGTGGAGGTGATGGAGCCGTCACACACCAGCTCTTATGTACTCTACCACCAGGAAACAGAGACGGTGTTACCAGCAGCAGACAGAAAAACAAACATCTACCATGACCAGATAGAACCCATCCCTGCTCTATTAGGTTTCACCTTTGTTGGGCTTGGATCTCATGACTCTAGATGGTCCTAGAGCATATTTGTCTTCTCCTTAGGTTCAAGGAGACTTGTTGGTTGTCATGGTAACATCATAATGAGGTCCTGGATGGAGTTTGGTGGCATCATATCTGGGATGTGGAGCCTGCACACATCGACATGTGTTGGTGGGAGAGTGTTGGGTTGTCATTGATGTCTGTTGTCCTTCAGGCTTGCCGTAGGAGGACTCACAGGGTTTATGGGGGTTGGAGAAGGAAGACGAAAGAAAGGAAGTAAAAAATCTTTTGGGATCTGTTTTATTTGACATAAACAGAAAACATGCTTTCTTGATAAACCTTGTCATTGTGTGCAGGGAAAAGTGTAAAAAAAAAACGACGTGTGCTGACACGT